>JAWNNP010002257.1:0-313151 GCA_035044805.1 Leucophenga maculata
CACTAGGTATTCCGGCAAAGATTGTCCGTCTTTGCATGGCGACGCTATCTAACACACAAAGCGTTGTCAGGGTGGGGAAAAACCTCTCCGACCCCTTTGATACCAAGAGAGGTTTCAGGCAGGGCGATGCTCTATCGTGCGATTTTTTCAATCTCCTGATGGAATACATCCTACGTTAATGCCCGTACATACAGAGTATGTCGGGCTCGATCTTCCAAAAGGAAGTGATGCTGCTCGCTTACGCCGATGACATCGATATCATCGGTACGCAGGAAAGGCGAGTCAGCAAGGCGTTCTCGGAGATTGAAAAACAGTCTCGGCTCATGGGTCTAGCGGTGAACGAGGACAAGACGAAGTACTTGGTGTCTTCTCGCACTCCGTCAATGCGTCTTGGACGGTCAGTGACGATGGAGAATTTCAACTTCAGTGTTGTAGAAAACTTCGTCTATCTCGGAACAGAGATCACCAGCAACAACAACGTCAGCCTGGAGATCAGGCGAAGAATCACGCTTGCAAACAGATGTTTTTTTGGGCTGAGCAAGCAAATGAGAAGTAAAGCCCTCTCTCGACGGACGAAAATAAAGATATATAAGACGCTGATACTCCCGGTCCTACTGTATGGCGCAGAGGCATGGACCGTGATTGAGTCGGATGAGACAGCGTTGGAAGTCTTCGAGAGGAAGATTCTTCGCAGGATCTTTGGTCCTATTAGAGTCGGCGACGAGTTTAGGTCCCGCATGAACCGCGAGCTGTACGAGCTATTCAATGAGGTTGACATAGTCCAGCGCATAAAATTCCAGCGGCTGCACTGGGCTGGGCACCTCATTCGAATGGACGAAGGAGCTCCAGCACGCATGGTTTACATGGGGGGCCCAAACTTGATTGGTGGACGCCGACATAGAGGACGACCGGGCACTCGATGGAATGACCAGGTATGGAGAGATCTCTCCGTACTTGGAATTCAGAACGACTGGCGCCAGCGCGCACAGGATTATGGAGGCTGGCGCGCTTTCCTGGACGCGGCCATGACCGGTAGACGGTTGACGGCCATTTAAACAAACAAACGCTTGTCGAATATTATTCCTAGGTATTTTACCTCCTTGGAGAATTCGATCAGCGTGCCATTCACCCGTATTGGCTTGAGTAATTTCATCTTATACTTCCTAGAGAAAGGAACAATAGTAGTTTTAGATGGGTTAATACTCAGCCCTACTTTAGAGCACCAAGATCTTGTGATGTTAATGCCCATCTTAATTTGGTCACATAGTGTGTCTTCATGCTTCCCCATGCATATAATAACTATGTCGTCCGCATAGCCTTGACATGTGATACCATTATCTGTAAGGAGCTCCAATAATTCATCCACCACGAGACACCACATGAGAGGTGATAAAACACCCCCCTGGGGGCATCCTTTAGTGGTTTTGACCATTTTTTTTATCAGGTAGGATAGTCTCGACTGTTCTTGAGTCCAGTAACTGTACAAACCATCTGTCTCTATCTAACCAACAGCGGAATAATGCCAAATCAGTATTCTTGCTGATTAAATTTCGATTACTTATTTTACATCAACGAGAATGTTTATAAAGATTACGAAAGCTGAATGATCAGAACACAGATCTTGAAAATCCCTTATGTGTAACCTTCTTCGGTCGAGACCATGGCATATTGCTATATCCAAAATATCCTTTGGTCTGTGGGACAATATGTTGGATTACCAGTACTGAGAACAGAGTACGTTCATATCATTGATGCACTTCAACAATTCTTTGCCTTTTGGGTTTTCAGTTCTAGCTCCGTTAAAATCGCCTCCTATTATAAAATTTTTACCCTAATATGTGAGCATATTTTTAAACATCCCATCAGAAACGTGATGGCGGGTGGCATTAATGGTTTGTAGCTCGATAAAGGTAGAACGATTGGTCTACAGACTGCGAACTTATTGCTGATTTTGATGATAATTGTAGATCCACCTCGCGCTGTGCCAGCAGGGTGATTAGTTAAAACCACCTCATTGCCATGTATATTAAAAAAAAATCGATCATTAAAATGTGTTGCTGATAGCAGAACAATATCTATATTCGGAGATTTTACGGCGTGTTCTATTTCGAACATATGTTGACAAGAGAAGATTTGCATTCCTTTAAGGCTTGGAATCATTTTTACTAAGATGTGACTTAATAACTTGAAGTAAATTGGAGTTTGAGGATGTTGAGATCTTAAGTGACCGAAATGAAGCTCGAATTATATATATTTATATTTACATATGAGGCATTCTCTGAAAAAAATGACACTTTAAAAAAAAAGTTCTCCATTTTTTCTGACAATTATATACATATCTTGTAGTATATGCGAAAATTTATTTTAAAAAAATATGATTTTAGGTCATAATGTCAGGGATCAAACTTTTTTGCCAAAAAAATTTTCGAATTCCCATAACTTTTAATCGAATGAACGCATTTTAAAACACCAAGAGACTTTTTTGTGGACAATTTAAAAGACTTTGACTTTAAAACTGTGAATCATAAAATTTATATTTAGTTACAAAAAATTAAAAATTTTTTTTTTTAAATTTTTAACACTTTGATTTTTTTTTTAAAATACCCCTAAATGTTCCTTATCTCAAAGGGCATTTTGGACCAGCAGTACTTGTATGAGTTACAAATAAAAAACCAGCTCAGCACATTAATATTTCATAGATTTATATAAGTTAACACACTCAACTTTCGAGTCTACACTTGCTACGCATAACCGTATTATACCAAAGAAATTCACTCCGTTTCCCCACTCGATGAATTGACTCCCGCAATCACCAGATCAATTCGCCTGGAATTTACCGAACTAATATCGCGTGATGTTCAGGGGAAGTCAGGGGAAGTACGGTTCGATAGCGTTTAGCTTGGTTTTAAGAGTTTAGTTGATATCCGAAACTCATCAAAGAAGCGCGTGGCGCTGAACAAATAATAAATTTAGATATTGCAAATAAATTTAAATATTATAATAAAAACTAAACAAATAGTTTTAATTAACTAATAATTAGCAGACGCAGTGAGTCAGTTGTAAGGAGCAAACGCCTGTGATATAAGATAGGCAACTGTGATATTACATAAAATATTTTAAAGTTTACTGATATTCAAGCAACGAAATATTCATCGAGTTAATACATTTATTTGAATTTTTCGTTTTTTGCGCAACAATTAAAAAAAAAAATGACAACAATTTTTGAATCCAAGTTCTCTATTCGTTCCATTTTGGCTAACACACCCAAAGGAGCGACGCGTACCACGCCAACGCCAACGGACAGTTCGACCACACACAACTGTGATGGCAATAAGTTTAAAGAGGTTAAGCCACTTTATACGTACAGCGCCCTGATCGTGATGGCCATACGCAGCAGCAATGATAAGCGATTGACGCTTAACAGAATTTGTGATTGGATTGCCGAGAACTTCTCGTATTACAAGAAAAACAGGACTGTTTGGTACAATGCAATACGCCACAACTTGAGTCTGAATCCATGCTTCATAAGAATACCTCGTGTACCACGCCAACGGTCAGTGCGACCACGCACAACGCGGATGACTGTTCATGTGATGGCGCATCCTCAATAGTTAGTGGCAATAAGTTTCAAGAGGTTAAGCCACTTTATACGAACAGCGCCCTGATCGTGATTGCCATACGCAGCAGCAATGATAAGCGATTGACGCTTAACAGAATTCATGATTGGATTGCCGAGAACTTCTCGTACTACAAAGAAAACAGGCTTTTTTGGTAAAATGCAATACGCCACAACTTGAGTCTGAATCCATGCTTCATAAGAATACCTCGTGTACCACGCCAACGGTCAGTGCGACCACGCACAACGCGGATGACTGTTCATGTGATGGCGCATCCTCAATAGTTAGTGGCAATAAGTTTCAAGAGGTTAAGCCACTTTATACGAACAGCGCCCTGATCGTGATTGTCATACGCAGCAGCAATGATAAGCGATTGACGCTTAACAGAATTCATGATTGGATTGCCGAGAACTTCTAGTACTACAAGAAAAACAGGACTGTTTGGTACAATGCAATACGCCACAACCTGAGTCTCAATCCATGCTTCATAAGAATACCTCGTGCTCTAGACGTTCCTGGACGTGGACATTACTGGGCTGTAGATCCTTCTGCAGCGGACATAACTACCGGCGAAACAACGGGACGTCTGCGACGTAACAACAGTTCTATGATGCATCGACCTTTCGATGGCATGGTTCCAGCACGTGCAAAGACGACTTTCCAATTTGGCAACCATGGTGGTTTTGTACATCCCTGCCAACGGTCGCTCAGTGGCAGTTCCTACTTCCGGCCAATCGCTGTCTACTTCCCGACACCTAAAGAAATGTATATGGCCCAATACCTACAGAATCGGAGACAGCTCGAAGCAGCCTGGTCCAACTATCACATTACGCAACAATACATCCATCAACAATCGATTGCACCGGCATAGATGACACCGGCACAGATGACACCGGCATAGATAACACCGGCACAGATGACACAGGCACTGATGACACCGGCACTGATGACACCGGCACAGATGACTCCGGCACTGCTACACCTACAGCTCTTATGAAACACCATCAACATCAGCAGCCAAACTTGGAGGCTTACTATCAACGCTGATCTTTTTTTAAATTATTACAAAAAGATTTTGGAAAAAATAGTAGACTTAATTATTAATTTGTACTAGCGTTGGGCACTCAGTGGCTCTTTGAGCCCTCTATGTGGACACTTAGTGGCCCTATACTTCACTATTAAGGATCTCCTATAGCAACTCTAGTATTCAAAAATTTTAAAAGTGGAAACCGTGTTCTGCATTAAATCGTGCAATTGAACTCTAAACTAAACACTGTGGAGCATAGTGCATAGAGCATAAGCTTTTTTACAAATAAAGAATTCCTTGAAGTTCCACACGTTTTAGTACACAGATGGATCGAATTCATGCAACAAGCCATCATTTAGCATAATCTTCTCTGACTCAACAAAAATATCTCTTCTTCCAAATTATACCTCGATCTATTCCGCTGGTTTTAGAGGAGTCGATATATACATGTCCGTCTGTCCGTCTGTATGAACGAAAGGATCTCGGAAACGGTAATAGATAGAGACTTCGTGTTTTTTGCATTCGACTAGGACTGCTCCGGAATTTTACAAGTTTATTTTAAAATGTTGCCCCTCTCCACCCCTTCACCATAAAATCACCCCCTAGGCTAAAAATTTCTTCGGCACAAAAAAAATTTAGTGCACTAATATAAAGTTAACGCCTCTCTAAGCCAAAATCCAAAAACTTCATCAAAACCGGATAATAAATACAATACAACAGTTTATTTATTTATTTAAATTTTTTTGTTAATAGTTTACATAAAATTACATAAGAAAGCTAACAGGATGTTTCGAAGGATATTTCGAAGTAATTGTATCGCTTTTCTTTTACATTTACCATATCGCTGAGAGGCGACACTTCCTCATTCTGCGTTGCTCTACCGAGACGTGCTACTCTAACTGTTTTTTGTCGGTTTCTACATAGAGGGCTCAAAAGGCCACTAAGTGCCCACATAGAGGGCTCAAAAGGCCACTGAGTGATCAAATTAATAATCAAGTCTATTATTTTTTTCCAAAATCTTTTTGTAATAATTTAAAAAAAGATCAGCGTTGATAGTAAGCCTCCAAGTTTGGCTGCTGCTGTTGCTGCTGTTGGTGGTGTTCCATATGAGCTGTAGGTGTCATCAGTGCCGGTGGCATCTGTGCCGGTGTCATTTGTGCCGATGCAATCGGTTGTTGATGGATGTATTGTTGCGTGATGTGATAGTTGGACCAGGCTGCTTCGAGTTGTCTCCGATTCTGTAGGTATTGGGCCATATGCATTTCTTCAGGTGTCGGGAAGTAGACAGCGATTGGCCGGAAGTAGGAACTGCCACTGAGCGGCCGTTGGTAGGGATGTACGAAACCACCATGGTTGCCAAATTGGAAAGTCGTCTTTGCACGTGCTGGAACCATGCCACCGAAAGGTCGATGCATCATAGAACTGTTGTTACGGCACAAACGTCCCGTTGTTTCGCCGATAGTTATGTCCGCTGCAGAAGGATCTATAGCCCAGTAATGTCCACGTCCAGGATCGTCTAGAGCACGTGGTATTCTTTTGAAGCATGGATTGAGACTTAGGTTGTGGCGTATTGCATTGTACCAAACAGTCCTGTTTTTCTTGTAATACGAGAAGTTCTCGGCAATCCAATCACAAATTCTGTTAAGCGTCAATCGCTTATCATTGCTGCTGCGTATGGCCATCACGATCAGGGCGCTGTACGTATAAAGTGGCTTAACCTCTTTAAACTTATTGCCATCACAGTTGTGTGTGGTCGAACTGTCCGTTGGCGTTGGCGTGGTACGCGTCGCTCCTTTGGGTGTGTTAGCCAAAATGGAACGAATGGAGAAACTGGACTCAAAAATTTTTGTCATTTTTTTTTTTAATTGTTGCGCAAAAAACGAAAAATTCAAATAAATGTATCAACTCGATGAATATTTCGTTGCTTGAATATCAGTCGATATAGCTCTCCGCTAAATATTTAAATTTTAAAATATTTTATGTTATATCACAGTTACCGATCTTATATCACAGGCGTTTGCTCCTTACAACTGACTCACTGCGTCTGCTAATGAGAAATGCGGCGCCCTTTATACCCTTTATACCCTCATCAGCTAATCCACATAATAGACTTAACCCTTTCGTTTGCCAATGAAATCCCGAAAATGTACAAATAATTCTTTTCTCAAGGGATTAAACTTCTTAATCCGGGGATTAGCTAATCCGCCATAAAACAATTATCGTTTGGTATAGCTAACACCTCGGATTGACAAACAAATTACAACAACTCCTTTTGCGCATTTGAAGCCTGACCTTCTTTCAATGACTGTTAATCCATCATAAAGTAGCGAATTGACGAAATGTCTTTTTCATTAATCCAACTGGATTAACGTAGCGGATTACGGCTACCTGCTTTCTTAATCCAGTGTCTTATAATTCATAAAGTGTGCTCAGAATGGGTTTGCTGTGTACCTACCTGCTTATGTATGACAGTATGTGTATGGAAAATATTTTAAAGTATGTTGTTGTATTTTAAATCTTTTGTGGCTTGTTTTGTGTTGTGCGTTTGTTTTATAGAATTATATCGAAATACTAATTTAATCTCAAAATTGCAGCGCCTTAAAGGAGGTATTGGCCACAACATAAAGTATATAGAGTATATATGATTTGCGCGATAAGGCAATAAATTCTAGGCATTATCACCTGTCTGTCTGTATGTCTGTCTATATGTCTGTCTATATGTCCTTCCGTCCGATTATCTTTTTATAATCAAATCAAAATCTTCTCGATGTGTTTGATATTGTATAAATTTTTAATTTATAAAAAAAAGGTTTAAGAATGAAGTGCACGAGAAATAGTTTAATATATATCTATAGTTCGATGTAGTCAAAATTTTGTTCAAGCAATTGTAGGAAGTACAAGGTGTGCATTAGCTAAGTATGTGCTGGACTATGATCATCCATATAAATATATATACATACTAAGATGCAACTATATCAAATTTCAAGTTGATATATGCTGTAACAAAAATGTTTTTCATACAAAAACCAAAAAAAGTTTGTGGGTTCGACGCTTAAAAGAAGGCGGTACATGTTCATTGATATATATATCAATGGATATATTTAAATCTATGAAATATTAATGTGCTGAGCTGGTTTTTTATTTGTAACTCATACAAATACTGCTGGCCCAAAATGCCCTTTGAGATAAGGAACATTTAGGGGTATTTTTTAAAAAAATCAAAGGGTTAAAAAATGTAAAAAAAAAAAAAATTTTAAATTTTTTGTATCTATACTAATTTTATAAAAATGCTTATATGGGAATCTAGGTCACGGCACAGAGCAAAATCTACTTAACCGATTTGAATGATTTTTTTTTTTAAACATTACATTCGACAAAATGAACAATATTATTTTTTTTGCAGATAAATATCATATTTTTTAGGATTAAGTTAGCTAACAACAAACATAGAAGAAGCATTAAAGCTATGCTTCTTCTTAACTCTGCCAACAATTATTTTATGCTGGCTTGCGTTGAGCTAAATAAAACAACCAAACAGCGAGAAGGCCAATGATCGAAAGACAGAATTTTAATATTGCTTCATCTCAAACTTACAGAGTTTAAATTTGCTAACATTGCAGTAAATGAATTGGAAGAAAACAGTTCATTGAAAAAATCAGCAAATGAGCGTAAGAGAAAATAGGCAAAAATATAAAATATGTCACCTTCTCTGAACAATCTCTCTTAACTTAACCGTACACGAAAACGATCGGTTCATTTGGTAGCACTGCGCTCTTCGTTAATGTTCCATTGAATTGATGTTGCTCTCTTACTTGGACTTAAGTTTGTACAATTTACTAACTAAATATACAAACAAACTAACAAATTTACTGCAGTGGGTTTTTTGTATAGCGGTAATTTGTTGTTGCTTTTTTTATTGGATTCTGAGTGTTTTTCAGACAACATACATTTTTTTGTTGTTTTCATTTTTTTTTGGGGTTTTTGAAAAAGTGCCGTCAAAAATTATTCTACCTTTTTTGTTTTTATTAATTGTTTTTTATTTTTTCATTCCACTATGACTTGTTACGATCCACACTGCCAAGTTAAAAATAAGAAAACCGATAATGATTTATTTTTGTGCTGGCTGTGCGATAATATATCGCATTCAAAATGTGCTGACCTAACAGGTCGCGTTCTTGATGCCACAAAAGAACGCAAGGCAAACCCTGGTAAACGCTGGATTTGCAAAGATTGCAGGTCAGTGGAAAACGAGATCTGTGTTTTTATGAAGCAGACTAGGGATGGATTTTTGAATCTCAAACGGGATTTCAAATCAATTGCTGATAAATTTCAGCAGTTGGAAAAATCCTTTAGTGAGATGAATATCTTTAATACCTATCCTAGGAGTAGGAAGAGAAATTCCCCTAAGAATAAACTTTCTCTAACCATTCACATACACACTGAGCCTTCCACTTCAAACTTGACCGTGGCTACTCCGGTTTTCGCCACACCTGCGGCAGTTTTGGAGAGTTCTTCAGTTGATCCATTAGCTGAAGACAATGTCCCATTTTTGTAACCAACCTAACTTCTTCAGTAGAGCAATCTGCAGCTATGGAAACTGTGGTAAAATGTCCTCTGCCTACAGTAAGTAATGGTCCGGTTGTTTCTAACGCTGTGAGACCCAGTGGTCTAACAGTTGTTGCTCCGAGGAAATCTGTTTTTATTTCGCGCCTTACTTCAGCTACTACAGAAGATGATATTAAGGCCTACATTAGTTCAAAAATTAACTATTTGCCTAATAATTCGGTTTCTAAATTCAACTTTAATTATCAACGTCTTTTAAGGTGATTGTTCCTGTTTCGCTTTATGAAACTGTTATTTCTCCTAGTTTTTGGCCTGATGGTATTGTTGTTCATGAGTACGTTTATAAAACTAAACGTACTACTGTACAAAATGCAGTTGAATTGCCTGGTACTACTGCTAATATACCAAATTTTTATCTTGACAGTAAAGTAGCATCCTCTGATATCGGATTTATTCGCCACTTTTTTTCAATCTACCTATACTAATTCTGTTTCTAATTCTTTTGCTTCTTATTCCTATAATATTTCATCTTTTGAAATAATTTCATGTCCTCTAATTAACATATCAAATGTATTAACATGTTTAAAATCTATTACACTTTCGTTTCTGCCTGGTCCTGATAATGTTCCTAGTTGTATTCTAAAAGAATGCGCCATCTCCATTTGTGCTCCTTTGACTACTCTTTTTAAAATTTCTATATAAAATTTCCATCTATTTGGAAACAATCCTTTATCATTCCACTGCACAAGAAAGGCAATAAGTCAGATATCTCGAATTATACGGGATTGCAACGATCATTAAAATCAATTGTTAGCCCATTTCAACATGGATTTGTCGAAGCAAGATCAATTTGTACAAATCTTCTACAATTCACGTCTATTGTTAATAAGAGTTTTGTGTCTGGCTGCCAGACCGATGTAATTTACACTGATTTTAGTAAAGCTTTCGATAGTGTATGCCATAATCTCTTATTATATAAATTAAATATGTTAGGATTCCCGCCTTCTTTCATAAATTGGATAAAATCGTACCTTGTAGGTAGGTCTCAAAAAGTTTTATTCAATAATTGTTTTTCGAAAACTATTGAAGTATTTTCTAGAGTTCCACAAGGCAGTCACCTTGAACCATTATTGTTTATAATATTTATAAACGATCTACCTCTTGCAATCAACCATGCTTATATACTTATATATGTATGCTGATGATGTTAAATTATGCTGGCGTTCTCAGAGATTGAAAAACAGTCTCGGCTCATGGTTCTAGCGGTGAACGAGGACAAGACGAAGTACTTGGTGTCTTCTCGCACTCCGTCAATGCGTCCGTCGACGGTCAGTGACGATAGAGAATTTTAACTTCAGTGTTGTAGAAAACTTCGTCTATCTTGGGACAGAGCTAACCAGCAACAACAACGTCAGCCTGGAGATCAGGCGAAGAATCTCGCTTGCAAACCGATGCTTTTTTGGGCTAAGCAAGCAAATGAGAAGTAAAGCCCTCTCTCGAAAGACGAAAATAAAGATCTATAAGACGCTGGTACTCCCGGTCCTATTGCATGGCGCATTGAGTCAGATGAGACAGCGTTGAAAGTCTTCAGAAGGAAGATTTTTCGCAGGATTTTTGGTCCTATTAGAGTCGGCGACGAGTTTAGGTCCCGTATGAACCGCGAGCTGTACGAGCTATACGATGAGGTTGACATAGTCGAGCGCATAAAATTCCAGCGGCTGCCCTGGGCTGGGCACCTCATTCGAATGGATGAAAGAGCTCCAGCACGCATGGTTTACATGGGGGCCTTAACTTGATTGGTGGACGCCGACATAGAGGACGACCGGGCACTCGATGGAATGACCAGGTATGGAGAGATCTCTCCGTACTTGGCATTCAAAACGAATGACGCCAGCGCGCACAAGATTATGGAGGCTGGCGCGCCTTTCAAGACGCGGCCATGACCAGCAGACGGCCATATAACTAACTAACATCTATGGTGAATAAAGCGAGCGGTGTTCTTGGCTTTATAAAACGTTGGTCTAAAGAATTTGATGATCCTTATATTACTAAACTTCTATACAAGTCACTCGTTCGTCCGATATTGGAATTCGCATCTTGTGTCTGGAACCCACATTATGCAACTCACCAAAATCGTATCGAGTCTGTTCAAAAACAATTTCTGTTATTTGCGCTCAGAAACTTAAATTGGGCTTCATTTTAAAACAAATATAAGGACGTCTTTTGGTGCTAAAGAAATTAGGGAGGGTAAGTGACGAGCTTTGTGAGCGAGCAATCGTCACTACGACAAATTTAGCCGCTGACCAGATTAACTTTGCTGTTGCACAAAGAGTCTCCACAGAATCCAAAATATATAAGTCTTTCGACGCAATGATATATCAAGAAGACATTGTCCAGTTCCCAACAGAATTTCTGAATTCACTTAATCCACCGGGACTTCAGCCATATGAATTACATTTAAAAATTGGAACACCAATCATACTTCTAAGAAAACTAAAGCCACTTAATAACGCGATTTATGCCAAATATTCTAGAGGCGATTATTTTAAAAGGTTCAGCAGCAGGCGAAACTATTATGGTCCCAAGGATACCAATGATACCAACTTTTACTTTTAAACGAACACAGTTTCCAGTTAGAACATGTTTTGCCATTACTATTAATAAATGACACGGGCAAACATTTGGAACTGTTGGCATAGACCTTCGTAGCGAAGTTTTTTCTCATGGTCAGCTTTACGTTGCCCTTTCACGAATTGGGTCATCACAAAACCAAACTTTTCTCATTCCTGGCCATACAAATTTAACTCGAAATGTTGGTATTTTTTCGGAAGTGTACCATAAATTTTTTTTTTAAATTTAAAAATGTAAGTGTTATTGTAATCTTTAAAAAATCTTATCTTCTAACTTTGTTTGTCTATAACAAATAAATGTAAGCCGGGCAACGCCGGGTAAATAAAGCTAGTATTAAATATAAATTTTATGATTCACAGTTTTAAAGTCAAAGTCTTTTAAATTGTCCACAAAAAGTCTCTGGTGTTTTAAAATCCGTTCATTCGATTAAAAGTTATGGAAATTCGAAAATTTTGTTGCAAAAAAGTTTGACCCCTGACAGTATGGCAAACCTGGAATACACGGATCTAAAATCATATTTTTTATTTTAGTTTTCACATACACTACAAGATATATAATTGTCAGAAAAAATAATGAAAACCACTGTGCATAAGACAGCCACATCTTTCTCTGCAAACTTTTAGTACGTTTATACGATGGAGGTTTTCGTGAAAACATTTCATGAAAACTAAAAAAAAATGCGTATAAACGCTTATTCATGAAAGGTAGTTCAACATGAAAGCATTTCGTGTATAAGTTTCTATTTCATGTATTTCTTCCGACGTTGCCACCTTATTTGGGAAGAATTTCTTTATTATTATAACTTTTTGCAACTCTTTACCATACAAAGGTTCTATTCCACGAAACACGACGCAACATGTTAAGGTTTAAATAAATAAAAAAAACATTTGAATAACACATGGCACAATTGTGTTTATATAAAAATTTATTTAATTTCAGCTTAAGTGGAAAATTTAAATTAAAAAAAAAAAATATGGGGCATTATTCCTGAACTGCCTCAACTATTTTTTGGTGTTGGCTACATCGATAAATTCAAAAGCTCATAACTTTGTTTCTATTAAAGCAATTTTAACTTCTAAAATGGATTCTGAAAGGTAATTTAATGCCCTTTAATAATATTTTAAAGTCACTGTATGCGGAAGCGTGTTCAAATTATCAGATGATTTAACAATTTACCACTTTCGCGCAGATACATACGGTGGGTCTGCATTCAAATTGTTTGTCATACGAAAACAACCACAATATGACATATATTTGGGACTCATGATGATAGCGTTGAACCAAATATATAAAGAAACAACAAACAAATCAAAATATCTAATTACACATGCACAAGTATCTACCAGTAGCTTAATAATTCGATTAATAAGTAAGTGGTATGAGTCTTCGCTCAGCTATGAGAAGTTTCTCACTGCTGCGATGTATCAGCGTGACACAGCAAAGAATGATAATAATAAAAACAATAACAAGAAAAGCGATCGGTTCGGTTAAACCGAAACTTAAATGCTGTACACAAACAAAAAATAATGTAAAAATTTATATTTTGTCATTAGTTGGAAGAAGAGTTTGTCGTTTTCGGTGGATTTTTATATTAACGAAAATTTTAAATGTCCCTCAAACTTAACGTATTTTACGGAATTTGATCAAATATAGATTATATGTTATCGTAGAAGCCATCACAAAAAAGTTACTGCGACTTTTTCACAGTTACGGGTGACATTTTCCTATTTGCAGATATGGAGAAAATTCCAACAAGATAAGATTTTGTGCATTTAAAGAAGTCTTAAAAAAGTTCGAGAAGAACGATTTATTCTGTTCTTGATCCGTAAAAACTCAGTAAGGTGGCACAGATCTGTAACGGGGTTACCCCTTCTAATGGTTCGATCTGGATCTAAATGGAATATTTTATAAAAATAACCGTAAGTTAAAGAAAATTTGCTGATTCAAGCAATTTTGACAACATTTTATAGTCTTTAAGTTATCATTGCTTCAAACCGAGATTCAGACAGATGTACACATCTATATCGAGTCGAATTTTGATGCTGATCAAGACAAAATATATACTTTATGGAGCCAGCTGTGCATACTTCTGCCTGTTATAAACATTTGCACAAATTTATACCGGGAAGCAGATAAACTTGTCGATTACGGCTGATAGAACTAATTTAAGGCGTTGCAAACAATGAAACAAAATCATATTACTACTCACAATCACTGTGAAGGGTATAAAACAATTATCTATCGCAGAGAGCGAGCGCGTATCTATAAAACGACTTCTCATGCATGAATCGTGAAAAAGCATTTAAAGCCGACAAAAGTATAAAACGCTTTAGTTGAATTTCAGTCAGCAACGTAGAGTGTTGTTATTTGCTTCATTTAAGAAGACTCATTCCTTGCTGCAATCCTCCACATTTGTATTTAAACAAAAACAATGGAACGCTGGCACAAGCGCGTCGCTGTGGTAACTGGTGCTAGCTCAGGTATCGGTGCTGCCGTTTGCCGTGATCTCGTCAACCGTGGCATGATCGTGGTCGGTCTGGCACGTCGCCAGGAGCGCATGGATGAGCTCAAAGCCAGTCTAGCAGCGGATGCACAATCGCGGTTTCATGGCATCAAGTGTGATGTTAGCGCCGAGCAGGATATTCTTACAGCTTTCGCCTGGATCGAGAAGCATTTGGGTGGCGTCGATGTGCTCGTCAACAATGCTGGCATCATACGTAATATGCGCATAACCGACAATAATAATACGGCTGATCTGCGTGCCATACTGGACACGAATGTGCTGGGCGTAGCGCTGTGCACAAGGCAGGCGTATCAGTCGATGAAGAAGCGTGGCGTCGATGACGGTCATGTGCTCATTGTGAACAGTGTTGCCGGTCATCGAGTGCTAGATGTGCCAAACTTCAATCTGAATCTATATCCGTCATCGAAACACGCTGTGACAGCCATGACCGAAGTGTTGCGCCACGAATTCCGGAATGATAATACCAAAATTAAGATAACCGTAAGTTTTATGCGGTGTATGCAAAAGATTTGTTGTCCTCATTTTCCTTCCATTATATAAACAGAGCATTAGTCCTGGCGCTGTGAAGACCGAGATTATTGGCGATGTACACAAATTCGATTTGTCAAAGTTTCCCATGCTGAATGCCGAGGATGTTTCTGATGCAATTGTCTATTGCATACAGACACCACCAAATGTTCAAATACATGAATTGATGATCATGCCGGTAGGGGAAGCGTTCTAATGCATAGTTCGTTCTTGTAACTAAAACGGTTTATGTGAATATATTATAGAAATACTTACAAATGTATATAAAAATTAATGTGAATGATTATATAGTGAAATATGATTGGATTTAGGACCACTAAATCCAAGAGAGCTGAACAAATATTCAAAACTTTGTATATTTAATATTGCTTATTACGCAAATGAGCCAAATTTTCCGAAATTCCAATTTTCGTATTTAAAAAGGTGTATATGGACATTAGATAAATTTTATTACACCATCATTCTGCCATGGTTGCATTCAGGAAGGAGCGTCAAATACGCTCTGCTGTCTGTCTTTATTAAACTCACGGGTCTTTTCGTGGAATTCGTATTGTGAATATTTGGTCATTGGTCGCTATTTTTGGTCTGAAGCCACACTGATATAGTCCTATCAGTGAATCCATATATGGCTTCAGCGTATTACAAAATACGGGTGAAAGAATCTTATATCCGATGGAAAGAAGACTTATTCCGAGGTATTCCATAGCTTGCATAAAAGTTAGTGCATACTCCTAACCAACTCTTCGCCACCGGTCTTGAATAACTCAGCAGGCAGCACAACAGAGCCTCGCGCTTTGTTATTTTCAGCTTATTAATAACTGATTTGACATCGTTATAGTCCGGTGGTTCTACAAAAAGGTCATCAATAACTGGTGGTTCCGGTGTCATTTCTCTATCGAAGGTATTGTGCGCTTCATCGTCTCCAAACAGATTAGAAAAATGACTGCTTCATAATCTCAATGATTCCTGAGCATCTGTAACCAGATTTTCATATTTATAGAAAGTTATTCCGGGTTTAAAGCCTTCAGTGAGACTATTGACCTTTTGATAGAATTTTCGAGCTTCATTTCTGTCACGTAACATCTCAACATCCTCAAACCCTCGCCTTCTTTGCTCCTATTCTTGCATTAGAAAAGGTTTTTCTCTTCTCTCCGTTTCTCACGATATCGCTCTGTAACAGCTCGCGTTGCTCCCGACTGCAGACTTCGCTGATAGGAAGCGTTCTTCTCTGCAGTAGCATTGCGACACTCTTCGTCCTACCAAGAATTAATCACCATCCTTGGCATCTCTATTCATGGAGCGGGTGAAATGTTTCTATTGCTCACATATATCACGAGAAGACGGAGAGGTTTCCCGTAGCTGTTGGGTGAGTGTCTTTGAAAAGGCTGCGGAATTCTGTTCTGATTGCAGCTTGCCGACGACTAGCTTAAGTTGCAAGCTGTGACGTGCGGCGTGCACTCGCTGAATCTAGTGCGTACCTTGTCTGCGACAAGGTCGATGTTGAAATTAAATTAATTTCAATTTATCTCAGACATTGTACATGGGGGCGATTTCTCCATTTCTCGATTTTTTCAAACGTGCCTTCAAGGTTGTATAAAGGATTTGCACCGAAGTGGTATACAATTTAAAAGTTATTTATTAATGATATTCATATGGTAAATAATATTGCTGTGTGTGCTATCGAGCGATAAACTACGTGACTGGAGTGCAGGGGTGAATTGACTCAAATTACATATCTATGATTGGGGGTAGTTGGTTGGCATTAAGCATGCAGAAATGAACTTATAATAGTTGTGCCTTTTTAGATTATAAACCACCACAAAAATAATAAACCTGTCAGAAATTTTAATGTAGAGAAACTTTTTTATATTTTTGAAAAATGGTTTACTTGTATACTGAACGTCGAGGTTATTAGTGACTGCAGCACCAAGAATAAGCTTCAAGAATGAACTGCATTATGTGGACAAGTATAAAAGCAATAAACGAAATAAACCAAAATGCATTAATTTCAAAAAAAAAAAATCAAAACACTGCCGGATCTGTTTCCTCAAAGAAGAATTGAAATGGGGGGAAAAATCAATTCAAATGAAACATGACGCCCGGTCGTTAATTTGCTTTCTTTATTAATTAAAACGGTACAAAAATAGAAAAAATAGTGATGTGTGCATTTGACCGAACACATCTACCGACATGAATCTGAATCCGTTTGGCTCGTAACTGCTTCAACACCCGACACCAAACTCTTCTAGTAAATGCCGAGAATTCCTTGACACTTGTGGCTTAACAGTAAATATTTTCAAATATCTTGGGATTGACTTTACGGCCGAAGGCCGCATTAAAGTCGACATTCAGGCTAGCATTAAAGACAAATTGTCTCTATTTGCGAAAAGTCCGGTTTAGCCACAACAAAGGCTCTTGGCCTTGAGAACTGTGCTCATCCCGCAGTTCTTCCACCAATTAAGTTTAGGTGACATCCGAATCGGTTGTCTCCTCAAGGCAGATAAAGCTATACACAATGCCGTACGAGACTAGCTAGTCCTCCCGACTGACACTCCCTAGGCATTCTTTCAAGCCCCAGTTTCCCATGGAGGTTTAGGAGTACTGTCACTTAGGTGGCAGATACCCCACCCCCATAAGGTATAAACGTCTGCAAAGCCTTAAGCTTCAAGCATCAAGAGCAAATGACTTCCTTAATGAACGTTAAGGCTAGACTCAGACTCTAGAATTAATTAAGAACCAACAAAATACCATCTCTGAAACGAACGGTTATTTTCAAATATCTTGGGATTGACTTTACGGCCGAAGGCCGCATTAAATTCGACATTCAGGCTAGCATTAAAGACAAATTGTCTTTATTTGCGAAAAGTCCGCTTAAGCCACAACAAAGGATCTTTGCCTTGAGAACTGTGCTCATCCCGCAGTTCTTCCACCAATTAAGTTTAGGTGACATCCGAATCGGTTGTCTCCTCAAGGCAGATAAAGCTATACACAATGCCGTACGAGACTGGCTAGTCCTCCCGACTGACACTCCCTAGGCATTCTTTCAAGCCCCAGTTTCCCATGGAGGTTTAGGAGTACTGTCACTTAGGTGGCAGATACCCCACCCCCATAAGGTATAAACGTCTGCAAAGCCCTAAGCTTCAAGCATCAAGAGCAAATGACTTCCTTAATGAAGAGCTTTTGAACGGTAAGGCTAGACTCAAAACAGACGGTCTAGAATTTCGGTCCAACCATCAAAGATTCTGTCATTGAAATGTTCAAGAGCTCTTTAGAAAAATATAAAGTAAGATATTTAAACTATTTAGGAAATGGTGACCCGAAGACTTACAGTGGTATATTCAAAGCTGTTCCTCATGGTGAAGATGTAGTCCAGAAACGTGCTACATTCCATGGGAGTCAACATCGGTTATTCTGCCCACGAATATGTCCGGAAAGAAGACAACACCCGTATTGAACACGGCGAACAAAAATCGACGCAATCCTGCCCCCTTAAATCAGTTACTTCTCAGTATTATGTAATGTCCTGTCGCTGGTGACAGGGGGACGTAGTGAGTGATCGTCCCTGCGATTGAGATACACTGTGAGCGTTGACACAGTGGTGCATGAGGACGAAGAGGAAGTTTTTTTTTTTTTGAGAATAGGAGATAACGCGGGAAAAACGATTCGAGACAGTTACTGTTTTGCGCTTCAATTATTCTAGTTCGAGAGTTAAGTTTTTTCGCTTCAACTGTCTGGTTCGAGGGTTCATTTTCGCGGCGTCAACTGTCTGGTTATCTACATATCCATCTACCTACACTTATATGCCCAGTAATACTAATTCTATTTCTTCTTAAAAAAAAAAAAAAAATAGAATGTCCGCACCCTTAATTGGGATGGTGCAAATATCCAGCTGGTTGAAGTCCTCGAAAGATGCAATCCAGGAAATCCGATTGCTCGAAAAAAGGCTCCTGTCAATATTATAACATTGGATCGCTTTTTACTTGCAACGCATAAATGACATAGCAGATGTTCAATTTGATGATTTTATCGCGACGTAGGGAGCGCCGTAGAAAATGACTGATCGAAGTTGTATTTCAAAAGAAATAATTAATATAAGCGACAGCAAATGTGTACAAATTAGTAATAAATATTGTTTGATCTCTCATTTTTTTATTTCTATATAACTTAAATTTATGTTTATATTCACCCGCTATAATTTAATATTCCACCCGCGATTGACTTAAAAATAATTCATTATTTTTTTCCAGTTTTAGTTTAATGTACCTCATTACATATTAAATGTATCACAATTAACAGATATTTAATCGTATTTCGTATCAAGAAAAAGCCACCCGTAACCTGATTCGAAGAGTGCAACGCCTCAATTTCTGGTATTCAAAAGCGACCCCCAGCTTTTATTTTAAAATCCCTGTAAAGTGAAAATATTACAATGTAGCCATTCAAAGACTTATTTCATTAAAAACATTTTTCATTTAATTATATTAGTTTCATGCAATTTAAATGAATAATATTTAAATCCTATTAATTTAGCACAAAGACCTGGTTCAACCACTTCAAAATAGAAAAAGAAGTTTTCAAAACTAATTCAAAAATAAAAAAGACTACTTCAAACAAAATAATTATAATATCTAAATAAACAGAACAAAATAAATAATTTCTCAATTTTACTCAGTAAATCGTAGCTGCTTAGGCATGTTTTGCTCATGAACTGATCGTGTATTGTAATATATTAAATGCGACATGAATTCAAATTCAATACGTTGAAGCTTTATAAGGCTGCAGTAGTGTTGTGTATGTTCTTTTCTCATTGGGGAATATGATTTGAAGTTTATTCTATACTTGTAGTAGAATATGCTACTTAATTATTTTAATTAATTTAGATACTGTTTAAATTAATAAATAGTTTTGTCAGAAAAGATATATTAATATTTATGGTTATTTTATTTTATTATTTTAGCGCTGCAGCCATGAACGTCAACTAACAGGCTAACAGGACTTCCGTTTGCTGCAGCTTTGCCTTGGCTTTCTTAAACTTCAAAGGATAGAATTTCGTTGCGTTTTAAATGTTTAATTTTCTTTGCTTTTGGATACATTTTCAATTTAATAAACAAATGGTTGGCACACTAAAAACGATGACGCCTTATTGCATATTTTGTATTGCTGTCTCTTTCACTCGCACCTTTCTCTATATATAAGTTTTCAGTAAAATACAATGAAAGTGCGAATGAAATAGTGTTATAGCAGTTTGAACCGCTAAACAAATTTCATATATAAATATTTTTTTCGATATTTCTTACTTTAATTAACTTTGAATATTATATTAAATAATGAAAACTTTAATTAAAAAAAATATTCATATTTTGCTTAATTTTTTTTTCTTATGTATATGACTTGATTTAAAATCCTTTCCAAATGCACTTAAGGATAAAATATAATTAAATATTTCTTCATATTCTTTTAAGAATATTATGAAGTTTTTTTTTAAGTTTTTTTTTTTTGTATTTGATTTTTTTTTTTTAATTATTAAGTTAAAATGAATAGCTTTTATACTGCCCAATTCTAGATATTGAGATCGAATATAATTTTGGGTCTCATATAAATGAGCTTTTCTTTTGATATGGAGACCATGGTGTAGGGTGGGATTATTTTTTATGCCGCAAAACACCAGCGTGTATCAATTTTGATTAGGTTTTCCTTTCTATTGTGATTATGTGGGAAATTTCTTTGTAAATACTTTTCATTTGTACAAACCTAGTATACTCCAGGGAGGATATAACAAGAAAGAGCGCTGCAGTCAAGTGTGCTTGTCTTCGAGATACCCTATACTATCTGAGTCTGTCTTCGATTCTACAAAACTTGACCGTTAGCTTAATTTAGAAAGTCACCATTCAAATTTTAAAAATTATGTATCCTTAGCTAAAACGAAATCTTTTCAATAAAGCTCAGTTCCAAATGTGCTTAACTGTACCATCTAATACTATATACTCCAATTAAATAGCTTAACATAGCGCTGCAGCGAAATTGTTCTCTAAGAGTGCATCACTTAATTGTGAAGCGACAGTTTACGAGTATCTAAGAAGACGTATGTACAAAACATGTGAACCAATTTTGATTACTTCAATTGAAAGCACTTTGGAAATGGCTGCTACTCACTCCACACCACATCCGTCTAGCTGGTAGCATACACAATGAAACATTTTACTTCAATGTCACGTTTGCAAGTCTTCCCAGGCGCACGAAAGATACACCACGCCGCACGTTGACTGCGACTACTCGAATTGGAGCCGATGTCAACTGAGAGCTTAGGTAGGAACCAACAATTGTTTTGCGAACAAAAGAAGTGCATGGAAAAGAAATGCATTAATTGCCAAGTAATTCCTCGGCGCACTCAACTCATTACTCCTGCTCCAAAACATTTTTTGCCGACTATTGTTTGCATTTGCTTCCTGACAATTGAAGATAAGGTTTGCGGAAAAAATGCAGAGCATCAAGAAGAACAATATTTAGATATATCGAAATTTTAGTGCCCTTCACATGTTCTTTTAAGGAAGTAAGTTCTGCCAATTATAGCTTCTAGATTTACTAATAAAAGTGGTTTCCGGGAAATACTAAAAGGTTTGTATCCTAACCTAAAGTTATAATGTTGAAGTGTCTAAATTAAATAGAACAAGAAATCAAGCTACAATCGAGTTTGCTTATTGAACCTTCAATTATATTGGTAGTATATTCCTATCTGTGTGATATTTCATTGGGGGATTCCGTGTGTGATATTTCATTGGGTGATTAGTAGAAGATATACCAAATATTACGTTCAAGCTAAACTAAACCACAACAAAATATTTTGCATAGAAAAAAACAGCAAGATGGACCTTTTTGTAAGAAAACTACACCTTTCAGTGATTCGACATGAACCTATAAGGAATATGTTATTAGAATTGAAATAAGATCCACTGAATTTAGCGTTTTTAGCTTAAATTACATGTTTAACAAAGATATTTTTATCCAAAAACTGTAAAAGGAGTGACAAATTTTTATATGACCTATTTTTTTTTTTTTTTAGAAATTATATATTAAAGACTCCAATTTCTCGATGTTCATAAAAAGAGCCGACTCGACTTTTTGTATGGGGAGCTTCTTCTAATGGTCCGGTCTATTTTAGTAGGAGTAACCTAAAAAGGAGGGAAATATTTGTATGGGGTCTACACCTTCAAACAAAATATTTACAAAATTTGGGAATACAAATTTTTTTAACAAAAACTCAGTAGATAAATGAAGTATCTAACAACACAGATTGTAGTTGCCTCTCAACACCTGCTGTATGAAGCCGTATTGTATCCTAATCATCTTCACTAGCTATAAGCAGTGGAATATTGGTGACTTTGTATAATTTTGAAACTTTAAATTGGCTAAAATAAATACTTTGATGCGGCAAGCATGATTAGGTCTCATGATTATAACAACAAGCTGAAGCCGTGGACTGGTGGAAGAAACGTACAGAATCGGATTGCAAACCATTCCCTATTTACTGATCCACCAGCAATTATGGATTTAATAGACATTTTTTGTGATCTATATAAAACTTTTCCGTTCGTTCGATGAAGCAGTTTTGTATTCAGCTTTTTCGTAGCAATAAAAAGTTTCATTTGAGTTGATTAGCATTTAGAAAAAATTCCTTTATAATCATGTGTTATTTTATTTTCATATGTAAATGCCAACGTTAAATCAGAGTAGAACGTTTTATTAAAATTTCATTGCGTTACAAACGATGAAACAAACTGATAAAACACGTTGCACAATTCTATGCGTAGTGTATTAAAAGCGAAAGAATGCCAGCAAAGGATTTAATTTATTTTTTGCGGCGTATGCCATTCAAACGGTCGCCCGTTCATTTTATGTCGCATTTGCATAACTTTTGCTTGAAGATGAAAAGGACGAGTTCTGGGACTGCGCCATTGTTTGCACGTGGGTAATGAAGCAACGCAATGGGTTTTTATTGATTCTTTGAAAAGCGATTTGACAACTAAAGGCATTCAGAAATGTGCGAGATTTTTAATTTTCCAGCAATCGAGCCCGACAAATTGTCCTTTCATGCAGACAATCCCACCGGCATTAAAAATAACAGAAATGTTAAAGTAGAGAATTGCATTTCAATTACACTCGCTTTTTTTGTCGGTTATTTTTAATTATTATGCACTTTGTTGGTCTGAGTGGGTTTTTTTCTTTTGCATAAAATATATGTATCACATGGCTATGTACATGCAAGTCCTTTAACTTAAGCTAATTCATCTAAATATATTTTAGTTCATACAATTTAACAAATTTTTTTAGTCAGTCTAGTGGAGTATATGCATCGTATATCTGCATTCGTCTGCTACTGGCTGTTGTAGTCACCAAAGAGTAGCAACTTGCCGCGTACTGTCTTGCAGCCTGATAGTTCCACTTCAGTCGTTTCAATAATCTCCTTGAAATAATGCTCCGTAATTTTCAACTTTTCGAGTCGCAGTTCGTTGCGCACGCAGTCGGCCAACTCTTCACGTCCGAAGCTATGATAGTGTATAAGCGTTGTTTCATTGCTTAGGTCATCTAGCACAGCGTAGTCTTGCTTTAACTCCAATTCTGGTTGCATAACATTCAGATTTATTATGTAGACCATAATTATGTGTTTGTGAGAGTCGACAGTACTACGCTGCAGCACCAAACGATTGATGGCACGTATCATATCATGGTCAGACGGCGTCATGTTGTCGATGATTAGCAAATTACGTCCGCATGTCGACATATTCTCGAGCATTTGGCGTATGTGGTTATATTTGTGTGTTTCGTCAGGCACATGTGCGTTCCACATGAATATTTGCACATTTTCCTGCCAAGGATAGTGTTCACGCAATAGACGCGCCGACAGAGTCTTGCCCAAACCGGAATTTCCGTAGAAGGCCAGCGCTTGAGCGCTGCTCTGATTACGTAGCGCTGCCTCCAGTTGATTGAGCGCATGCTCCTGGTGCAACACCTCACGTCGTAGCACCGTGAACAGCTCGCTAAGATCAAGATCACGCTCACAGTAGTCGATTTTGTTGCTCACAATCGCCATATACTGATTCGTGTACTTGGCCACAAAGTCAGCGAACACGTGCGACTCAGTCGTTCTGTCGCTACCGTCGCCAAAGAAGCCAATGGTGTGCATTAGTGCTACCGCTGCCAGGAGTGAGAAGGCAGCCAGCATACAATACTGCCACCACCGTTTGCTTTTATCATTTTGTTGTAGTTTTGCGTACGCCTGCCGCTTTGCAGTCTTGCGAACTTTCAAAGCAGATGACTCGTTGCATGTTGAATTGTATAAACGCCGCAGCCTTTTGGTATGTTTACGGCGTTCCTTATTTTCCTTGATCTAACAAGAAAAGAAAAATAACATGAAGGTCAGTAAGGGAATTATTAATCAGGTTGTTGTTTGCTTTACTTACATTCACAACTTCTTCGGTTTGTTTAGTTTCGTTGTTCTCCATTTTCGTCATAAAATTATAATCGAATGCTTTTCACAGATTTGTAGTTTTGTAATTTGAAATATAGTAAAATAGCACAGCTCATTTGCTTGAAAATATATGTAAACTTAGTTATAATATTCAGTCTGTTAATAAAAATAATGCCCGGCCGGCTTCGTTTTGTGCAGAATTTAACAATTTCGGCGGCAACCAACGGTCCATCAGGCTTTTTTAGTTCTTTGAGGTGCGACGCTGCCATATGATTTTTGAACAGTTGCCATATTTTGTTTCATTTCATTTCGCGTGTGCGTATTGAGTAAGCGAGAGAAAACATGGCACAATTACACCGAAAAAAGATTCCTTGATATCCGCTGGTGAAGTTAATATATGATATTCAAACTCCAATGACATACAAACTGGCAGTCATCTGATTAAATTTAATGCTCAATGCACAGTCAAATGTGTTATAATTTTTGCAATTAGACAATAATAACTATATATAAAATTAAAAAAATAAGATTTGCTTTTCATTGTAATGCTGCTTGCATTAGTAAAAGGGACATGTTTGGGAGAACTATGAGCACATACGACAGGCCATTACAATAACAAAATAGAAGAATTATGCAACTGTATTGTCCAGCCCTTGCGTTATTTAGACATAAACATCTTGTGTTTCGAAAGTCTGTTCTAAAATTCTTAAAATAAATAAAAACCACACAATTGATAATTAGGATTCTATGACCATTTCATATCAACTTGTTTTTTTCAGTGTACATACTTTTCTTAAGCATGTCTTGCATCTTTTTTACACTTAGCCAAACAATCTCCATCTGTAGTCAAGCGGCTGAACAGTTGCATTGCTTGTTTAAAGAAAGGTTTCAGACTGCCAAACAATTGTTTTGTTCAAATAATTATTATGGAAATGTAAATAAAAACAACAGTATTAAGTGTTAGATACATGTACTAATAATGTAAATTTTATTGTAACCAATGCAGCGTCGACGCCAAACACTCAGTGATCACAAATCTGGAAGTGATGCAGTACCTGCAGCAGATCAAAGGCACTAAAAAGAAATTCGGTATGCGTAGCCTTGCGACAATCATTTACGAGGTATGTAAACGTGATTAATTGGATTTACACAAATAACACACATTGCACTTAATAGACGCTGCAGTATCTCGAGGAGTCCACTTGTAAGACACAGACGTTGGATTCGATCAATGCTTATCTGCAGGACTTGCGTCCATATAACTTGCTGCCCAAAGAGCTCATTATGATGGTCAACGATCCGCCAACAAGTCCTCTACATACACAATTGGTTAGTATTAAACACTAAATATTTAAAACCAGAAACCATGGAAGACTTAAGCGTGCAAAGAGTAGTAAATAAGCATACATAAATAGCACACTGTTAATCCTACTCTTAATTCAGCATCTCATTCAGTTAAATGATGTGCATGCTCAATTGTATGCTTCCGAACGATCATTGTCGATAATTAACAAATTGTGTCCGTCGTAGCATATATCCACCATATGGCGTATGCCGCTATATTTGCGCCTTCCGCTTTAATATTTGCACATTGGCTTATACTATAAACCTTATAGGGATATTTGAATATAAATATCAAACTGTAGCTTGGCACAGTTAAATCGATCCATGGTATTGGAAAATACCGTCGGCAACGTCTTGAGCAGGGTTCAATCGAGAGTTTCACGTATTTTTACAACCATTAAGCCGAGTTCTGTATCGTATTATAGCCATGCACAAATTTGTGAGTACATCACATAACAATTGAGACGCAGGAATAGTAAAAACAAAAATCTAAAAATGTGTTCTGCAAAAGTTCTATCTGCTAGCAAGATAATCGGGTCATACTTTTGTGATTCGCATGGTATAATTCATAAGGACAAACTTTTGAACGAAACAATTTTTTACCACGAGTATTATGCAAAAATATTGCAACTTCAACTCTGAACTGTTGCTTTGTATGTATATCTTATTCGACAGATTTAAGCCACTCGGAGTATTTTATATTTCCAAACTAAATAATTGTTTCGGTGGTTAGAAATTTGCAAATAAATTGGAGGTGAGCAAACATAGAACAGGCTATCGAAAATAAATCTTGGACTACTGTCGTATGAAACGATGTTGTGGTGCCTTTTATACCAATCTTGGTACACTACAAATTTTGAAAATGCGTAAATCTTGACCTCCAATGTATACTGAAAAATCCTAACACTTCCAGAGAATAATTTTAAAATATTTCTTACTTTCCAGCTTATCGACGATAGCACTCGCCCGCTGACCGACAATGATGTGGAGGCCATATTAGCGCTGACGCGTAAACATTTCCATAAAAAAGTCACCACTGAAGTGCCAGTTAGATAATTAAGAACTTGTTATGCTTTATATAGGTTTTAATATGTACTTTATCGTTCAATTGCAAAATTCTAATATATTTTTAATAAAAAATTGAGAAAAACGGATGCTATTTAACTTTGCGTTGTGTTACAATTACAAAAGGGTTTAAAGCTTTATTTAATGCACATCATCTCAACGTTTTAAGTCGCCGAGATCATCGATGAAATCCTCATCGACTTCAGGCCACTTTTCGGGAATCACATCAAAGAGTTCATCTTTGAAATCGCCTTGTATAACAATCTCGTCCTCGCCGGTCACCGATGAACCACAGGCGAATTTTGTGCCAAAGAATTTCGCAGCCACTTTCAAATCGATATCTGCGTGCATATAATTTAAATTGATTTAGAAAACAAGACGCTTAATTGTCTACTCTCCACAACTCACCGAATTTATTCAGTCCTGTAATGACAGTGACCGACTTCTTTTTGCCACGCGGTGCACGTGAAACGCAAATTTTACGCGGTGTTTCCTCCTTCTTCTTGACACGCATCAGTCCCTTGCCACCACGCTTCTGACGTTTTTTATCATCGTCCGTACCATCGGCGGCTGCCTGCTCCTCCTCCAGTTTAAGGCGTTCAAAGTCATCAGGCAAATGGTGCTCCAGCCACTCCTTGCATTTGTCGTAATCTGGATAGTATTCGCAGTACTGCAGAAGAAAAGAAAAAACAAAAATGTTTGCCATATTTAAATATAAGAAAATATATGGCGTGTTGGCCAAATTGCAATTTTGTTTCGCACCTCGATTGGCATCGAGCAGTTGCCGCAGTATTTGACCACCTGGGGGTACGTAACACCTTCGCGCGGTCCAGATTTAAGGCGCTCTGCAGCATCTATCACAGTTGCAGGATTCGTCATTATGGCAGTTTAATTTAACAATTTCACACTCCCCCAGAAAATCAAAACTGAAAAACCTATTAAAAAAGTTTGCACGTCGTCGCAAACAGCTGTTTGATTTGTCTCGATCTGAACGCTTCCGAAACGGTTCCACTAACCGTTTGTAATCAAAGTAGCAACGTTTCGACCCCTCACACACGCATGTCTTTTTAAGTGTGTGTGAGCGAAATGCATACATATATAGTGTAGTAGTCCAGACCGTAGATTACCCAATTCTGGTGGCATTGTTGGCAACTATCGGTAGGCTTATCAGTGTTATCGATAAAAATTCAACAACAAAACAAAAAACAGAAAAATAATGTTAAAATTCCGCAGTTGACGATAAAAAAGCAATAATTACTTCAACATGCATGCACACAGCCAACAACATACGCACGATGGTGGCGGCAGCAGCGCGCCCGGCAACAAAATCCACTGCATATTCCTAAGCGAATTCGATGCAAAAGCGGGCTGTGAGATTCGCTGCCAGGTGAGTGAGTTAGTTGCTATATCTGCCCCACACAATGCTCAAATTCATGTAACATACTCTTCCAACTGCCAATCTTCAAAGGTGCCCGACAACTATATTTCGAAGGAGGTCTTCGATGCGATAAACGTCTATATTATACCGAAGCAGCATTTGCAGCGCTGCATTCTATCTGTAAACGCCATGGATGTTAAGATTGTCGGCTATCCGGTAGGCATACAGGATCAGCAGAAATACGCGCGCAACGCCTTTCTCTTTAATCTTTGTTTTGTATGTGATTCGCGCGCACGTTCCGTGCAATATGAGCCGGTAGTTAAGAAGCTATCCGAGTATCTGATTATGATGGAGGAGGAATCATGCTTTCTATCGCGCGACGATGATAAAGGCAAACTACAAAAGATTTTCGAGACAGTGCTACGGGACCTGAACGAGAAACGTGTGGCCACAATAGTGGGTTAGTGGTGTGGTTGGAGTCGGAGCATGGCGTTCTAAATGAAAATTAAAAACAATAATTTACTGTAATTTTCAGAGGGCGATAATACAATCTATCTAAAAATTGTTATGCACAAACCGGATCCGCCGGTTGTTAAGGATCACATGGTGCCTTTGTTATTAGTAAACTTTAGAAATACGCCGTTGGAAAATTGGGATTTAACTACGCAACAGGTAAGTAAAAAAATATTCATAATATGATAGAAAAAAATTTTAAACCATTTATATGTCTTTCTGTTCCTAATTTTCTCTATCTGCTCTTCTATTTCACTACGTGTCGTGTCGTTATTTTGTAATACTTGATTAGTTTGCTTGTAAATTGGTACTATTACTAACTGATACATTAGACAAAACTAATCTGCTAGAATCAGCGTTGGCTCTTAGCTAGGAACCAAAAAATTATTTAGAATGTTTGGGTGAACGCTTTGTTCTGCACAGAGCGTAGTTAGTTTCGGAAGTAGTAGTTAGTTTGTTGAGGTAGTTTACAAATGTGTGTTGTGTTTCTTAAAAGTTTCTTTACATCTGAGTTTGACAAAGTAGTTGGTCTATTTCTTCAAATCTGTCAGATGGTAGCAATTTGGTTGGTCATTGTCTAGGTTCGTAAATTTAATAGTACCTTTTTTTAATTATTGCAGTTTCGCCGTGGGTTGTTTCGTCTGCATGTTTTTTATGATAAAGTGAGTATTCTGTTGTTCTTAATAATTATATAGCTGAATAGTTTGTTTTCTCCAAATTAACGAGGTCGTGTAGATATTTCCTTAGTTCGAAGGTCGCTTGCATTCCATATTTATAAATTTTATTTGCTGTTAGTCCGATAATAGAACTGTTAAGAAATTTAAATTACTAGTTTTTTTAAATTACATTAGATTTTAAAATTCTGAAATTAGTTTAGTCAATAATATTCATTATTTATTCACAAATTGCGAGAAGGCTTATCGAAAGTATGAAGAAGCCGCTTTAATCGGCGCCGTTCTGATGCTACGTCAAGAAGATTGGCAGCTAAGATATTTGGAATTTGTAATTTGTGTTCTGTTTCCTTGTTTCATCTTATATTGTTGGTATTTCTAAATCTTTGTGGATGTTGTTGTTGATTACAAACCAAGAAGCTCCGGTGACGAACTTTGACGTACTTTGTTTTCTAGACTTTGTCTGGATCTACGACCTTATAGCCAGTTCATTCGTGTGGTTTTTATTATTAGCTGCTTCCTCTTTGCTGGAATATGGGGTTTTCAAGTTAGCCTTTTGTCCAGCCAGATGCCTAAATACTTAACTGTACATAACTTAGCTATTTATTCGCCGTTATAACTAACTTGATCTCCCGAGTCTTTGCATTATGTGAGCTAATTTTCCGCATTGACTAATATTTTCAATTTGTTCATCCAAACTTGAAGTTTGCCCAGATATTCTTGCATTTTTTCTGTTGCAGCTCTCGCTTTTGAAATTATTCCTGAATCATTCGCGTGAGTTGCCATTGTAACTTCTTCACACTTTGTGGTAGGCATATCTGAGTCTGGAGTAATGAACCTAACACACTTTTTTGCGGTACTCCAGACTGTATGTTTTTTTTTACGATCTGATAAAAAAATATTCTGATGCAGGTTACAGCTGTTTTATTTTATGAAGAAGACCTTTATGCAATAAACGATCGAAGGCCGGTTTCACATCGAGAAATGCTGTAGAATAATATTGCTTGTTTTCAAAACATTCAATTATTTCTTTCATAACTCTGTGAACCTGTTCCGGTGTCCCATGTTTACGTCGAACCCCAAACTGCTGTTGGTGAAGTATATTTCGATCGATTTGTGGAGGCACTCTGCAAAGAAATTGATAGACGATACGAACACATTTTATTTTTTGGTTTACCAGGCGCACATTTCCATTGATTTGGAAAATGGCCAAGCCAAAGTTTTAAAAAGTAGTACAAGCAGTAGGCATCTATGTGGAAGTCCTTTAATAGTTGCTGTATCAATTCCATCACACCCTATCGACTGATTCACTAATGTTTAATAAATGAGTATTTAGATAAATTGGGTATTGGTTCAACCCAACTAAATAGACTCTGATTTATCTGGTTACATTGAGATTATTATATTATATATTACGTTATTGCCGACATACCAAGGAGCCATATTCATATTATAATATTTTAAATCGTTTTATCCTTTCCAATATTGCTGTGCGAAATAATACGCTGGTTTATTTTTACATTATCCACAATGTATTGTAAGGTTTGTGGATTTCTTTTGAATTTTGTAGTAGGGGATGATAGTAGGGATTTGATTTTGTATAATGTATGTGCGATGCTATATCAAAAGCTTGCTGTATACCAAGAAATACTGCACCACAGTAGAGCTTTCATTCAATTGCATTCACAGGAATCACTGAGTGGAGTAGAGTAATATATATGTTTTTTTTTTATATAAGAATTCTATAAGTTCGTGCTTTCGTAATTTAATATGTATGAAAAACTATTTAGTCTTTGCTTAATTATTTTTATAAATGTATCAATTTGTTTTTTGGTATATAGTTCCTTCCTCATCTTTCGGCTTCTCTCTTTGGTCTGGGTTGATCCGAGATATTCAAAAGTAATGATATGAGTTGCATTATATTAATTATACAATGTCACCGACTTCGATGAAATAAGATTTGATATATTTTATGTTTTTTAGCGGAATATAGTGATTAAATTAAAATTCTTTTTTCAGTTTGATGTAGTTTTATATTTGTTGTAATTTGTTGATGTTTCTCATTAAGAACAACAAACTTTTGCTTCTTTTAATTCTTTTTTATAGGTTTTATATATTGATAGTTCGATAGTGTGTCACATGTATTGGATTAAAATGTGTTCAGCTCTTAATATCATATTATGCATTAGCGGCCTGGCGTCCCTTTCCCGGTTGAAGTTGGGTAAGCGTCTGCGTCTGATAATTTTGACATATTAATATAACTGATTAAGCCGCTTGTTCCATGTTTAGATTACCAATGTTCGTTCTTTTACAATGTGGTAGAAACACCTCTTTCATAGGCGATTATGTCGAACCTACTTCCGAAAATCGTAGACCATTTCATATTTGCTTCTTTTAATAAGAGATTCTGTAAAGTCATTCTATTGCAGAGCATTCGTAACGTGGTACTGCTATCTAATATATTTGTGGCAAGGTTGTTTGAGTGACATTTCAGTCTACAGATGTGTCTCTAACTGATTTTTGCAATATCTGCTTTAACTGTTCATATATTTAGGTCGTACGAACTTATTGTTTACATACCAAGGTGCTCCAGTTATCATTCGCAGTGTTTGAGACTGGTATCTCTGCAATATTTCTATATTGTAATTGTGTGCAGTTCGCCATGTTTGCGCGTCATATCTCCAAATTGGTTTCAACATAGTTTTGTACAAGAATACCTTGTTGTATAAGCTGAGCTTGCTATCCTGTCTAAGGAGCCATTACATTTTTCTAGTTTTATTTCTAACGCATGTTAGACGCCTCTCTAAGTGAACCTTGAGATAGTTGACCGTTGTTTTTGTTGGAATAACTGTTTGATTCAATAAAACGTTTGGACAGTTCCCTCTTCTTGAACGCATATATTTCACTTATTAAACCAAATTCCAATGGCATCTAATTGCTCCTGCAGTAGTTCCAAGGCTAAGCTAGCTGTAGTATCAGAAGCTAGTAGTGCTGTATCATCAGCATAGGTTGCAATAAGTAGTTTTTGATTTTGTAATACTGGCATATCTGCAGTGAATATTGTATATAACACAGGTCCAAGAACACTACCTTTGTGTGTATCGGCATTAATGCTGTATATTTTGGAATGTTCATCTTTAACTTTAACCTAGAAAATTCGGTGCCCGAGGTAATCTTTTAGCAGTAGATATGCCAAACACAATAAAATGCTTGTTTGACGTCTAAAGAAACAGCAGAACAGTAGATTTTATGTTCATATGCATTCGTTACAGTTTGCACTACACGATGACATTGCTCTGGTGTACCATGTTCCTTGCTGAAGCCAAATTGATGCTCTGGGATGATACCATGTTATTTTTAGGTTTGTTAGGCTTCAATAGCATGATAATGTAATACCATCAGTAAACCCCCTTTAAGCGTTAAAGATTTTGCTACTCTTCCGTCTACGTTACCATAACCTGGTGATTTGGCAGTTTTTAGGGCTTTTATTTCTGATTCCAACGCGTGAAACGTAATAGGTTTGATTGGTAGATCCATTTGACAAGAAGAATCTAAAAAATCTTCTATTTCCTCTAAATCAGCAGGTTGAATAAAATTGAACGGCTGAAACGTATTCGCCAGATGCAAAACAAAAGCTTCTGCTGTCTTTTATTGGAACATGACGTTGACAAATATTTTGCTGTTTTCTAAAAGTTATGTTCATTATTTTTACTTGCATCAGAAGGTTTGATGTAGCCTCATTCTTTTTATCTATAATGAGTTTTTTTTAGATGCTTTGTAACCTTATTAAGTTCAGTTTTATCAACTGGGCTGCGACGTAGTTTGAATCTTCTACGAATCTTCTTTTTTCAAGAAGTAAGTGCCCTATTTCTATATTTATTAGCAAATTTCGTCTCACAGAGTAACTGTAGTGAGTAGAGAGTACCGCAGCTTCGTGTATTTTAAGGTTCAAAGTTTCGACCATATCATACAAGTTATCCGACGAACGAACGTCAACATTTAAATGTATGTTATATAGCCAGATTTGGAAGGCATTTGTATAGCTCCCTGCCTTTTGGATTAATTTTTCGCGAACCCCACCATGGATGTTTAGCATTAAAGTCGCCGCTAACAAAAAAAGCGTGCCCAGCTCGTTGAAAAAGTTCTTAAAATGCTGGCATGTTGGAATGGAAAGTGGTGGAATGTATTTTGCAGTCACAGTAAGCTCACCTTGAGTTGATTTAATTTTAACTGATGCTGCTGGTATTTGAGGTGTGATAACTGAAAGCTAGCTTAAGTAAAAACTTATCGTTAACAGGAGATATAAATTAGCTGCTAGAACCCTTAACTATATGAATCAAAATGTAGAAAATTATAATTTTAGTTTGGTCAAGTCTTGATAAAGCTTCTTGTTTTGCCGAGTTAGTGTTTGAATTGGCAATTCATTTCTTTTAATTTTGATGTATTTGGATGGGTTTGATTTAATAAATATTAGTCTTCGGATGGATTCTGCATAAAAGCTGAGGTTCTCTATATTTGTAATCGAATTTTTGCTGTTTTTTTATTTTCACTAATTGTTAAATGCTATTATTTCTGCTGAATATACTGATGAGTTGATAGGAAGATTGGCATTTTTAAGTTTGGAAGCCTCTGCCGTAATGGCGCACGATACTGAGTGAGCCGATTTTGATCCAACTATTTATAGTGAATACTGTGTTTGGTGTGATTGTCTTTGAAATTTAAGATTGCTTGGTGAAATGTTATTAGGTTTGTGAATTTTTTGGAATTCTGGAAGTGTTTTATCATATCACGAAACATAAATAATTTTTTCTGGAATAAATAATTTGTAATGACTAGCGATAGATGAGTTGACCATATCTAAGATCAGGTTTTATAATTAATTTTGCAGGTTAAATAGTCTCGTCTATTTGCAATATGTGGTCTGTTGGATTCTGCTATTAAGATTTTAATGGTTCTCCTAAAATTGTTTTTTTAGGTACGTTCTCCATAGAAAATGAGACTGTACTCAGCTTTCAATATTAATAGGTTTGTAGCTGATTATTTAAATGGTCAAATATTATTTTTTTTAATTTTAGCGGATGTCAACAATTTTTAAACATGGCGAATGAAATGCTATCTTCACCTAGTGTTTTCCCAGACAGGTTTTAAAGTTGGGTTTATTTCACCTGTGAATTTTTAGGTTGTAGAGGTAAATTTTTTAGTTTTTATTTTCAAGTCGATATAAGTATACCGTTTGATTTTTTGAATGTTTTAATATTTGTTGTGTTTATGCTTCTCTTTAAATTTTGCCATGCTTTAGTTTTCTTATTTTGTCAGCGATTACTCCACCAAGGCATACTATAGCCTAGTTATTGAAGATTGCGGTAAGCTTCGGAGTGGTGTTGATTGAAGTATTGGCTTTCTATGTTAGTTGATATGTCATATTTTGTGTTTATATGTTAGTTCGGTGTTATGTTTGATTGAAATATTGTGTTGGAAGTGTCTAATAATTATTGGAAAGTGTTCTCTTCCATCTCAAGGTCATAGGTTATGGACCAGTATGTATCTGCTGACTGTATCCATTTCCAATTATGCAGGCAGTCCGATGGTACACTGAGAACTAATTTCAAATATGTTGTTCTTAAAAATAGACACTTTTTTTTTTAAATACTCATAATATTTTTTTCTGGAGTTTTATGATTTTTTTTTATTTTATCGAAAAACTTTATTTTTTACAATATTATTCTATCAAACCTCGTAATTTCAAGCATTCTATTTGGCCTTAGACCTCATTTCGTTTGTTTTTTTTTTATAAATTTTAAAAATATGTATTTGAAAGTTCAAAATGTCGATAATTTTTGAGAGTTCTCGGCGAGGTGAAATTTTTTTGTATGTTTGCGTAATCGTATAAGGTAGAAAGGAGTGCAAAATTTTGTTTGTTTAATGTTTTATGATGTATTTGATTATATTAGATATATTGATGGTGATTTTAAAACGTGAAAGGATGTTGGAATGTGGTTATAGCGGCTTAATCCGATTTTTTATTGCGTGCTAATAAACAAAGTCAAAATACCAGAAATAATTATAATTTTTGCTGGAACTTCTGGTGAAGCTTGTCGGATGAACGTAGTTCTTAATGCGTTCTGCTTAAGTCCATTGCGTATTTTAGATGTTTTGTTATTGTAAGGGCCAAGCAGCTGTCTTAGTCTGATACCATCACAGCTACCCAATAAAATGTCTCTCTCTCTCTCTCTCTCTTACAAGGAAAATCAATGTAAATGGTCTAAGTTCCGAAATTAACTCTGGAACATTAAGTGGAGGGACATCTTCCTTTCATCTGTTTGTTAATTTCTCGTTATACTCGCGTATACAGGGACACAGTATAGATATAAGTTGTTTAGTATACCTCTGTAATCTAAGACTAGCTTAGACTTGATTACATTTGAATTTAATGCTATAATAGCCGTTTGAATGTCGGAGAATGTTTATAGAATATTTTGGTTCTTGTTGAACCGCCTAATCACATCTTTATATCGCATACATTTCTGCTTGATTGATACCGGCGAATTTCCCCCGCGACTCAAAGTTTTTAGAGCGAGTTGTAAATACTCCTGCGCCAGTTATTTCTTCTGTTAGGGAGCCAGTTGATTACCCTTGGTTTACGCTATATTTTTCCATTCATTTCATTCGCCACTATTATTTCTATATACCCTTAGAATGGCTCGGTCCGCTTGTTGTGAAGGTGAACCAACATTAGATTTAAAAGAACGTCTAATGTGTCATTAAAACAGCTTCCCATTGACCCTATTATAGTTATATATACTAACCTCTGTGCGCTAAGCGGCCATACAATAGTGTCACTACAGCTCAAAATGTTGTAAGATTCATCCATTTGAGCATTTTTAATGTTTTTGGCGGTGTAGTCCAAGATATTGGTGCATTCTTTGATAGTTGTAGATAGTTTTATTTAGTGTATTTTGTTATATAGTATTTATTTCGGTGCACTTTAATATGTTTTATAATGTCAGCAGCATCAGCATCTTCTGGTTCTAATGGATCTTATTTTTCCCGATCCCCTTAAGATGTATACCAAATTCAATCCCAGTACAGTAAATGGATGTACAGAAACGGGGCAGTTTGCTTAATATATGAGCTACTAATTTCCCCCTCCAATTTGGACCAAACATTTAATGTATTCTTAGTTCTATAGATTCTATTAACATGTATAAGAAGTTTCATCGCTGTTCCGCAAATGATGCAAAGGCTCAAAAAATTTTATTAATCGCTTATATTAGCAGAATCACTTCTCCCCCATTTACATACACACAAAAATCGTGGTCGTAGTTAAGCTGGAGAGCACGTTGTAATAAGGATTTGTGTTTGAATTATATTTTTTTGGTGTAAAGTTACGTTTAAGGTACAATGATACTGGAGAGTCAGTGCTATTTTAATGTTATTTAGCCTAGTTTTATTCAAGCTACATGATTTTGGATGCGAAAAGGAGATTATTAACAGATGTAGTCCTAAAGGCTCCTAAGGCAAAACAAATTGCGGAATAATGTATGATTAAGATTATTGGATAGAGAAGGTATGGAGTTTCAATAAATGTAAGGCTCGTAATCTATTTTTGGCATTATGAAAAGATTAAGGACGTTTATTAGAGATAGTTGATTGCTATTATATTTATTATTAGAGATGCGTTTAATTATATTGGAAAGGCATAGAAGAAGGTTTGAGATGTGTCCAGATTTTTTTTATCGGATTACAATAGATGGAATTTCTTTATTCTAAATCGTATAGTCTCAGAAACGGAATGCCTGCTGCTTTGCATACATCATTAAATGGCGTTTGTTTAATGGTTCGTATGAATCGATTTACAGTTGCAACACTTCTTCCCCACATTTTAATTTAAAGCAGATCGGATGATTTAAACTTACGCTTCCTTTCATATTCAATCCACAGTTTAGTTTATTACGAAAATAATTACTAACAATATTTTTGCATAGACAGATTTTGATTGAATTTCGCGATTATTTAGACCACTGTTCAAGTAGGCTTTCATTTGACCCTTTTCTTAGTCATTTAATTGCTTTCTGCAATGGCGTTAAAATACTTTGAACAATAAATAAGAAAAAATTAAAGAATCGAATGGACAAAATTTGTTTTTTTTTTATTTTTACTATTGTTTTTTAATAAAAGTTTTTCCTCAAATGTTACTCTTTTCATACTTTCCATTTACGAGCTATGCATAAATATTATTACATAATAATTAATAAACATTTTCTTTCTTTCCAGATACTGCCCTATATTAACGGCATCAATCATGTAGCACGCATTGCCGCAGAAGCCGACGTTGAAACGGATCTGGTCAAATCATGCATACAGAATCTGGTTTACTACGGCGTCGTGCAACTGTTGCCTATTCTTAAGTACAGCAATGTTTATATGACACAAAATCTTAAGCTGCTCATACAGAGCCCTGCGCTAAGTAACGCTTGCCGCAAATATGTTGCTGTTAATCCGGACAAAGCGTTGCCTACCATACAAAAAATCTTTCAATTTTATGCCTCAATGACGCATGGTGTTACGCTGCGTGCCATCTGTCAACGCTTGTGCCCGCAAAATCACAAGATCGATGAACGTAAGCTGGTCATCTTCGGGTTGCAACACAGATTTATACGATGCATACACAAGTATCCTGTGTTTACAGGTTCAGTGCCATCAGGTCGACAGAAAATGTACACCGGATTAATTAGTTTTGATGAAATTTGCTGCAAGACTGGTTTGTCGCCGTCCACCATAGAAAGGGATATAGCAAAGGATACAAATGTTACTGTGATTTGGAAATAATTGTACGGTGTCGATGTGCTAAGTTTCTACGTTTTCGTAAATTGTTATAGTTGCAGTAGCAAATCGTTTAGTTCAAATTGTACTTTGAGAATAACTATTCTGTGTAGACACCCTGCACACATAAATTAAAAATATTAGGCATATCTGAGAGTTTGTAAAATATAAAGACTGTCTGTCCGTCCGTACTTGATGGTATTTTCGAATTGCTTAAGATTAAGTGAAAGAAAGTCCCATACATTTGAACATATAAAAATGAAAAAAGATAAAAAATGAACGCTGCACTCAATTCAGAGATATACGCAGGTATTAACATTGCTGCATAAATCTTTAAGGATAACTCATAAATACTTAAAACGAATTCAAACAATTATCTAGCTTAGTTGCATTTATTAACAATATTATCAATTTATACTCAGCTAACTAGTATTGAACGTTTCAAGCCCTCTCTAAGAGGTAATCCCCAAACAAATTTCTGCGTTTTTATATCAAAACAAATTTTATTGTTGTTACTATTGGCGTTACTAGCTAAACACCAAGTTTGGTGTTTTTTTGCAATCCTAATGAACACGGATTCAGTTAGCAAATTCAAAGCTGAAGGTGTTACGGTGGTACCCATGTGCAGCGTTCTTTTTTATGAATTTTTTTGGTTATAAAAGAAAAAAGTCGTTGCCTATTTTGTTAAACTATTTGTAGTAAGTTCGTATAAAGCAAATGCAACTATGAAAAAAAAAGAAGAAAAATGATGTCTGCAGGGTTTTAAAAAAGTCGAGCTCCTCGACTATATCTCTTAATTGTTTTTTATTTTTATCACTATATAACATTTGGCGATACAAGTTTTAAGTTTAATGTTAAGTTTGAATGAATCAAATGTAGAATCTGTTTTGGCATTAGTAAAAATAAATATTATTGTAAAACGTCTCATTTTAAATCAAAATAGACAGACTTATAATCAAAATAAAAAAATAAAAAAATTGTGATATAATTCATTGTTAGGCATTTGTGTGTGTAAAATGAACAAAAATAAAGCAAAAATAAAATAAATATTGAAATGCAGTTTAAATTCTGTTAATGAATCATTTATACGGGCTTATGTAAAGTTTCTACAAAACAATGTATGACGTTTGCATCACGATAATGCACCTGCTCACACCTATGCTTCTTCGTACTGTTTTTACTTCAGCCACCGTTTTCACTGAACTTGGACCACTGCGACTTTCTTCCAAAAAGGAGATAAAAACTGCATCGATAAAAAAGGCCAAAGCAAACAGCGCATAACGAAGTAGGTGCACTGAGTCAAGTGTATTATATCTGAGACGGATTACTTTGAAGAAGAGCTGAAGGCCGGGACACTAGTGCTTTTTCCTTATAATTAATTTAACTTTAATATTTTAATGTATTATAACTAAGTTTAATAAGTAAAAATACATTGAAGGGAACAAACTAGCTATTGATGGAAATTAAAAAGAAACCTTTTCTAACAGATCTGAGGTTTTTTGTGCTTCTTCATTTATGTGATGTCTAACAATGGCGTTGCCATATTAAAGCCGTATTAACACCTTTGTCCCGGTACAGATCACTATTTCAAATGTACCAGTGCGCATTGACGATATCACTTATTATTCATAAAATATTTGTATGAAAAACATGTAAGTGCATAATATCTCGAACTCAAAAACAAAAAAAACAAAAAAAAGCAATGCTTCCTGGTGGAATCAACAACGCTTAAAGATACAAAAGGTTACTAAAAAAACAATTCAAACGGTATCTAAAAATAGCTAAACGATCTTTAATCCAAAGCCTCACCACCGAAATAAATCATTCAACTAATATCACTAAAATATGGTCAAACATTAGATTTTTCCGTGGGACTAACCAACTCAACTCACTGTGTACTATCCGCAAACAGTCAATCCATAATCAAAAATCAAGTCGCATATAGCTGAAGTTTTTTGTCAATATTGGTCTTAAGATTCTGGAAATGTTAATTTCTCCTCTAACTTTCGCCTTCCCTTCACAAACATAACCCCAGCATAATGGTGGCTCACCCTATCAGTTATCCTATTTTTCATTGCCATCAATAGGCTCAATAGAACAACCGACACTCAGACATGTTTTAACATGTTTCAAAAAATTAAAAAAATCGTTTATTGATGTAGATGCCTAGATTACTGACCTTCTGTCCTGGTGCGACTACTCAGGTGCGAAACTCTATGCTTTAAAGGATTAAAAATTGAAAAAACATTTTTTTCCAATTTTTTTCTTTGAAATATTAATTTTTACGATAAACAGTTTTAAAGTTTAAGAAATTGTGCACAAAATAGTCTATTGGCGTTTTAAAATCCGTTCATTCGTTTAAAAGTTGTGGGTTTGATCCCTGACAGTGTGGCAACCCTGAAATACACGTACCTAAAATCTTATTTTTTATTTTAGTTTTTACATATACTACAAGATATATAATTGCCAAAAAAGAAAAAAATGGAAAACCTTTTTTTTTTGTGAAAACCGTGTTCTGCATTAAATCGTACAATTGAACTCTAAACTAAACACTATGCTCCACTAAGCTTTTTTACAAATAAAGAATTCCTTGAAGTTCCACACGTTTTAGTACACAGATGGATCAAATTCTTCTTCCAAATTATACCTCGATCTATTCTGCTGGTGTTAAATGGACTTTCGTTTCGGATATCGTGACTCAAAAACCGTATAATAAACATAGTCTGACCTCTGGACCCGAAATTCGTTTTTTTTATGTGTGGCTGTGTTATTGGGTTTAAAAAAAATTGTTATTTAAGTTTTTATACAATAGTTTATTTATTTATTTTAACATTTTTTTGTTAATAGCTTACATCAAATTACATAAAAAAGCTAACAGGATATTTCGAAGGATATTTCGAAGTAATTGTATCGCTTTTCTTTTACATTTACCATATCGCTGAGAGGCGACACTTCCTCTTTCTGCGTTCCTCTTTCTGCGTTGCTCTACCAAGACGTTTTTTGTCGGTTTCTACATAGAGGGCCCAAAGGGCTACTAAGTGCCCACATAGAGGGCTCAAAGGGCCACTGAGTGATCAAATTAATAATCAAGTCTATTATTTTTTTCCAAAATCTTTTTGTAATAATTTAAAAAAAGATCAGCGTTGATAGTAAGCCTCCAAGTTTGGCTGCTGCTGTTGGTGGTGTTCCATATGAGCTGTAGGTGTCATCAGTGCCGGTGTCATCAGTGCCGGTGTCATTTGTGCCGGTGCAATCGATTGGTGATGGATGTATTGTTGCTTGATGTGATAGTTGGACCAGGCTGCTTCGAGCTGTCTCCGATTCTGTAGGTATTGGGCCATATGCATTTCTTCAGGTGTCGGGAAGTAGACAGCGATTGGCCGGAAGTAGGGACTGCCACTGAGCGGCCGTTGGTAGGGATGTACAAAACCACCATGGTTGCCAAATTGGAAAGTCGTCTTTGCACGTGCTGGAACCAAGCCATCGAAAGGTCGATGCATCATAGAACTGTTGTTACGGCGCAGACGTCCCGTTGTTTCGCCGATAGTTATGTCCGCTGCAGAAGGATCTATAGCCCAGTAATGTCCACGTCCAGGATCGTCTAGAGCACGTGGTATTCTTTTGAAGCATGGATTGAGACTTAGGTTGTGGCGTATTGCATTGTACCAAACAGTCCTGTTTTTCTTGTAGTACGAGAAGTTCTCGGCAATCCAATCACGAATTCTGTTAAGCGTCGATCGCTTATCATTGCTGTTGCGTATGGCCATCACGATCAGGGCGCTGTACGTATAAGGTGGCTTAACCTCTTGAAACTTATTGCCACTAACTGTTGAGGATGTGCCATCACATGAGTTGTCATCCGCGTTGTGCGTGGTTGAACTGTCCGTTGGCGTTGGCGTGGTACACGCCGCTCCTTTGGGTGTGTTAGCCAAAATGGAACGAATGGAGAAGCTGGACTCAAAAATTGTTGTAATTTTTTTTAGAATTGTTGCGGAAAAAACGAAAAGTTCAAATAAATGTATCAACTAGATGAATATTTCGTTGGTTTAGTATCAGTCGATATAGCTCTCCGCTAAATATTTAAATTTTAAAATATTTTATGTTATATCACAGTTGCCGATCTTATATCACAGGCGTTTGCTCCTTACAACTGACTCACTGCGTCTGCTAATTATTTGAGAAATGCGGCGCCCTTTATACCCCTAACTCAGCTAATCCACATAATAAACTTAACCCTTTCGTTTGCCAATGAAATCCCGAAAATGTAGAAATATCTCTTTTCTCAAGGGATTAAGCTTCTTAATTCGGGGCTAAGCTAATCCGCCATAAAAAATTATCGTTTGGTATAGCTAACACCTCGGATTAACAAACAAATTACAACAACTCCTTTTGCGTATTTGAAACCTGACCTGCATTCAATGACCCTTAATCCTACTCATATTATAAATGCGAAAGTTTGTTTGTATGTTCCTCTCTTATGTTCCTCTCTTACGGCTAAACCGCTCAACCAATTCGTCTGAATTTCGGAATAGAGATCGATGGGATGATGGAAAAGAACATAGGCTATATTTTGACAAAATCGGAGGGGGTGTTGCCCCAACAAAAATCAAAGGGTTAAAAAATGTAAAAAAAATTTTATGATTCACAGTTTAAAAGTCTAAGTCTAGGTTTTTAAAATTGTCCACAAAAAAGTCTCTTGGTGTTTAATAATCCGTTCATTCGTTTAAAAGTTATGGTGATTCAAAAATTTTGTTGCAAAAAAGTTTGATCCCTGACAGTGTGGCAACCCTGGAATACACGGACCTAAAATCATATTTTTTATTTTAGTTTTCACATATTCTACAAGATCTATAATTGCCAAAAAAAATGGAGAGCTTTTTTTTTGTGCAATTTTTTCTAGATGACGGCAACAAAGTTTTTCTTACAAAAATCGAAATGTGGCTTTAAATTCCATTGGTGACTATGAATAATATGCAACGATGCAGTACATTCCACCTAACAAACAATTCAAGATTCACACCTTAGAAATTTTTTACCAAAATCTACAACGACCCGTTTTTATAATAGGCTGGGCAAAAACTTCAATCTTGGCTGTACCTTAAGAGAATCATTATCTCCACAAACATTTTCATATACAAAAAAATAATGGCTAACTAAAAGGAGAAATGGAAATAATAAAACTAAAATCAATACAAAACTTTACTGCCGAGATAAACCCTAACACTCCCATATCCAAAAGATGGTCAAACTTAAACCGCATACGCTTATGGTGACATACAAAAATACTGCTCAAAATCACACCGTGACATCAACTTCAGCTCTACCTTTACTTACTTAAATCGCCCTACCTTTAGACAGCATAAATCGAACACTACCACCCGCACCATCTCACATACGCCATCCCCCACTGCATTAGTCCTAGAAAAAGATATCACCATGACTAAACTATAAGCTGCTCTTAACGCCTGGACGGGAGAGAATAAGCTGCCCAATGATAAAAAACTTTCCTCCAAACTACTACAAAGACTCCTTAACCTGTTCAACAACATCCTCACAACACTTATTCACCAGCAATTTTAAACCAACAACGTAATCCCTGTACATAAACATAATACGGAAATACTAAACTGCAATTTCTCCCTTAACTTCTGCGTCTCCAAAGTGCTTGATAAAAAAGCATCTAAGCTACTAGATAGTCGTCAAATGGCCTGTTAAAAGTGTAAATCAGTGCCTAAAGCTCTAGCATTGTTAGATTATCAGTTAAAATCTTCTTTGTCAAAGAGAAACACTCGTCCATTATATCTTTAGACATTACCAAAGCAATCGATGGAGTCGATATACATTCTATCTAAGACGAACTCGCCGTATGGAGAACAGCACAAAAAATGACTTAATATATCTTCAACTTGCTAACGAACAGAAAAATAGCAAGCAATACCTTCTCTAATCCAAAGCCTCTAGACAAGTGTACCCCTTATCTGCTAACTGACTTAACACATCAATAGCCAAACACAAAAGAGTCGTATTCTCAGCCTATGCAGACCATTATACACTTTTTCATAGATTGAACAAAAAACAGGACTCACTAAAAATAGATTCATAAATCTCTGAAATAAAGAATTGGTGCAACTGTTCAGTTGCAACACTCTCAGCCAGCAAATGTAAGCAGCTGCATACCTGCCGGAAAAAAAGATGCAACCTGAAATGGCAATCAAGCGCCTTTGCTTTTAAAAGCGTGGATTACCTTCAAATTCTTGGTATCACAATAAACAAACACATTGAAAACTTCTCCATCCAGCAATAAATTTAACTGCAACATCTACTCAATACAAATTGCATATTGTAAACTATGGGATGTTAACTTTATGGTAAAGCATCCTAATCTGTCTTCAGCAAATTGCGTAGAATATATCATTCAGCAATAAGACTTGCTTTTTGCGCTCTCCGCACAACTTCAATATACAACACAATCGAACAATGCCCAAAATTGTAAACTCAAATACTTCCTTTGTCTTAAAAAAAATAAAAACAAAATGTCCCTACTTAGTGCAACAAAATCAATCTATATATCAACAAAAATTTGTGGAATTAAAATATACATTAAAAAATACAAAACTTCTATTCACCGATGGCTCTTAGTCAGCGGAGACAGTCTAGTTTAGTGTTACAACAAAAAATGAATTGATATCTCATCACCTACTCCCCCAGTTCTCCACCATTTTGACTGTCGAAATAGTAGCTATTCTCACAGCCTGCATCTCCATTATTCAGAAAGGACTTTTCTCCTGAATTTAGAAGGAATTATTAACACTCTCAACCAAAGTTTCTATGTCTCAGAGATTAGAAACATACTGAACAAAAACAGCCAACTTTCTCTATTATGGACCTCAGGTCATGGCTAAATAACAGGTGATGATGCAGCATGCAGCAAAGAACAGCCATAACATTCTACTAACTCGGATTTTGAAATAAATAGAAAACACTGTTTTTTAGGCCCTGTACCGAAGGTACAAGAGCCTATTGGTTTTGTGCAAATGTATGTAACAGGTAGAAATAATGGTCGGAGACCCCCCAAAGTTACCCCCATTATGGTCAGGAGTGATAGAGGAGTCGATATAGCCATGTCCGTCTGTCCGTCCGTCTGTATGAATGAAAGGATCTCGGAAACGGTAATAGATAGAGACTTCGTGTTTTTTGCATTCGACTAGGATTGCTCCGGAATTTCACAAGTTTATTTTAAAATTTTTCCCCTTCCCCCCCTTCCTCATAAAATCACCCCTTAGGGTGAAAATTTCTTCGGCACAAAAAAAATTGAGTGTACCAATATAGAGATAACGTCTCTCTAAGCCAAAATCCAAAAAGTTCATCAAAATCGGATAATAAATGGCGATTTTATAAGCAATGGAATTTGAACGACCCCCCTTTTCTTTTCATTCATATTCGCGCAGTGAGAAGTGGTCATGTGTTTGGTCATAAGCTCGGGAAACATTTAATGTGTTTGTTAGGCGAACTGAACTGGTACAGGGCCTCTTACAGGCGGTTACGCCCGACTGAAATTTCCTTACTTGTTTTATTTTATTTTTATTTATAATTTTATTTTTTAACATAAATAAAGTCGGGCAAATGAGAGATATAGCTTTGTTATCAAATACCTAACATTTTATTGATGTTGATGCTACGTGTATCGCCTCATTCAATCCACGAGTGGATGTGGGCTCATTGACATAGGCCTCTGACTACAATATGATTCAGGTGGGCAGTTCTGAAGGAAGAAGAAAGGAAACAATCGGCAAATGTCTCATGGCGTAATTGCTTAGTTCTTCGGGATGTATGGCATCTCTGACTGCCTAGTTGAAACCTCAAATTGTGGTAGAAAAGTCGATTATCATTTCGCGTTATTGAGCACCATTTCCAAAGAAATAGGATCAAATGATGTATACAGCTTAAAATTCGCATTAAACTGTGACACGTTGTGGATGCATTGGTTTTTACAAAAAAAGCTCTTACTTTTTTTGTTGTTCTTATTAATTTGATGTCTTTGAACGGAAAATAAGCGTTATTGCTAAAAAAAAAAAAAAACATTTTGATGTTTAAAAAATAAAAAAAAAATATTTCAAAATATTTCGAACACCTTCGTGTTTTCACATGCATACGCACAGAGTCCTGCCCAATGTATACTTAAGAAGGTAAGAGCCCACATATTTTCTTCTTCTTTCCTGTATCTTAAATTTTAGTTAATTAATTTATTTTAATTTTTTGTCTGCCTGTTATTTTTTGGTACGCAGGAGGTATTTATTATATTTTCAAAAAACTCGGCAGGGTAAATATTTATGGTATAGTAAAATAGTAATAAATTAATAAAAAATGCAATAAAGTAATCGCTTAAAAGTCCTCTTTGTGCAAGACACACGCAAACATTCACGCAGTGGCTACCTCTCCATTTTTTTTTTTTTATACATATATATTGCTTAACTTCTATTACGTTTAGTAGACACATTATTGTAAGCTCAAGCTATCTAAGAAAATTCAATTTCTTTACTTTATTATAGTTTAATCGGTGGCATCAGCCTTTGCTACGGAGAATGGCTTACTGACCGGAAGAGAGCCGCTATTGGCAATGACAACATCCTTAACGGGACGATCGCGACCGTCGGTTGCGGTAGCTTCGATTTTGCGTACAACATCCATGCCGGAAAGCACCTTGCCGAAGACAACGTGACGACCATCCAGCCAGCTGGTCTGTTTGGTGGTCAGGAAGAACTGTGAACCGTTTGTGTCCTTGCCAGCATTGGCCATGCTCAACCAACCGGCACCATAGTGCTTAAGCTTGAAATTCTCATCCTCGAAACGTTCACCGTAAATGGAGCGGCCACCGGTGCCATCGCCCTTGGTGAAGTCACCACCCTGGATCATAAAGTCTTTGATGACGCGATGGAATTTGCTGCCCTTATAGCCTTCACCTTCTGGTTTCTCAGCCAATTCCTTGAAATTCCTTACTGTGTTCTCCACGGTCTTGCCGAAAAGACCGATCTCAATGCGTCCGGCAGATTCACAGCCAATGGTGATGTCAAAGAAAACCTTATCGGTAACTTTAGGTCCTTTACTCTTGTCGGCAATAGCAACGCCGGACGCTACTGCGACCAGGCACAGTGCAAGCAACAATTTCATTTTTTCAAATTTCTATAATTTTTCACTGCAAACTAAGACGCGACACTTCCGCTCTTCTAGGCAGCTATATTCAGTCTTGGTTTTAATAACAAGAAGTCTCCATACATACATGATAGGGTTCCAACGTACACACGGACAAACAGACAGAAGGACAAGTTTCCTAACACAGACAGACAAACAGACAGAGGGACAAGTTTCCTTGCTCAATATATATCGTCCTAAAAATTTGTGGTTTAGCTATCAAAATACGATTTGGAAATACCCAGCAACCAGCCTTTGGTAAAAATTGGAATACATGCTTTAATATATAAGGAGTAACCTGGGCAACAAAATTGGAGAAGGGGATACCTTTTTATGCGTGCAGTAAAAGCCGCTACAAAATGTAATCATCAAACATATCCTCACAGCCTACACCTATAAAGTTTGGTCTAACATAAAATCATTCATTGCAGTCCCAACCCCACAATGAAGTAGCATTAAGCCCCAAAGAATTTGTAAGCCTTTTGAATTTCAAGTTAAACATTGGTCTAAGCATTCCACAGACGGGAACTTTAATAATGAATATACCCACCAAAAGAAATTAATTATCGAGTTTGAGTACAACCCCAACAAAAATAGTTTAACAGAATTTGAACTTAAAACTGCAATGAAAAAGCCAAAGGTAAATATTTACGGCATGACCGTATATTATATACCCTATAACTAAGCACTTGCCACGTTCTACAAAGTTAAGTCTCTTGGGTGTGTAAAACCGTATATTTAATGAAGGTCGAATTTTTTCGTCGATCTCCCAACTATTAAATCTTAGTAAAACTCTACAAAAAAAATAAATAATATTGAGTTATATTAACAAAAAAAAATAAAATTCTTCAGTTCTACTCATATGGGCTTTTAACCCAGCCCTGCATGATCCTATCTTTGCAGCATTTCGTGTTTGATGCTGTTTCGTGTCACCCTTTTGGAATGTGATTTTTAAAAATCATTTGACATTCCAACAGCTTGGAACATGGCGGGTTGTCGTAAGGATCTTCAATTGAAAGAAGGCCTTTATGATCCACAGCTCATTTCGCGCTAAAATCATTTATTAAAATCTTTATAATGGCATCCCTTAAGGATTGCATTTGAGCCAACTTGAATTTTTAAACATGAAACCATCAAATCAATCATATATGCGGATGGTGGAAAAAATAGCAAGTAAAATAATGCATTTAGCTGATCTAAAAACATTTTTAATAATACAACATTCCTAGCAGATATAAGATTTTACATATTTATAAAAAAAACCCCAATTTGTATTTTAATAAATTTTTTCATAAATTTCTTAATACTTCGACGAAAAAAAAACATTTTCAAAGGATTGTTTATATTTAGGAGACAGCCTTAAAAAAAAAACATCAAAGGTAATAAAATACCTAACATCTAATTTTAAAGCGGTTAACCAAAGAAATGAAGTGCCAGAAGGGCTAGATTTAAATTATAATTGACAGATTCGAACGCAATAAACCTCACCATAGTGTAATAGCACATAGCGACGCCACTTCATGCATTCGCTCTCAAAATAGTTGCACTTTGTTCTGTATTTTCAACTAGTTGCACTCAGTATGAGCGATTTTAGTATGGCGAAATTTCACTCGTTGCTTATAGGTAGGGAGTTGCGCTACCTTGTATTATTATACCAAGGTCCTGACTACAATCGCTGCTGTCGACGGTCCAAAGCCCCAACCGATATATTGTAGATTTAAATTATAATTGACAGATATCGAACGCAATAAACCTGACCGCAATGTAATAACACAAAGACCCGCCACTTCATGCGTGCGCTCTCACGTGTATCCTCCGTTTTTATATTTGTTTCTAAGGACAAGGTATGCGTTCCACAGCTACTTGAAATCGAATCTCAAATTTTCATTATTGTTTTGGGATTATAAATCTGCATAGGGTAGGCGTTATATACAATACTTTTTTTAATACTTTTTTTAATGTAATCAAATATCTTGACGGTATTATGGCAGTGACGCTATATCTTCCTCACTATGGTCAAAAAAACCAGGTGTTGGAGACGCTTGGTTGGATTTCCTGCGGCTATGATAATCGGAGTGTTTCCGAATAGCACTTTAAAGACTGATTGGAACTTGTAGCTTACAAATGAATTACGAAGACAACTTGCCGGAGGAAGTAATTCTTTTTGCCAACAAAATGATGTCTCATGTTCATTGTTCGTTCTTCAAGATCAAACCACAAAGATGCAGTTGAAGCATCCATAAACTCGGTGTCAATTTTGCGTTCAGTGGTACTTATTTAAAATAGTGGAAAATATCTCCACCGTAACATTGCGACTTAAAACATTTAATGTTCGGGCGGAGGAACATGGTTGAGTATTATACTTGTACATAGGGCTTAATGGATTTGCATGGGATGTACCTAATGTGGGAGATATGCTCATATCAGATGAAATTTTTTTTGTTCCAAATAACCTTTGAAGAGAATCGTATGAAAACCAAACTTCCCCATATAAACCATGTGTATAGAGATAAAAGATAATAGAATAGAAATCGAATTCAAAAAAAAGCCACCAAAAAAAGCATCCATTGGTAAAAAACCACAAAATCAAAAAAGTTGAAAGAAAAGAGAGCAGCCGATGAACGCGAATCACGTTTGCAAGATCTTCGCAAAAAGGCTTTTACATCTAGACTCTAGATGCACAGAAATAGAACCAGAACGGGAGTCCGGCTTCGGCAAATGAGCGTAAGGGCATCGAGAGCCAGAGTCCACTACAAAGGATGATGACTACCAAAATCACGAAGACGTAGTCATTGCCGCAATGACCACAGTTTGTTTGCATTGCCGCATTCTGAACTTCAAATCTGATAGAAAAATATATCTGAACCACTGAGCAACGACTTACACAACAGAGAAGATTGACGTAGACTTGAAATTTTATTTGGTGTGAAACAATTTGATTCACTAATGGTTTTAGCACTACAACAGATAAGTTATGGTTCTTATTCACACCTATCCAGTTCTTCTTTTTATTTTGTATCTATTTGTTCTTAGTTTCTTTTTGTTGATAGTTTTTCAATTATCGTCTATTAAAAATGAAAAGATCTTCCATTTTCTCGGCAAACATTTCTTTGTGTATCTTAATGTCTAATGAAGTATTCTATATAGACTCGAAAAAAATACAACCAAATACAATTCTCGATTCTTAAAAAAAGACCTGTAAAAGTTCTAACTGTGATACAAGCTTTTATATTTTTTAGTTACTGGGCGACTGAGCTTTGCTCGGTATTCGGGAAAGTTACATGTTCCAGACATTGGTTGGTTAGCACAATAATTGCATTGTTAAGATAACTTTTCCGATCCTATTAACATGTATACCAAGTTTCATCCCTATACTTTAAATTTTGTTTACCCCTTGTATGAGGGGCAGGGCGCCGCCCCATCCGATTTTGACAAAACTTAACAGGATTACTTTTCTCGATTCCATTACACGTATACCAAATATCATCCGTGTACCTCAAATTAATGGAAAGCTATCTTCAACTTTGTGTATCGCTTATATGGCGGCGGGACATCTCCTCTACTTAAAGTGCTATTCGGAAACACTTCGATTATCCTAGCCGCAGGAAATCCAACCAAGCGTCTCCAACACCTGGTTTTTTGACCATAGTGAGGAAGATATAGCGTCACTGCCATAATACCGTCAAGATATTTGATTACATTAAAAAAAGTATTAAAAAAAGTATTGTATATAACGCCTACCCTATGCAGATTTATAATCCCAAAACAATAATGAAAATTTGAGATTCGATTTCAAGTAGCTGTGGAACGCAGCTACTTTCTAAATACTATTATCCATTGCATGCGCATACCTTGTCCTTAGAAACAAATATAAAAACGGAGGATAGACGTGAGAGCGCACGCATGAAGTGGCGTGTCTTTGTGTTATTACATTGCGGTCAGGTTTATCGCGTTCGATATCTGTCAATTATAATTTAAATCTACAATATATCGGTTGGGGCTTTGGACCGTCGACAGCAGCGATTGTAGTCAGGACCTTGGTATAATAATACAAGGTAGCGCAACTCCCTACCTATAAGCAACGAGTGAAATTTCGCCATACTAAAATCGCTCATACTGAGTGCAACTAGTTGAAAATACAGAACAAAGTGCAACTATTTTGAGAGCGCATGCATGAAGTGGCGTCGCTATGTGCTATTACACTATGGTGAGGTTTATTGCGTTCGAATCTGTCAATTATAATTTAAATCTAGCCCTTCTGGCACTTCATTTCTTTGGTTAACCGCTTTAAAATTAGATGTTAGGTATTTTATTACCTTTGATGTTTTTTTTTTTAAGGCTGTCTCCTAAATATAAACAATCCTTTGAAAATGTTTTTTTTTCGTCGAAGTATTAAGAAATTTATGAAAAAATTTATTAAAATACAAATTGGGGTTTTTTTTATAAATATGTAAAATCTTATATCTGCTAGGAATGTTGTATTATTAAAAATGTTTTTAGATCAGCTAAATGCATTATTTTACTTGCTATTTTTTCCACCATCCGCATATATGATTGATTTGATGGTTTCATGTTTAAAAATTCAAGTTGGCTCAAATGCAATCCTTAAGGGATGCCATTATAAAGATTTTAATAAATGATTTTAGCGCGAAATGAGCTGTGGATCATAAAGGCCTTCTTTCAATTGAAGATCCTTACGACAACCCGCCATGTTCCAAGCTGTTGGAATGTCAAATGATTTTTAAAAATCACATTCCAAAAGGGTGACACGAAACAGCATCAAACACGAAATGCTGCAAAGATAGGATCATGCAGGGCTGGGTTAAAAGCCCATATGAGTAGAACTGAAGAATTTTATTTTTTTTTGTTAATATAACTCAATATTATTTATTTTTTTTGTAGAGTTTTACTAAGATTTAATAGTTGGGAGATCGACGAAAAAATTCGACCTTCATTAAATATACGGTTTTACACACCCAAGAGACTTAACTTTGTAGAACGTGGCAAGTGCTTAGTTATAGGGTATATAATATACGGTCATGCCGTAAATATTTACCTTTGGCTTTTTCATTGCAGTTTTAAGTTCAAATTCTGTTAAACTATTTTTGTTGGGGTTGTACTCAAACTCGATAATTAATTTCTTTTGGTGGGTATATTCATTATTAAAGTTCCCGTCTGTGGAATGCTTAGACCAATGTTTAACTTGAAATTCAAAAGGCTTACAAATTCTTTGGGGCTTAATGCTACTTCATTGTGGGGTTGGGACTGCAATGAATGATTTTATGTTAGACCAAACTTTATAGGTGTAGGCTGTGAGGATATGTTTGATGATTACATTTTGTAGCGGCTTTTACTGCACGCATAAAAAGGTATCCCCTTCTCCAATTTTGTTGCCCAGGTTACTCCTTATATATTAAAGCATGTATTCCAATTTTTACCAAAGGCTGGTTGCTGGGTATTTCCAAATCGTATTTTGATAGCTAAACCACAAATTTTTAGGACGATATATATTGAGCAAGGAAACTTGTCCCTCTGTCTGTTTGTCTGTCTGTGTTAGGAAACTTGTCCTTCTGTCTGTTTGTCCGTGTGTACGTTGGAACCCTATCATGTATGTATGGAGACTTCTTGTTATTAAAACCAAGACTGAATATAGCTGCCTAGAAGAGCGGAAGTGTCGCGTCTTAGTTTGCAGTGAAAAATTATAGAAATTTGAAAAAATGAAATTGTTGCTTGCACTGTGCCTGGTCGCAGTAGCGTCCGGCGTTGCTATTGCCGACAAGAGTAAAGGACCTAAAGTTACCGATAAGGTTTTCTTTGACATCACCATTGGCTGTGAATCTGCCGGACGCATTGAGATCGGTCTTTTCGGCAAGACCGTGGAGAACACAGTAAGGAATTTCAAGGAATTGGCTGAGAAACCAGAAGGTGAAGGCTATAAGGGCAGCAAATTCCATCGCGTCATCAAAGACTTTATGATCCAGGGTGGTGACTTCACCAAGGGCGATGGCACCGGTGGCCGCTCCATTTACGGTGAACGTTTCGAGGATGAGAATTTCAAGCTTAAGCACTATGGTGCCGGTTGGTTGAGCATGGCCAATGCTGGCAAGGACACAAACGGTTCACAGTTCTTCCTGACCACCAAACAGACCAGCTGGCTGGATGGTCGTCACGTTGTCTTCGGCAAGGTGCTTTCCGGCATGGATGTTGTACGCAAAATCGAAGCTACCGCAACCGACGGTCGCGATCGTCCCGTTAAGGATGTTGTCATTGCCAATAGCGGCTCTCTTCCGGTCAGTAAGCCATTCTCCGTAGCAAAGGCTGATGCCACCGATTAAACTATAATAAAGTAAAGAAATTGAATTTTCTTAGATAGCTTGAGCTTACAATAATGTGTCTACTAAACGTAATAGAAGTTAAGCAATATATATGTATAAAAAAAAAAAAATGGAGAGGTAGCCACTGCGTGAATGTTTGCGTGTGTCTTGCACAAAGAGGACTTTTAAGCGATTACTTTATTGCATTTTTTATTAATTTATTACTATTTTACTATACCATAAATATTTACCCTGCCGAGTTTTTTGAAAATATAATAAATACCTCCTGCGTACCAAAAAATAACAGGCAGACAAAAAATTAAAATAAATTAATTAACTAAAATTTAAGATACAGGAAAGAAGAAGAAAATATGTGGGCTCTTACCTTCTTAAGTATACATTGGGCAGGACTCTGTGCGTATGCATGTGAAAACACGAAGGTGTTCGAAATATTTTGAAATATTTTTTTTTTATTTTTTAAACATCAAAATGTTTTTTTTTTTTTTTTAGCAATAACGCTTATTTTCCGTTCAAAGACATCAAATTAATAAGAACAACAAAAAAAGTAAGAGCTTTTTTTGTAAAAACCAATGCATCCACAACGTGTCACAGTTTAATGCGAATTTTAAGCTGTATACATCATTTGATCCTATTTCTTTGGAAATGGTGCTCAATAACGCGAAATGATAATCGACTTTTCTACCACAATTTGAGGTTTCAACTAGGCAGTCAGAGATGCCATACATCCCGAAGAACTAAGCAATTACGCCATGAGACATTTGCCGATTGTTTCCTTTCTTCTTCCTTCAGAACTGCCCACCTGAATCATATTGTAGTCAGAGGCCTATGTCAATGAGCCCACATCCACTCGTGGATTGAATGAGGCGATACACGTAGCATCAACATCAATAAAATGTTAGGTATTTGATAACAAAGCTATATCTCTCATTTGCCCGACTTTATTTATGTTAAAAAATAAAATTATAAATAAAAATAAAATAAAACAAGTAAGGAAATTTCAGTCGGGCGTAACCGCCTGTAAGAGGCCCTGTACCAGTTCAGTTCGCCTAACAAACACATTAAATGTTTCCCGAGCTTATGACCAAACACATGACCACTTCTCACTGCGCGAATATGAATGAAAAGAAAAGGGGGGTCGTTCAAATTCCATTGCTTATAAAATCGCCATTTATTATCCGATTTTGATGAACTTTTTGGATTTTGGCTTAGAGAGACGTTATCTCTATATTGGTACACTCAATTTTTTTTGTGCCGAAGAAATTTTCACCCTAAGGGGTGATTTTATGAGGAAGGGGGGAAGGGGAAAAATTTTAAAATAAACTTGTGAAATTCCGGAGCAATCCTAGTCGAATGCAAAAAACACGAAGTCTCTATCTATTACCGTTTCCGAGATCCTTTCATTCATACAGACGGACGGACAGACGGACATGGCTATATCGACTCCTCTATCACTCCTGACCATAATGGGGGTAACTTTGGGGGTCTCCGACCATTATTTCTACCTGTTACATACATTTGCACAAAACCAATAGGCTCTTGTACCTTCGGTACAGGGCCTAAAAAACAGTGTTTTCTATTTATTTCAAAATCCGAGTTAGTAGAATGTTATGGCTGTTCTTTGCTGCATGCTGCATCATCACCTGTTATTTAGCCATGACCTGAGGTCCATAATAGAGAAAGTTGGCTGTTTTTGTTCAGTATGTTTCTAATCTCTGAGACATAGAAACTTTGGTTGAGAGTGTTAATAATTCCTTCTAAATTCAGGAGAAAAGTCCTTTCTGAATAATGGAGATGCAGGCTGTGAGAATAGCTACTATTTCGACAGTCAAAATGGTGGAGAACTGGGGGAGTAGGTGATGAGATATCAATTCATTTTTTGTTGTAACACTAAACTAGACTGTCTCCGCTGACTAAGAGCCATCGGTGAATAGAAGTTTTGTATTTTTTAATGTATATTTTAATTCCACAAATTTTTGTTGATATATAGATTGATTTTGTTGCACTAAGTAGGGACATTTTGTTTTTATTTTTTTTAAGACAAAGGAAGTATTTGAGTTTACAATTTTGGGCATTGTTCGATTGTGTTGTATATTGAAGTTGTGCGGAGAGCGCAAAAAGCAAGTCTTATTGCTGAATGATATATTCTACGCAATTTGCTGAAGACAGATTAGGATGCTTTACCATAAAGTTAACATCCCATAGTTTACAATATGCAATTTGTATTGAGTAGATGTTGCAGTTAAATTTATTGCTGGATGGAGAAGTTTTCAATGTGTTTGTTTATTGTGATACCAAGAATTTGAAGGTAATCCACGCTTTTAAAAGCAAAGGCGCTTGATTGCCATTTCAGGTTGCATCTTTTTTTCCGGCAGGTATGCAGCTGCTTACATTTGCTGGCTGAGAGTGTTGCAACTGAACAGTTGCACCAATTCTTTATTTCAGAGATTTATGAATCTATTTTTAGTGAGTCCTGTTTTTTGTTCAATCTATGAAAAAGTGTATAATGGTCTGCATAGGCTGAGAATACGACTCTTTTGTGTTTGGCTATTGATGTGTTAAGTCAGTTAGCAGATAAGGGGTACACTTGTCTAGAGGCTTTGGATTAGAGAAGGTATTGCTTGCTATTTTTCTGTTCGTTAGCAAGTTGAAGATATATTAAGTCATTTTTTGTGCTGTTCTCCATACGGCGAGTTCGTCTTAGATAGAATGTATATCGACTCCATCGATTGCTTTGGTAATGTCTAAAGATATAATGGACGAGTGTTTCTCTTTGACAAAGAAGATTTTAACTGATAATCTAACAATGCTAGAGCTTTAGGCACTGATTTACACTTTTAACAGGCCATTTGACGACTATCTAGTAGCTTAGATGCTTTTTTATCAAGCACTTTGGAGACGCAGAAGTTAAGGGAGAAATTGCAGTTTAGTATTTCCGTATTATGTTTATGTACAGGGATTACGTTGTTGGTTTAAAATTGCTGGTGAATAAGTGTTGTGAGGATGTTGTTGAACAGGTTAAGGAGTCTTTGTAGTAGGTTTGGAGGAAAGTTTTTTATCATTGGGCAGCTTATTCTCTCCCGTCCAGGTGTTAAGAGCAGCTTATAGTTTAGTCATGGTGATATCTTTTTCTAGGACTAATGCAGTGGGGGATGGCGTATGTGAGATGGTGCGGGTGGTAGTGTTCGATTTATGCTGTCTAAAGGTAGGGCGATTTAAGTAAGTAAAGGTAGAGCTGAAGTTGATGTCACGGTGTGATTTTGAGCAGTATTTTTGTATGTCACCATAAGCGTATGCGGTTTAAGTTTGACCATCTTTTGGAGATGGGAGTGTTAGGGTTTATCTCGGCAGTAAAGTTTTGTATTGATTTCTGTTTTCTTATTTTCATTTCTCGTTTTAGTTAGGCATTATTATTTTTTGGATATGTGAGAATGTTTGTGGAGTTAATGTTTCTCCTAAAGTTCAGCCAAGATTAGTGTTTTTTTGTCTTTGAGTTGTTGCAGTTCTTTGTCTCACCATGGAACATGACACCATCACTTGGTTGGCTCCCTAAGCTATTATTTTAATTATGTTTACGTTTGTGCTAGTAGAATTTTCATTTGACAACTTCTGTGTAACCTCCTGAAAAAGCGGCAAGTTGACTTTAACTAGGTTAAATTTACGTTTAATGGTTGGATGATGGGTACGAAGTTCATTGAATAGGTCACTATGCATATGGAAGTGATCACTACCCAAAAGCGAATTTTTTTGCACCATGCAGACCATGCAGGATGAGGAGGCAAGGGAAATGTCTATTTGTGTGAAGATTTGGCGTCTGATAGAATTAGTGAATAAGGAGGGCAACGAATCCATTTTGATTAATTTTATGCGGTGTTTCTATGGTGTAGGGTGTGTTTATTGGTATTGGTATATTGGTTTTGCGAAGTTCTCCGAAAACTTTAGACAAACAAATGGTCGTGCACCATTCAGAATTGAATCAAGCGGTCACAGTGGCCACATAACTCATTCTGCCGAAAAAACAGGCGACAATTTGCTTCGCAGTGTTTCGTGCTGGAACAACTTTTGTTGGATTTGGCTTGTCTTGTCATACGCATATATCCATGATTCGTCACCTGTGACTATCTTATAAACGTCTTTTGAAGCACCGCGATTGTATTTTTTCAGCATTTCTTTGCACCAATCCACACCAGCCTTTTTTTGGAACGATTTTCAAATTATGCGGAATCTAACGTGAACAAACACTATGATTTTTTTGCTAATTTTTTTTGGCAAAAACTATTTATTTTATTATTTTTGATTTTAGATTCAACCGATTTTTATGTGGACTACACCCTAGTTAGATTAAAAATTAATCGATTTTAAAATATGTGGCCACACAAATTTTTTGGCGCGCTTCCAAAGTCAGCTGTATATGACTCATATGCTTTTTTGTTGAATTGGCGGCAAACGATTACCAAAGTGAATTGCTTACATTTATGAAAATACAAAGAAAATTAAAAGTGTTTTGATGGAAAACAATTTAGTTAATGTTGTGTGTTTACGTATAATTTTATCGTGCTTTGTTTGTGTGTACTTTTTAGGTTAACCTTAACAACTGTATCTGTGTTTCGTGAAGTAATACTTTCTAAGGGTAAAAAAGGGTAAAAAGGTATAAATGAGAAGTTGTTGTCTGAAGTGTGCAGAATGATATGTAATTAATTATTTTTGTGACAAATTGCGAATTTGGCTTAAAATCGTGGTTTCCCAGAACAATATGTGTTTGTGCATGTAGAGCTGGTTGATATTTGGATTAGCAAAAAGCGCTCAGAGGACGCAGTTCAGCCGTAAAAATTAAATGACGATCAAGTCATTATAATCAATGAAAAACTACAGGCATTCATTAAATACATTAAGAGGTACTTGCGAGATTGCTCTTGAAATCTATCAGAAAAACAAAATTTGGATACCCAGACTCGTGATCTACAAATTTATTTGTATAAATAAAATGGGAAGGATATATTTGTGGAATGCTCTGGACAAATGGCACTTATTGATGGAAAAGTTCTAAATATATTGTCATGATGTAATTCATGTCAGTGTTGTCCAATCTGTGAAGCGAAGCCTTTGCAGTTGCTTCATATAAAAGATTTTAATTCTGAAACATTTAAGGCTAAGACATATGCTCTTCAATATGGCATAGGCTCTTTGCAGCTATATACAAAAGTAGTCCAAATCAAACGAAACTAAGAAGATCGTCTTGGGAGAGCTATATACTTATACAAACTAAATTTGGAGAAAAAAATCTTTAAAATCATAATTTTTGTCAAAAAAAAAGCAAAAAAAACCATAGTGCGCTGGTGGAACTAATGGTTAGGGATGCCTCAATCTCACGGTATGATATGACGATATGAGTGCTTCATCGCCATTCAAAAAACTGAGTTCATCGACACACTTTTGTTGAGATAAACCACGTCGAAAGTTGTGAAAAATAATCCAACGAAAACTTTTCCTTGAAATTTCCATAATTTGGACACAGTAAACAACGCAAATAGCGCTTGTACATAAAACCGTTGTTCGTACGTTGATGCTAAAAAATGCCAGACTTCATTTTTGTATTGCCAGATTTTACCTATTGACATTATTGTTGCCACTTCCCGAAATATAAATCGCGCCCCTCGTATGCATTCAGATAGCTCCATAGCTACAATAAATAGTTTTCAAGTGACCCGCGTATATTTCGGAGTTTGTTGGCGACTTGATCATGCATTTATGTTCATTCATTCAGCGAGCGAGCAAGCAGTCAGCTCAGCAAGTCAATTCATTCAGTTAAGTGAGCTCGCTCGCGAAGGTTGCGTGTGAGAGCGGCTACGGACGCGCGTAGCTTCTCGAAACTAAATTGTTTTTTTTATGAGTTCAATATTGCTTTAGTGTTTTTTTTGTTGTGTTGTTTTGTTCATTTACACATGCATATAATAAATGTACAATATAGTATGACGCTCTGATAAACTAAAACGCTTTTAAATACAAAATGCGGGAACTTGTCTGCTGCGGTGATTCATCAATTCGTTGTCGTCGTCGTTGTTGTTGTTTTTGTTAGTTTTAGCGTCGTTAGTCAACTGATATTCAATACGTTGTACAAAAACAACAATCATAAATTGCAACAGCAACTACACAAAACTTAATACAAGAATATTTAACAGCAACAACAACAACATGAGCAAAAAAATCAAAAAACAAAACAAAAAACGAGGACAATAAAAAAGTATTAAAACAATTTATGAGACATCAAGCAAGTGCGAAAGAGGGCGCGTGTTTAAATGTTACAGCGAAAGAGAGAGAGAGAGAGAGAGCGCGCAAAGCAAGAGTGTATTGTATTTAACGCTCCAGAGTTAAAATAAAAATTAAAAATTTGATGACCACAGTGGAAAATATTTGAAAATATATTTTTGTTGTCTCTCGGTCACAATGTAAATGTTTAAAATTATTTAAATCAGGTTGAAATTGTTGAACTTAATTGAGGTGACGATCGCTCTTTCACAAAGAAGCAGCAATAATTACGCCAGCGGCTTTTCTCTGCTTCTTTGTAAATACTTGCAGTTAATACAAAGTTTTTTTTTTTTTTTTTAAATGAATGTGGCTGTGTGTATGTGTGCCATTGCGACCATTAGAAGATAACCGTAAATAATTAGTATGTCCGAAAACAAAAATCACAAAAGAAAAGAGAAAAATGCTGCTTAAAAAAAAAAATAAATACATAACTATATAAAAATTAAATATATATGTATAATACATACATACATATATACGTATAAAAATTCAAAAATCTAAAAAGAAATATTTTCTATTTCAAAACAAAATAGCCAACAAAAGCTAAATACAAATATTAACAACAACAAGCAACAGCTTCCCCAACAATAAAAATAATAACAACAACAACATAAATATTCAACAGAAAACGCTCTCAGTTTCACTTGGCTATGCTCTCTGGCCAGCTGAGCTGCGCTCGTGCACCACATTCTTTGACTCTTCAAAAGGTAATTTATTAGCATTTCTTTTTGATACTTTATAGTTATATTGATTCATTTTATTTGCTCTTTTATTATTGTTTTTGTCATACTTACATATGTACGTACATATGCAGGCATGATAGATATGAATGTATTTTTAGTAAATATTATCGATAGATCAACAATTGATCACTTAATATAAAGCTGTCTCTCTTTTTCTTTTATGCTCCGGCATGTTTTCTCGCTCTCGGTCTGCTTCAGTTGAGATGTGCAGCAGCCGATACCGCTGTAAGAGAGCAGCGCAATCAGACATTTTTTATCAGTAGTTGCATTTATTGTGCGCTTTAAACATGCTAGAAATAAGGGTTGTATTAATTCGAAGAGCATTTTGTCGACTACATATTGGTACTGACTCATACATATGTATGTATAAGTTAATTTATTACTTATAGTACGATACGATACGGGAATAGTATTTAATATGATAAATTAAAAAACAAAAGTCTGTTGTGTAGCTAAAAAACAATTTATAGTGCTTGGGATTTTATGAAGAGAATCAGAACTTTAATATTGACAAGAGAGTGCGGGTGATAGGCTTTGAAAAATCTTTTAGTATTCTCAAGAATTTTGAATTACACAAAGTCAGTCGACGATGCTTAAGGATTGATTTTCTTTTAATCAACATTGTTTTTCATTTCAGTTTTTTAATCAACTGCAAAGTATTTTATCAAAATACTTTTGCCACCATTTAATATGGAAAATATTTATTTTTATTTCGTATAAAGTCGTATATAGCATTAGCACATTTTTTTAAGATTTTTTACGCAAAATATATTTACTGGGGGGAAAAAAAAAACACGCGAACACAGGTCGAGAAAATTTTTGAGATATTCTAACCTTAAAGGGCAAAAAAAAACAACACATTTTTTGGCTATGTTCAAGTGGATATTTTCGGAAATCTCGTGGCAGCATTTAAAAGTGATAATCTTACCATATAAAACCCTTTTTAAATTTTTGCGATATCGTTTTTTGGTTCGGAAATATCTTTGAACGAATATTAGTTCTTTAGCGTTCAAATCTTAACAAAACAATGAGGTTAGTCTGGAAAGCATTAATAATGTACTTACATGTTTGTGTATACGACATTCTTTGTCCCTTCTCCAAAATTGGTTTGAAAATAAGAAATGATCTTTGTGGTTAAATTGTGTCTTGAAATGATCTTTCAATAAGGCGGACCACTGAATGGCGAAACCGCAGCAGAGGTATACAAAAGAAAAAAATAAAAAAAGAAAAAAAGATTTTAATCTTTTACGGCTTTTATATCATATTATTAGGCCCTGTACCGAAGGTACAAGAGCCTATTGGTTTTGTGCAAATGTATGTAACAGGAAGAACTAATTGTCGGAGACCCCCCAAAGTTACCCCCATTATGGTCAGGAGTGATATAGGTGTCGATGTAGCCATGTCCGTCTGTCCGTCTGTATGAACGAAAGGATCTCGGTTTAATGTGTTTGTTAGGCGACCTGAACTGGTACAGGGCCTCTTACAGTCGGTTACGCCCGACTGAAATTTCCTTACTTGTTTTGTTTTGCTCCTTAAACAGTAGATATGAGAGATTTTTCGCTCTACGCGGACACATCCTTAGGAGTCTCAACTAGGAGGCATAAGAGATGCTAATTTTTATAAATTTATTTGGCGTTTTTCATAAATTTAGGGAAAACAATTTTTTTTTTCACTTTTAAGCCAATATAAATATTCCTCAATAATTATGCAATGTAGGCAGGATATAAAAATCAATGAATTTTAATATGTGCTCGAACCAAATTCAAACAAGAAGTCTACCGAAAAAAAATAAAATAAAAATAAAATATTCGACTCATCATTTTCCCTAAGCGCTTGATTTCAATTGTTTCGTCTGATTCCGGTTTTAACTTTCACTTTTCATATTAATATGTATTGAATATTTTATTTTCACTGGCACTGTAAAATTTTTACTTTTTTTTGTTGTAGATAGGGAGATAAAGCGGCGCAATACAAATTAAAGATTTAGTGAGTAAAATTTATTCTTTATTGAATCAAATATTTGCATTCTTTTGTTATTTAAATCTGTTGTGTTTGCATTAGACTTTATGTTCTGAGCAGAGACGTTATTGGAGAACATCACTAGATATATTTGAATCTCAATATTAGTGGAAATATAAAAATTTTCTGGTACTTGCTGTCATTGAAACAATAACAAATTATCCCACTTTTGGTGGGATATCTTTTTTGTAATATGATCTTTTCTCTTTATTCAGTTTTGTCACGTTTTATGTATTTTGGCCGATCACTGAAATCAGTTTTACATGTATACAGACCCCTGTAACGGTCTCATCTTCTGCATTTTTAACAGATATTGGTTCACGTATTTGTTTTTTAATTTGTTGGACTTTATTCAATTATTTTTTTTTACAATGTAAAGCAATACAGTATGAGCCTATGCACAAAAAATAGGCCAGTGCCGAGCTCTGATTCAAAGTAATCCATTTGTACAAAATATTTCAACTATTAACAAATTTGTAATTTAATGTTGCATCTATTTGTTGCTGATAACTGACAGATTATTCTCGAACTACTCAAGTAATGTCCTGTTTAGAATCTAAAGCTGCTTCACAATACTTATATATCAAGCCATGAATATCTGAAGTGAATTTTTGGATAAACTCATGGACTTCTTGATGAGATGTGTTTGTCTAAAACAAACTGTTTCTTCCCGGAATTTTTTTTTTAAACAATCTATAGCTCTGACAATATTTTTGATGTATCGTCGAACATCCTTTTTGGTCCATTTTCGAGCATTAAAAATGAGTTAATTGCAATAATTTGGAAGGTGTTTTTTCTCCTATTTAGAAATATTAAAGATTCAGTTTTGTAAGTCACAATTGTCAAAGAAGTTTATTTCCTAACATAAGAGACAAATAGTTCTAGTCCCAAATATTTGTATGCCGTGTTCTTGAGACTATGTATATACTAAGTTTGTAGAAATATTTGCAACAGGCAGAAAGAGGCGTGTCAGACTCTTTAAAGGGTAAATATTCTTAATCAACATCAAAAATCGTATTAATAATGCGATGTCCTTTTATTTCCGTCTGGCGTTCGTTTGTGTGAACAACAAGATCTCAGAAGCTATGCGAATTAGAGTCTTCAAGTTCATAACGCTCCGCCGAAATAAATTTTCTTTCGTGATATAAATTATAACATTTTAATACAAGCTTGTAACACATGAAAAGAATCATCATAAAGTATTTGTGATCAACTCGACATGACGAAACGATCGTCGCTCTTCCTAAATCTAATCTCTAAATTTGTCCATCTTAAATAAGACTTGGAGACTTGTTATGTTTTAGACCTGAACATAAATCTTAGTCACCGTGCCACGCTTACTTCAAGATACAGCCTCCATCAAGGGCGTATCCAGCCGTCCTCGAAGTAATCTTAAGTGCTTAGGACCCATAGAACCCATCTACCAATTATACAGTATAACAAAAATATTTCAATAAAACAAAGAAAATTATATAAAAGTGCGAAGATTTGCAGTGGTTTTTGTATGAAAAAATTCGAAATTCCATGAAATTTTGATGCTCCGCCCCATTTTGACCTAACGCCCACTTAATGATTTTTTAAGTAAACAAAACTTCTTAAACTAATCCGAACACTTGAGACACGAAATAAACGAAGACTTCAAATAATCACTGAAGCGCTTAAAGACATTATTATTTTAGATATCTATGAAGACTATTAAAGTTTTGGTTTAACGATTTCTCTTGTTTAAAATTATTTTTTTTTTTCATTTATTTATTACCATTCAACTTAATATGAACATTCTTGGATCATCCAGCCGAGAAATGTTTTTTCCCTTTTTATTATTCTTTATTTACCCGGCCCAGTAAAACTTTAGTCGTAATGAAGGTTGCGCCTATATATCTATGTACAGCTTATAGTCAGTCGTATCGTCCCAACATTTTCAATGGATCTTACTTCTATCGATTCATGTATATTAAGTTTTATCACTGTACTTTAATTCTCTATCGTTTATATGGGGCGGGGCATTGTTCCCTACGATTTTGATCAAAACTAACAGGATTCGTTTTAGTGAAGTTCGTCTTTGAGTTTGAGCTCTATTGCTTAGCCGGTTTAGCTGCCTATAAGGTCGGTGTACCACATTAATTTTTATTTATTAAAGTAGGATATATAGTTTGAGACACAGCACATATATCATAGGTTTGAAGAGCGCTAGCAATGAAAATTGTTCTATAATTTAGTCTCCATGATTGTAATGCCGTTACAACATTTTTGGACACCTCATAATACATATATTAATTTCTAATTTATATCAATTAAGAATTAAATAGCTCGATAGCTCAATTGTCTAGCGTGCTAGCTATTTAAGCGATGCTAACATCTAAGCGGTCTAAGTCTCAAACTTGCCTTTTTCACACAATTATTATTATTTTTAAAATTAATTACATACTATTTTAATTATACATCATACTAAAACTTATTAAATATTTTTTTTGATAAGCAATTTTCACGCTAAACACTTAGAAATGAGTACTTAACTTCTAATCTGTTATTTAAATCGGAAGTTTTTGTGATCCAATTCACATTAGCATCATATCATAAAAATGATAAAAAGAAGTTAATTGTAAAAATAAAATGTTCGACTAATCTGAGCAGATGGAGAAGTCCTTTCGCAGCAATAAAAAAATGTTATTTTCAAAATATGCGTTTGCTGCCGCGATGACCTAATGTTCGTCTAGGAGAGGTGCTTGACTCAAACCTACTCTCCATTTATTGATTATTAATGTAATTAATTTTGCAAGAAACAGCTAATTAGATGTACATACTCTAATTTTTATAAAATATTTCATTTAGGTCTAAATCGAACCGCTAGAAGGTCAGCCTCCATAATTTTGTCCATCTTTTTGGATTTTCGGAATCTTGTAAAACGTTAAGATGCGTTACAGGGGCGGGAGGGGGTTTTTCGAACAACGCATTTAGTTACAACTCTTTTGTATTTAAATAAAAACTAGGGAATTAAAATCTGCCAAGTGTTAACGTAGAAGCACATTGCTTTTGTTAAAGTTAGTTCTTCAAAAAAGAAAGTTTTGCATCATCAGCTATTTTTGGCCTATAAAGGCTCTCTTTCTGGCTGACCAGCGCAACTGTGAGACCATAATTAATATTTACCATTCAGGGAACCACTGCTGATGAACGCCGCCGAACAGAAAGGTAATTGACGGGATTCCAAATTTTTCAAACCGACATATATCTTCATTTACTCCGCGTTTCTAACTTTTTAGAGAGAAGGTGGCACGTACGCCCTTTAAAGTTAGTAAGGCCACATAACGAGACGAGAAATTCTGCACTGCTACAATTAGAACCTTGAAATCTCTCACGTCGCTTCTGGAACCGCAGAAAGTATTTGTGCTCTTTCAAGACGATTGTACATGTTCACCAATAGGTTTACCGGCATTCAAAAGTCACAGCACACTTTTAATGCATATAGAATATAGAGTACTTCGTGCTGATTATGACTGGGTCAGGGCAGAGCGGCTAATGTATACGTCGGCTTCAACGTGGTTCCTGACAGTTTATGGTGGATTTTATTTTAAGTTCAATTCATTCTTACGTAACGTTTTGGTAGGGGGTCGGGGTGGCTTGTTCAGAAAAAACGGTACGACGCGTTTCATGTGGGGGGGGGGGGGGTGGGGGTGGTTGTTTGTGTTATGAGGTAGGGTATAAAATCTTCAAATATTTCATTACGTAATATTTGAACGCCCCCTAAGGAGTAGTACCCTTAAAAACCTGTCCCTCCTTTCTGAGTTTGTATGAACAAATTTTTGTTTTTCTTTTTAGTTTATATTTCCAAATTAAATTCTATTGAAATCTTACATAAAGGTTCATAACTGAAACATAGAAGCAGTTGCTGCCATACAAATCCTTACCCTTCTTGCGGTTTTGTATGAACAAGATTTTATTGTGGTTCAGTTTAGCTTGAAACTGTAAATTTGATGTATGATGAATAATTCAAACCCCCCATATAAGGTTCAATGATGTAGAATATCTCGAACTAAATGAGATTACAGGGTATCTTAAAGTCGAGCATACTCGACTGCAGTTTTCATTCTTATTTCGTTAATACACTTTGACTGGCTTAATGCAAAACAAGCCATCCAACTTTTTCTACTTTGTGTCATTTATATTAATAAATAATATTAAACTAATAAATGGAACTGAAACTTTTACCATGCACTACGAAAGTACTAGGATGTACAAAAAGTTCTTTTTTTATTCTCGGTCAAGTGGATTTCAATCTGTAAAATTTTCCTTAACAATCCATAATATCTTTTCTACCATTTGACTGCTACTTAGATATATCATATATGTATCTAGAATGAGAGCATTTGAAACTTCGCTGTGTTTCAAATCTAGAACGTAGAGCTTATTGACACACATTGCGTCTACTGTTTGCTGTTTATACTCGTTTGTGCAAAATATTAATTTTATTTATTTTCATAACAAGCTGGCAAAAGCAGATACGTAAATAGTTAGAAGAACAGTCGGACAGAGTTTCAGTCACCTTTAACAAGTTTTTCTTCTTCAATAACAATTTACCACCTGTGGCTGTTGTTCTTGGTTAATTGGTTAATTGTCTGCCTTGAGCAAAGCTTTGAACGTTTAACCCATATTTGGTGTAAGACGCAGACAGAAATAATGTAGGTCTTAAAAAAACGTAGCTGAAGAATTGTCATTAGTTGGTGAAACATTTTGTAACGCATTAAAAAAAAGTTATTCTAAATTCGTTTGCAGAAATATCATATGAAATGTCCAAATAATACAAAATATAGATGACAAACTAGATTCACCAAAACCATGTTTGTCATTTCATGCATCAGTGATAGTTTTTTAATAGTTTGCAAAACATCGAACATCGAAAATAAGCATCGAAAATTTGTCGAGAGTTGAGATAGGCTTGGAAAAAAAAATTGCCACACGAAACAGTGAAAAGTGAAATTCATTTTTACATTCAACTTGTTCAATGAAGTGTATTAAATTGTCGGATCTACCGACATTAAGCTTTTTTTTTTGCTTAATTATTTGGCAATTTAAACAATTATAAACATATTAGGTTCGGTGTTCTTCATTAGGACCGCATCATTTTGTGTTCCATGTTTTTAACACACTTTTTTTTGTCGAATAATGATTAACTTTTTGTATATATTTACTTTTTAGGTCGCAAAATTGCCTGAATTCACTTTCGCTACTCTCCTATTTCTTTATGTTTCATATAAGAATGACCTATAATTCTATTAGCAGTAAATCTCGGCGTTGACTGGCGTAGAATTCATACAAATCGACTTTTGAGAACCTATGAATGAAAACCTAGCCAATAGAATTTGAACTCAAAATTTTTCCCATGTAACTATTGACCGCCGATTACCCCGATGGGTGTAAAGTTTTGAAAAAATCGTTTTAAAAAACTACAAACATCCACAAAAAAAAAAACAATCATTTAGAGACCAAATAATAAACATTTGTTCACACCACGGCATCCCTTACAAACCGCTCAAAAAACCGCAACTCAATCATTTCCCACCAGGCACTTCCCACAATCAAACATAAACTAATCCATGAATGCACCCACATAATTACCGCCAAATTTGTAAGGACACCCTTCAATAAATAAAAGTTATCAACCCATATTCACAACCCATCTCTCAAAGGGGGTGATTGCAATTCTGAATTTTTGTATGAAAAATTGATAGTTGTGGTTAATTTCGCCAGAAACGTATAATTTGGTCTATCTTACTTTAATTATTATAAAATATTATTTTAAATATATTCAATATACGAGGTGTGTCCGAAAAGTATCCGACCTACATTCAGATTTCCGCGTTGGTGCTATTCTGCGTCATCCGGGCCGTGGCACCCTTCGAAGTAGTCTCCATTTCATTGAACCACACGCTCCCAGCGGTGCTTCCACATCTTAAAGCAGTCCTTGAACGCTTGAACGCATTACTCTGAATCGTATCGTCATACCGCTTTCCTTTGAGCGCCATTTTAAATTTTGGAAACATTTAAAAACTTGAACGGAGCTATGTCGCGACTCGTCTGGACGCTTCGACTGTGAAGATTGTTGTTTACTTTCAGGATCGTAACCATAAACCCACTAGTCATCACTAGTAATAACATTCTTAAGCAGATTTTCATCATCACTAACCATATCCAAGTTGCCCTGAGCGATTTCAGAGCGAAGGTCTTTCTGTGCGGTCGTGAGCAAAATCTCCCAAACAGTAGTTTTTGGTATTCCGAGATCATCTTCTAGTTCACGAACAGTCAACTGATGATCACCTTAAATTGCAAGGCGCACACGCTCGATGTTTTTCGGTGTTGGCGATGGTCGGCCAGAACAAGCATCAACAAATCAACAAATGTGCGGCAAATTTTTAAACCGCATTTACCACTCCTTTATTTGCGTTATTTCCACACTTTCGTCGCCAATAGCCTTCTGAATCATTTCAATCGTATCCGTACAACTCTTGCCGAGATTGAAGCAAAACTTGATGCAAATTGCTGATCTGTTCTTTCTGTCATTTTCAAAAGTAAACAGATGTGAGATACGGAAAAAACACGTGCGTTATAAATCCACGCTGCGCGCGATTCAAGGCGTTACGCCGTTATTTACGGCATTCAGGCAGTTCCTGAGTAGCTAGTAGTTACGCTCATACGCTAAAGAGGCCGCTAGAGTGCCCTGGCGGGAAGATATGAACGTATGTCGGATACTTTTCGGACACACCTCGGCTTATATTAAAATATTTAGCCTTTATGCATATCGCGGCTAGACGCATGTCAACAGGCGTGATCCTGGAGCCAAGTAGGTTCCTACTCACCACGAAACCGCATCCAATATCGTGCTTACTCTCATGGCAGCTATAGTAAATATTACAGGATGATTTTTTAGAGCAACCCTGTCCTATCCATGGGATTTCTTGGATTGCAGTGATGTCAGCCTTGCATCAACCAGCTGAATATTTGCACCATTCCAATCCAGGTGCATATCCGTAGATCATGGTCCTTATATCGTTTGCAGGGGTCGTCATCAGAGGATTCTATTCGAGGCTTTCTTTTTGTTTTCATTGCAGTTAATTTTTATAAGGTGGCGGGTCCCCTAATCAATGGGGCGGGGGGTTTGTCGGCTTTTCAAAGTTAACACATCTCCGAACGGCTGTTCAGAGGCTAGACAAGAAATACGCTGCTTAGGCTGTTTGCACAGGAATCATTGTTGGCCATTCCCAATACTATATAATACACGGATCCAGATAAGCATACATCTTCCATATAAATTTAAGGTGCAATGGGGGACAGGGTATCTCGAAGTCGTGTATACTCGACTGTAGCGTTCTTTTATATTATTAACAATTTTCGAGATATATAGCTATAAACTGGCAGATAAAATATTTTTAGTACTAACGCTATGGAGTATCCATTTCAACATGCCACGCCCACTGTAAATTTTTTAGTTTTTGTATATAAATCTAATTTATACAAATTAAAATTTTATGTAGAGTCTTCGTAAGCATGGACGGATGCCTCATTTCTAGTGATATAATTCTTACAGAATATAATTCTTATAAAATGAAATCCAAATTAGAGAACACCATTTCTAACAACGACAAAGTTTCTTTCGTGAGTTGCATCATCAATTGAATTTTAATTGATTTGATGTCGTTTTGTGCAGCAGAATTGAATAAATCGTTGCACTTGTGTTCATTTAGTCTGTGTGAGTGTGATATGTTTCTAGTTACTTGTTGAGTGCTTAGCTTACCTTTACCATACAGCAACAACAATATATCGAGATATATATACATAGCGCATAACAGGTTCCAATGCTCACTTCTTGTTTGCACAATCGATATCCATGTTTTCTTAAAAGTTACATTGGAATATTGTACGAGTATCTAGCTGACAGTATCACAGTGGACGACAGTCCACGCCGGTGGCAATAGCACAATATATTATACACGCAATAATGATGTTTTTTACTGATAATTGCGATCGTTATAAAGGGTCTTGAAACGAACACTTTGTAATAAAATCGGATCAACATAGTCTGAAGGGCTATAAGGGCTATAAAATATCTACCTCAAGAGATGCAGCAACTACATATATCACGCTTGAATGTCTCTAAGATATTTTATGTCGCTCTGTTATATCTACTTCAGATGCGTGTGAACTGCGGCTCAGTATGCATTCATAGATATATTCATTTAAAAATATATGACAAAACGGATATATGTGTATATACCGCAAAGAAAAAACAATTAATCTGGATATTAATTATCATAAATTGAATTGTACCGCATTTATATGAATATTATTATTTTATTTTAAAATGTTGTTGCATATAAATAAATACTTGTTTATTAAAACAAAGCTGAGGAAAGTCTAAGACGATGTAGGGGAGTGTGGTTGGGTAAAGCAAAAAATAGTAAACATTCTCCCATTTTTAATATTTAAGAAGTGAGAATTCTTATATAGACATGAAAGCTCTGCATACTCTCAAATAAATAATAATTCATTTTAAGTTGCAACAAAATTAAGAAATGGTAAAATATTTTTTCAGTTTATAAATAATAATAAATAAAAAAAAAAAAACTTCCTCCTTCCTATCCGTCGATATTAATCACCGTCAATAAAATTACTTCACTTTCACGATGGTCTTGGACAGTCTTCCCATGCACGCAACGACTGTAAATTTGCATACTCTTCTGGGATATAAAATAGATCCCATAGGTTGCCATAATTTGTTCTTGAGGTCGGATTGTACTAAAAGGCACAAAAAAAATCGTAAGGCATCTATAGTATATAAATCAACGGATAACCACAACAACAAGAAATGGTGAAAACTTCCATTATGCTCTGTTCAGCTGTCTGGGTACCACGAGCTTGCTTGAGGTTTGCAGGATTGGACAGGTTGACGTCAAGAAAGTTTCCGGTGACATATTTCAACGCATTCCTCGTGCGAGAACAGAAGAATTCGTTAGCGCAATTAATCAACTTACTCAAATGGTCGTCAACCGTCTTCCGGTCATGGCCGCATTTAGGAAGGCGCACCATATTCCCTAATCTTGTGCGCGCTGGCGTTAGTCGTTTTGAGTGCCAAGTACGGAGAGATCTCTCCATACCTGGTCATTCCAACGCGTGCTCGGTCGTCCTCTATTTCGGCGTCCTCCAATCAAGTTTGGGCCCCCCATGTAAGCCATGCGTGCTAAAGCTCTTTCATCCATTCGAATGAGGTGATCAGCCCAGTGTAGCCGCTGGAATTTGATGCGCTGGACCATGTCAACCTTATAGAATAGCTCATACAGCTCGCAGCTCATATGGGACCTAAACTCGTCGCTGACTTTAATAGAACCGAAAATCCTGCGAAGCACCTTATTTTCGAATACTTTCAACGCTGTTTCATCTGACTCAATCACGGTCTATGCCTCTGCGCTATACAATAGGACCGGGAGTATCAGTGTCATATGGAAATTGATTTTTGTCTTTCGAGAGAGGGCTTTACTTCTCATTTGATGTCATCGGCATCGCGAGCAGCATCACTTTCTTCTGAAAGATCGAGTCCGACAGGTTTTTCCCCACCCTGACATCGCTTTGTGTGTGAGTCGGCATGCAAAGACGGACAATCTTCGCCGGAATACCTAGAGCAGACCGGGCGGCTTTATAGTCGGCAAATAGGTGGTGTGTGTCTTTGTTAAACTCCCGGGACTTTTCTAAGATTTGGCGTAATGTGAATATTTATTCACTGGTTTTGGTCTAAAGCCACACTCATATAGTCCTATCAGTGAATGCGTATATGGCTTCAGCCTATTACTCAATATGCGCGACAGAATATTATATCCGCTGGAAAGAAGACTTACTACGCGGTAGTTGACGCAAACAGCGGGGTCTCCTTTCTTAAAGATAGGACAGAGAACACTGAGATTCCAGTCATTGGGTATCTTGCATAAAATTGCAATAAAATAACTCAGCTGGCAGCCCATCAGAGCCTGCCGCTTTGTTATTTTTCAGAAGCAATCAATCAACTGAATCAAAGAAATCAATGAGTAAAACCTTTACATTTGGAATGATTTGTGACCCTTTTTAATGTTCAATAACTCCCTGGCTTTGCTTTAAAAATCGTTCGGTAACCGGAGCAGCTGATATAAATTCTTTAAATAAATGCGTTTCCTTAGTCATTTTGCAGTGATTTCTTGCAACATAAACCTATCGAAAAAATACAACAATAATACTATTCCATATAATACAGAGCGCTTATCATCTTTAACTACTCAGATGTGTCATTTCCGTCATTTTCAATCTAGTTAAAAAAAAATGTTTTCTTTGTTGTGCTTTGAAATTTGATTCCTTCTGAGTAGATCATCTAGAAGATTGTTTTGGAATGATTTATGAGGAACTGATTCCTCTCGATCACACATACTGACACTTCGTTTCAGAATTGCAATTTTTTACCAATGTATCATCGCAAATTAGGAAAAATATTACCTCTCAACTGATTTTCAGTCATCGTTTACAACTCAAACAGTTTACATCAATTAGTGAATAGTGTCGAGAGTAAATCAGTCGAATATTGAAACCTTTGAATATATACACGACAAAACTTGAAGGTTTTGCTGTCTAAAACATAATTTACAACAGTGAAGATGCGGCGTCTGGAGGTAACCGGTAATCTTTTGGAAATAGAGTTTCTTGTTATTCTTTATTTTTTCCATAACAAAAACAATTCGGGTAGACCATGGCTTCCCTTCAGTTATAAATTATTACCTACTATTATTGCCACCTTACGCTGCTACGCTTCCCCTATTGTTCGCTTATGTTTGCGTTTGACAAAGCTTATTTCCGATGGATCCCTTATGTTTTAACTTTGGGGAAACAACTTGCCCTTAGCTTGAGTACGCTAGTAAGTGTGGCAGGCAGTGGACCTATATATCTAAGCCTAGACCTCTTTATATCGACATAAACGAAAATTTTTTCAATATCAGTTATTATTAATGAAACTTTTTGGCAAACCAAACTGGATTAATTTTTAAATACAGTCGCCCAAATAAATGTTTCTGGTTATAAAACGTTTAACTTTTTAAACTTTCAAAATAATATTACAAAGATTGTGGAAATACCGCGCGTACGTGCACACAGATAGACCGACAGACATAGTCACGCTGATCAGGAATATATTTTTAAGGGGTTGTCCGATACCACCTTAGAAGCGTTGATTAAATATATTGTCAAGAAATCCTCAAGAATAAAGAGGTTAAATAAAAAATAAATTTTGTTTTGATATAAAAAAGCGTGGGATGCATTCTACATTTTAATAAAAGTTCTACTGTTACAAATAGATATAACAAAGCTTTTCTAAATAATAATTTTTTTCTCCTTGTCAGAACCAAAAATTGATTGTCATCGATTTTTAAAATTTCAAATTGTTCAGACGTCTTGAAGTAAAAAAAAAACTACTTTAAGCTTTGATGATGGGTTTGTATGGGTCTATCCCAAAAAGGTCCAATAGCGTATGTCCATGAAGCGACAGACCATAAAATCGAAGACCACTCAATCGAAGTTTGCACAGATATTAAGTCAACTAAAGAAGTTATACATATAAGTCACATAAATGGGTAGTAGATTTGTATGAGAAATTCCCCATGAAGTGGATGACACTGACTTAAATGACCGTCAACCGTCTTCCGGTCATGGCCGGATTTAGGAAGCCGCGAGAGATCTCTTCATACCTGGTCATTGAAACGCGTCCCCGGTCGTCCTCTATTTCGGCTTCCTTCAATCAAGCGTGTAAACTATGCGTGCTGGAGCTCTTTCATCCATTCGAATGAGGTGCCCAGCCCAGTGCAGCCGCTGGAATTTGATGCGCTCGACTATGTCAACCTCATCGAATAGCTCGTACAGCTCGCGGTTCATACGGGATCTAAACTCGTCGCTGACTCTAATAGGACCGAAAATCCTGCGGAGAATCTTCTTCTCAAGGATTTCCGACACTGTTTCATCTAACTCAATCACGGTCCATGCCTTGGCGCCATACATTAGGACCGGGAGTATCAGCGTCTTATATATCTTTATTTTCGTCTTTCGAGAGAGGGCTTTACTTCTCATTTGCTTGCTCAGCCCAAAAAAGCATTTGTTTCCAATCGTGATTTTTCGCCTGATCTCCAGGTTGACGTTGTTGTTGCTGGTTTTCTCCGATCCAAGATAGACGAAGTTTTCTACAACACTATAGTTGAAATTCTCCATCGTTACTGGCCGTCGAAGACGCAATGACGCAGTGCGAGAAGACACCGAGCACTTGGTCTTGTTCTCATTCACTGCTAGACCCATGAGCCGAGACTGTTTTTCAATCTCTGAGAACGCCTTGCTGACTCGCCGTTCCTGCGTACCGATGATATCGATGTCATCGGAGTAAGCGAGCAGCATTATTTCCTTTTGGAAGATCGAGCACGACATATTCTGTATGTACGGGTATTGGCGTAGAATGTATTCCACCAGAAGATTGAATCGCACGACAGCGCATTGCCCTGCCTGAAACCTCTCTTGGTGTCAAAGGGGTCGGTGAGGTTTTTCCCCACCCTGACGACGCTTTGTATGTGTGATAGCGTCGTCATGCAAGGACGAACGATCTTTGCCGCGATATCTAGTGCAGACAGGGCGTAGAAAAACTTCGATCGTATCGGCGTGTCGAAAGCGGCTTTGTAGTCGACAAATAGGTGGTGTTTGTCTTTGTTGAACTCACGGGTCTTTTACAAGATTTGGCGTAATGTGAATATTTGGTCACTGGTCGACCTTTTTGGTCCGAAGCCACACTTATATCGTCCTATCAGTGAATCCGTATATGGAAAACAGCGGGGTCTCCTTTCTTAAAGATAGGACAGAGAACACTGAAATTCCAGTTATTGGGTATGCGATCATCGGCCCATATCTTGCATAAAAGATGCTGTAAAAGCGTTGGAGTTCCAATAAAATAAAAATCTTCTTGATCAGCATGACGAGTCAATCGAACCATGTTCTATTGTCTGTCCGTCTGTCCATCGTACTATTCATGGACTAGTTTTTTTGAGATATGTAGCTGAAAAACCAGCGCCTTGCAAGTGAGATTCAATCAACTCTCTTTTTCTGTTGAATATTGAAATTAGCCTGCAATTACAACAATATTCGCATAAAACTTTGGGTTTCTCTCGTCGACAAAGAATCTTTTGGAAATACTCGTAGATATCATAATTTTATACAACATTTAAATTAATATAAAAAAAAATTTCACTGACTCAGAATTTTTGTTCGATTTATTCAACTTTTCAACACAATTAAATTGCGAGCGTTGCAACAATACTATTTCGAAATGCAAATTTGTTAATTTGCACCGAATTCAAATTAATATTATGCAAATAATAAAAGAAAACTTGAACAATTACACCAAAAAAATGTACTTCTTCGATATTGAAAGAGCATCAATAGCAAACATAGCCAATGAAATCGAAACCAAGTGAACCACATAATTAAATATTCGTGAACTTTGATTTATGTGCTTTTGATATAAAGAAATAATGAATATATAAAAAAAATGAGTGTTCAGTTTCGATTGGATGACTAAGTTTAAATGAATCGGAAGGTGTTTGTTTGGTGTTGAAGACACGACTAGAAGGGCTGCCTCACACTGTTGTACGTGCTCGCTATAGCTTAGAGATTATATGCATGCACAGCCAAATTAAGCCCAATTCTATTCAGGATAAATATAAACAATTTATTTCTTGGAATTCTATTGCCATGCGCAACAATTGAATGATTCATGGTTTTATACAATGTACTCAAAATACAACATGAACTTGTATATAAATTATTTCTATTGTGTTTTATTAGCATTATCAGCTTTTAAGTTTAACAAAACTGTGAAGGGTATTAAAGTTCACTAAAGATATATCATAGTAAAATGAAGATCTAATGTCTACAAACTTATGCTATAGACAGTGAGTCTATTTAATGCACCTAAATTAGCTAATAATTAATTTGCGCTTCTTCCAGATTGTTTTGAAAACCCAATAATGGAATTTGTCTAATTACAAATTTATGTTTGGGGAACTTCATAAGCAATATTCAAATATTTAAATAACTTCCCATATATTTGAAAAACTTCCGCTGCATTTTATTTTGTATTATTTAAATTTTTTTTCCATAATAGTTTGTTCAAAAACTTATTAGGTGGATTGCTCACCAGTATTTAATTACATTTACTCAAGCATCGCAGTTTCAGTTTCTATATTAATTTCCTCCGAAAACTGATGGATAATTGGATACGCATTATTAATTTTTAAAGTGAAAAAATTATTCATACATTTAAGAAAATATTGTTGACTAATATTTTTTTTTGCTTTCATAGAAAACTAATCTACTAAATAATATGCATGTGTCAAAGTCTGTAACTCACTCTATCTCTTGTCACGGAGTCATTTCTTCATGTTTGGAAATAGATAATAGTTGGAGGCTCAAAACTGTAGGTTATAGCATATGCACAAGCAGTTCGAAGTACAATTCATTCAGAGCATAATGTTTCTTCAAATGTGGATGGTTCCTCTGGATTTCATCGTTCAATCGACTACCCCTTTGGAGAGTGATTGGACTATCATATAATATTTATCTGAAGACGAAATAGGAAAAATTAAATAATCAAACTTGAAGGCTCTATCTTTTATAGTCTCCAAGTTTTCTAAGTTCACACGGACTGCCAGACAGACAGACAGACAAGTCTGTATCGACTGGACTTTTTGTATGACTAACCCTTTTAGTGTCCCGATTTGGAACTCTATAGTAAATTTTATTAGGATTGACGTAAAATGTAAAGGTGAAAGTAGTATGTTGAAAATTTATTGAGTTTACATTGCGACGAAATTTGGGGTATGTTCCCAACTATTTTCGAAAACATAAAAAGCGCGGTTGTTTTCGGTTATGTACAAATGGTTTTTATTTGTAAATTTTTTTCCATATTCTTGTAACATAGGTTTGACCCTACTTAAAGAGGCGTGGCTTACAGTATTATATTTAATATATGGGCATTTCCATTTACATTCGTACGCGTATCGCATGCTTTTGATGAGAAAAAACATAAAGAAAATATACAAATTTTTGTTCAGTATTATTATTTTTGAATAGTATTTTAGTAGCACTTAATATAGGTTAATTATAGGTTCAATATTTTAACAATAAAAAGGGAATTAAGCACGCGATAAACTATTTATTTTTTTTTATTTGTGTACTTAATTTGCAATCAGACCAAATCTAAGAACTATAATCAAATTTTATAGTAAACTAATATTTTGACAATAAAAACAGTAAAAGCATTCAAGATGTAGAATGATATAATAACAAATGACTTGAAATGATATATAATTTAAAAAAAGAATTTACTATGATGATGAATTTATGAATGAATTTATTATGATGAACGGTTTGGCAGATCCAAAGGGTGAATTCGGTTGAGTCTGCGAGGAATATTCAAGTTTAGAAGGTCAGAAACCAGATAGTTTGCATGCAGGTTTAGTCTTCCAAGATAGTTGTTGCTGGGCGATTTCTTCTACAACATTGGTGGGTTAAGTTGGCAAGGTGCATCAAGAGCAAGGGCGACTTCTTCTACCTCTACCTTCGACTACACAATAAAAAATGTGTTTAAATTGTTGCCCAAGATGCAAAGCAAACGCTTCAGCCTTTCTTTATTGCTGTGACACCACTCTCCACCAATGTTCTTAACAGGAATAATTCGTCTAGCAGGACGTTTTAAATATTTTGTACCATTCCACAGATTGTAGACTGGTCCGTTTAGTTCCACATTTTGAAGAAAATTTCCAACGGCTTCATTTTTAAGTGCTACCAGTTTTGAGTTAAGCTTTTTCGAAATTCTGTTGAAGACTTTTTATCTCTAGTATAATGTGTTTATAGCCATATACGCCGCAGTCTTCTTTTTTTGAATAGTAGATCTCTTATTTCACTGGAGTACAAAGAATAGTTTGTGTAAGAGGGATACTTTGTTTTGATTTGAACTGGGGTAGCTATATAAACAGCTTCACGAATTTTTTTGTTTAGCCATTCAACTGTGTCATCTATATCTTGTCCATTTCTTAGATCCATGTTCAGGTTAATCTCACCATTTAACCAGCAGCGGAATAATGCTAAGTCAGTATTTTTGCTTATTAAATTTCGTTTACATATCTTTATGTCAACTGGAATGTTTACAAGTATGACTATAGCAGAATGATCAGAACACAGTTCGGGAATGTCACTTATTTGCAACCTTCTTAGGTCGATACCGAAATGAACTATAATGTCCAATAATCGTGATGTCTTTTTGGGCCTAATGGCCAATATATTGGATTACTTCTACTAAGAACAGAGTAATTTCTTGCGCTGATACATTTTAGTAGTTCTCTACCTTTTTCCCTAAATGATGAAACATAGCGATAAAATATGGAACCACTTTTCGACTTAATCTAGAGAATTCCAGAATCGGCGAAATGGAAAAACATTTTTTGAAGCTGTTAATTTCAAACTAAAATGGAAACATGAAGCTTTCCAATGGTAGTCATCATGCTTTGATAAAATTTAGCACGCAACATAAATTTCCATTACATTTGTATTAAGGCTAGGCTCTAGTAATTTTGAATCAAGATATTAAGTGATACATTTTGCATTAGCCCGAACTATTTCCAAATCATGCGTTTTGAAGGCATCAACAGATTCTTCGGTAGTTGAAAACCGCTGCCCGCGCAGTTTTTTTTTTTTTTTGATATGAGGAAACAGGAAGAAGTCATTTGGTGCCAAGTCAGGGCTGTACGCCGTATGACCCATCAATTCGATGTTTTGAGCGTTCAAAAACTCATTTGTTAGGGCCGAAGTGTGAGAGCTCGCATTATCGTGATGAAGTATGATTCGTCTTCGTCGGTTGGTTTTCCTCAGTTCATCGAACACTTCAGGCAAATAAATGGTCGCAACACGTCTGGATTTCAAGAAGAAACATGCGATCATTTGTTTCGATGTGCTGCGCGAGCGAGTAACTTTTTTTGGATTTTGCTAGTCTTGAAAGACCCAGGCGGTCGACTGTTGTTTTGTTTTGGGCTCATACGCATATATCCACATTTCGTCACCGGTCACGATTGAGTAGATGGCTTTTGACGCACTTCACATGAATTTCTTCAGCATTTGCTTGCACCGATCGACACGAGCCTTCTTGTGAGCGATTGTCAAATTATGCGGTATCCAACGTGAACAAACCTATCTGATGACCAAATGTTAATGTAATATAGTATGTATACTAGTCATACTAATGCCCAGGGATGCCTCAATCTCACGGTATGCCATATGATGATCCTGCATTTTTAAGTTCACACACAGCACAGAAATTAGCGCTTTGAACTTCATTTTGGTAGATCAGCATATAATTTTCTGCGATATCTATTTGTAAGGCTAGTTCCCCGGGCTTATATAATTTTGAAAAGTTTAAAAATAACTTGGTTGGGCTCGCTTTATAAAGAAATGTCGTTTGAAATGTGTCAGATGCACCTCTTATAACAAGCAACATTAATTTTAGCTAAGTATGTAGCGAACGGATAAACCTAAAACAATTGCCTCCATAGCTCTTCAATCTTCAGAAGTAAAGGTTTTTGTTATCTACTAACATTGAACAAATATGTTCATGTTCTATGTAAGCTTATGGAAAGCTTATAATATTTTGGAAAAAGTTTAACTAAAGAATTTTAATTTTGAAGTTAAAATATTTTTCTTGAATCAAACACTGTTCCCTGCAAGAACAATCAACTTTAAACACAGCGGGCACTGCAACAAACTGGGTGATCTCTCTTTGTTTCTATATGAGCGGAATATGGTTTAATTAAACTTGTTCATAATTGTAGTACAGACGAATGTTGAGTCGAGAAGGAAGGAGTTTATTGAGACACAACGTTAATACACTGCACAACAAAACACAATTTCATAAAATATATCATATCTATTTCTATATATCTTAATTTATACTGTTTGTATTGAGCAAACTTAGTAGGAACGTACATAAAAACTATAGACGTCGGAATGCTATACGTCGTGCTAGAGGCTTCCACAGGGTCTTAAATTAAAGCTTCAAACGTGAACTTTAAGAACAATATGCAAGCCCTAAAAGAAAAGGTGGGGGTAAAGTTCCAATAAAATTTCTTTTAGTTTATACTTTTGTTAGCCGATTTTGATAATTTATACATCAATCGATTTCTTTAAGTTGTACATTAAGAGCATATGACAATAGTCAAAATTCAATATGGCGACAACCAAACGCCATATGTTTAAAATATTGCGAATATTACGAATAACTATATTAAGTACCCCCATATTTCTTAAAATGCTCTATTTATTTGGTCTTGCGCGTGTCCGATATCTATATATAAATAGGCAAATTAAAAACTTTAACACCCTTAAAAACACGACTTAGTGACTTCATTTCTTTTTATTTGAAAGGAGCAGTGCATCATACCATTTTTTAGGCCCTGTACCGAAGGTACAAGAGCCTATTGGGTTTGTGCAAATGTATGTAACGGGTAGAAATAATGGTCGGAGACCCCCCAAAGTTACCCCCATTATGGTCAGGAGTGATAGAGGAGTCGATATAGACATGTCCGTCTGTCCGTCCTTCCGTCCGTCCGTCCTTCCGTCCGTCCGTCTGTATGAACGAAAGGATCTCGGAAACGGTAATAGATAGAGACTTCGTGTTTTTTGCATTCGACCAGGACTGCTCCGGAATTTTACAAGTTTATTTTAAAATTTTGCCCCTAACCCACTACCCCCCCCCCCCCCCCCCCCTTCCCCATAAAATCACCCCTTAGGGTAAAAATTTCTTCGGCACAAAAAAAATAGAGCACACCAGTATAAAGTTAACGTCCTTCTTAGCCCAAATCAAAAAAGTTCATCAAAATCGGATAATAAATGACGATTTTATAAGCAATTGAATTTGAACGACCCCCCCTTTTCTTTTCATTCATATTCGCGCAGTGAGAAGTGGTCATGTGTTTGGTCATAAGCTCGGGAAACATTTAATGTGTTTGTTAGGCGAACTGAACTGGTACAGGGCCTCTTACAGTCGGTTACGCCCGACTGAAATTTCCTTACTTGTTTATGTTAAATTATTGATTATTTCTGCTAAATCAGTTCCTTTTCTTTGAATGCAAATGGCAGTAAGACTTTTTGCGTCACGAGTTACTGAGCTGGTAGGCTATCAAACAGCTATGCCTGACCACCAATTGAGCAAATCCACAGGGTAGTGCACCACGTGCTGCAGGCTTTCGACGACAAGGAATATTGCAATGCGGTATTTGTTGACGTGCAGGAAGCGTTCGACAGAGTTTGGCAAGCTGGACTCTTGGCAAAACTCAGAGATAAGCTGTCCAGCATTCATGTTATAAAATCTGGTGTCCCCCAAGGTAGCGTGTTGGGCCCGCTACTATACTCGCTCTTCACAGCTGATCTCCCTGTGTCCTGTGCAGACATAATGGCAACCGACAAAGTACTGCTGGCGTCATATGCAGACGATGCTGCCATTTTGTACAACTCAAAATGCGAGTACGAAGCGGGAGATGGTGAGTATTTGCACATGCTTGAACACTGGGCCCGAATGTGGAATATTAAATTAAAGCCAACCAAATGCATCAACGTGTGCTTCTCATTAAGGAGAAGAATCCCTCCTAATGTCTGGTTGAATAATGCCGTTCTCACGCAAGCTAATGAAATAAGATACCTTGGGCTGACGCTGGATAAGAGGCTAACGTTTGCGCGGCACACCAGAAACCTAGTCAGCCGTTGTCGCCGCAGAATGAGGCAACTCTACTGGCTCATAAATAAACGAAGTAAACTGGCCCTGCGCTGCAAGAGAACGGTTTACAACTCTGTTGTTGTCCCCCATTTGGAGGTATGGAATCCAGCTATGGGGCATTTATTCGAAGACACATCGAAAGCGCATTCAGGTGTTGCAAAATAAAGCCATGCGGATAATCAGTGATTGCCCATGGTTCTTCCGAAACAGCACACTCCATAGAGACCTTCAGTGATTTACCAGTGCATATTCTGCTCTATAACTGATTAAGATCTTCTTACCTTTTGATTAAAAGTTTATAACGCATCGTGACATTTGATGAGCGTAATGAAATGAGTCTCTTTCCACATAATGTGGACTGGAATTATCAGCATATTGATTAGTTTATAATGCATTGAAAAAATCAACACTAAGCGTGGCATGTTTACTAGACTGAGAGGCCCGTTTTAAAGTCTTGTGTGGATTTTTTTTAGTAAAAATTTGTAATTATTGAGTTGAAAATAATTTTTGAAGTGAAATTTGAATGTTTTGAAATGTTGTGTGAAAGTAGAGGATGGAAGAGAAGGAAAATGCTCGGGTAGCAAACCTAACATCTGTTAAAGAGTGGGAATAGCACGTGTGGTTGTATAGTACATTTCAATTTGAATACCGGAACTCAAGAGCGGGAAAACATTGGCTTGTGACTCTGAAGCATAGAGCATGTGTGCTTATTCATGATTATGAGAGAGAAGCTGTTGGTTACACGGAGCACGGTGAAATAAGAATGGTGAAATAACAATGGTAAACAAGCATTTTCTCTTGTAACCGATGAGAGCGTTATATCGCGAGAGAGGTGAGAGAGAAAGTAAATAGATAATTTGCTGTAACTTTCTTTTGTTTCCTTTGGTGCTACTGAAAAATATTTTTTATTAAACAAAACCAAATGTTGGTATTTGACAACTGTAGCTCAAAATCAAGAAGAGAATTGTACACTCTTTTATATTTATTTGAAGTAGCAATAATTCTTGAATTTGGCTTAGAATAAATCCCCATAATTCTTACAGGAGTTTTCAATGTACATTTTGCCAAAAAATTATCAGCTTTACTATTAAATTTTCTCAAAGGAAAATGGTATTTGCTCATGTTAAATGGTCCGACAAAATCAAAAAAAAAAAAAAAATTGAGCAACGATAGACGCTATATTGACACGCTATTTAAACACGCTATACTCATGAATATTTATATCTAATTTTAGTTATCACAAGCCACTTATAACATTTATATAACAAAATAATGAAAAAAATATCTTTGGTGACTATTTTGAAAATTGATGCCATTTTGTTCAGCAATTTCACTTCAATGGTGTGCTTATATATGTGAGGAACATACAACCTTTTGCCAAGAAGTCACGATACACCACGCAATTGAAATCATAACCTTCGCTCTTTTGGTCGCTTCCGTTAGAATAATTGGTTTTTGATATTGACATCATAACCATATGCCCATGTTTCGTAAGCAGAGTATTACCATTTTGACCATTTTGCTTTTGGTCAAAATTTAACAATTTCGGAACTAACTTTGCTGTCAAACGTTGCATTCCTAAAACAATCCAAACATCCTGATACATCGACATCCTTCACAACTTCTTTAATAGTGATCGATTCTCTATAATACTTTTTTTCACTGGTTCAACGTTTTCATGGGTTGTTAACGTGCTTAAGCTTCCAGGTGCGGATAATATCAATAACATCTTTTCGGCCTTCTGTGAAGATCTTGTACAACTTACAAAATTAGACTCACCCAATGCCACAGTCAACATTTTAAGTGGTTTTGTTTTTCATACAATATTTGATACAAATGGTTTGATCAATTTTTAGATATCAAAAAATACTTATCTAAAGCCCTGTTGTCACATACAACAGAAACTGAAACTGAATTCAGTACATTAGCAACTGAAACTGAAAGTACGACTGAATTTTATAATTCATTCGTCCGTAGCAACTGAAACTGAATTCAGTACATCAGCAACTGAAACTGAAAAAAGTACTTTTGACTTATTTCAGTACTGAATGTCAGAAAAATACAAAATACAACCCTGAAAAAAATGTAAAGTGATGAAAAATGACATTTAGTTTCAGTTCAGTTTCGGTTCTATGCGGCAACCTCCTACTGAAATTTCAACTGAATAATTGTACAACAGAAACTAAAAATCAGTTTCGATTCAGTTTCAGTTTCTGCTTTATGTGACAACAGGCCTTAAGCTTTATATCTGTCAAAAACGAACTAAAAATGAGTCAGAATAGCGCTTCTTGTCAAAATAATTTATTATTACTATTGAAGCTATGGCATGCATGGTGCTGTTCGTAAGTCCTATAAAATATAGCTTAAATTGGTGAAACAAAACTATGGTCCAACAAAAGGGTACAACAAAATCAATATACCCTATTTCACATGTGTGTATAGTGTATGTATAAAAATTCAGAAAAAAAAAAAACAAAATACTTAAGTAATATATATAAGGAGAAGCAATAAACTTGTACATTTTGCAACTCCAGTAAGCTGTCTCCAGAAGCGGCAGACAGTCGGAGTAGTCCACTGAGTCTATATTCCCGTCTAGTGCATGCATAAAATGCGTCGTTTGGCAAGTGGAGAGCTACTTAAATACTTAAAACGATTGATCCGAAGATGAACAGATGAGCAGCCGTGGAGCGAGCCCACATACGTAAAAAGAGACGAGCCAAACGTATGAGGTTCAAAAGTTCATAGAACCGAACAGAAAACAAAAGAATGTGAAATGTTCGAACAATCAAAGAGAAACATAAATTAATGTCAAAATGTGAAAGTAGACTGAACTCGAACTCTTGGAGGTGGCTATTGAAGATGTTCGAAAAGAAATCGCTTTAGAAACTAGCAAAGATGCTCTCCTAATAATTGAAATGAATTGTTGCTTTTTGTTCAAATGGTTTTTTTTTTTGTATGTATTTAAAACTAAAAGTAAACCAAAAACTTAAACTAAATTAAATAATTATACGTGATTGTTTTTTTTTTTGTTATATGTAAATCTTCGCCAGTCGCAGTTGCTTAGAATTCCAAACGCTTTCGAATGCTGGCTAAACGCTGCAAGCGACTCTGCTGTATGAGTGACTGATGGAGCCAATTAAAATCAGGGTGTACGCCAGTTGGTGTCGCCCACACAGTAGTATCGACATTGGTCGTATGATACAGTACATTCTCAGTGAAGATCTCGACGCCGTTACACTTGAAGACGGGGCGCTGTGTGCGCGATGTAATTATGTCTACATGCTGACAGTTGGCAGCAGGCGGTGTTGGTGTGGGTGATGCTTCATCCGCTGTTCTTTGCTCTATAGACTTAGTTGACTGGCTGAGCTCATTGTCCGGTATTTTGGTTGACAGAGCTGTACGGCAGACATGTAGGAGCAGCAGAAATGCATCCAATATGCCCAAAATCAGCGTCATGAAAAGCACTTCGACGCCTTGCGTACGTTTCGCAATGCTACGCTGTATGTGGAGTGAATTGATTGCTGTCAGGCTTTTAGTTGAATACATCTTAGTTTGAATAGTCTTGATTTCTATGTACGTCACTGTGTCTTCTGGCACCAAAAGTAAACTGTGTTCATAGCAACATTATCTGATTCTTTTTATACTCATCATGCACAGCGCGCAGGCAGTTCACCCGATACAATTTATACCTGACACCAGGTCAAGAGGTCAGGCTGGCGTCATAAAGTTTATGATGCGTTTCCGATATTTAACTAAATCGCTGGGATTTTTCGTTGTTGTTTTGAGATATCCAGTTCAGAAACCACATATGGCTTGTAATTGGAAAATTCCAAATGCTTCAAGTCAATTTTAATGAGGCACAATTAAATTTACGAAAAACTGTAAATCTACTTTTCACTCACACCGTGCATAAATTTTATGATATTTGAGTTTATTAGTTTTTATTAGATTTTTATATTGTGCAAATTTTAATAAAAAAAAAAAAATAAATGTGTTCTGCTAACGAATAGTCGCTAAACCAAGTTTTAGATTGATTTGTAAAAAATTAATATATACGGACAGAAGGACATGTCACATCTCATGGCGCTGATTATATGGCTTCTTTTAGGGCGTTGATATTGAAAAGTCTGCAATCCCTGATTTCTCGTCTAAAACATGTACAGTATATTCTCTATAATCCGAACAATTAAATACCAGACAGTGTGATCGGTGAACCACATTTTCGCTTTTTTGCTCGTATATTTTGGATCATTATCCTGTTGGATGACCCAAATTAACGGCATGGATTCTTCAGTAAACGGCATCAGCACTTGGTCAAGTATATCAACATAAATATGCTGATTCATTATGGTTTTATTCAGTGGATAGGTCCTACACCATAGTACGAAAAACATGCTCACACCATAATGCTAGAACCACCATGTTTGTACGTCTTGTTGGTATGTTTAGAATGATATTCTTGGTTTGCCGGACGTTTTTTTGACTCGTCGGACCATAGAAGTCAACAATAGAACCTTTCGAGGGCTGCGAGCGTTTAATTTATGTTTGCGAAGATAAGTGCGGACTGTCTGAACGCTTTAAATCATCCTTTTGCTCAATAGCTGCCTTAAAAGGACACTTTTTGGTTTCGCGAATCAGGCAGTTTTCAAGCAGTAGCGATATTCCACGTTTCCGGCCGCGTGTTTCTGTCTTCTCTTCATAAGTTAGAACAGTGCGAATCATTTTATTAGAGCAGCCAATTATTTCACCCCCTTCTTTGTACGTTTTGTCCTGTGATATGAGCCTTTTTATTAACTCGCGTTCACCAAGGTCAGTTTCTCTTTTAGCAATTTAACTTGTATGAAATAACTTTTTGCCGGGAATTGCATTCCGTTGCCAGTTGTCGAAGTGATTTCCCTCGATTAAATTTGTTTAGATTTTCTTTTTTCCGACCAATCCTTAAGAATTTATGTTTTTTCTTATTTATTGCTGCCATCGTTAATATTGTAAGAAAATGGTCAATGGTGCAAGTTTTGGTTTATATGCCTCAAAGCCTGCCGAACTATAAGTTCAAAAGTATTCTAAAAAAAAACTTTATCCCTCAGAGCATACCCTGACAAGCTGCGTAGTAGAGTACGAGCACTTGAAATTAAAAATTTAAGAACGACTCCACGGTCTTCCACTGTTCCACCATTATTATCCCTTTGTAATCGTTTTTAACAATGACCCCACGGTATGGTCTCGCTTGTCTATCATGTTGTTTATATGGTGACTTTCGTGGTCGATTACTCATAGGCATATATCTGCATCTCTGCATCTTTAAGAAAGGATACCCCGCTGTTGGCGCCAACTAAAGCGGAATAAGTCTTCTTTCCATTGGATAAAAGATTCTGTCGCGCGTATTGTGTAATAGTCTGAAGCCATAGACTATTACACAATAGTCTGAAGCCATATACGGATTCATTTCGCCCTATGCTCCAACTAGGAGTAATACTTTAAGTTTTTGAAAATAAAGTATTAAGGAAATATAAAAAAAAAAAAATATACGGATTCACTGATAGGACGATATCACATTACGCCAAATCTTGGAAAATACCCGCTTACGAACGAAGTTTTTCGACGCGCTGTCTGCACTAGGGCAAAGATTGTCCGTCTTTCTATGACGACGCTGTCTAACACACAAAGCGTTGTCAGGGTGGGGAAAAACCTCTCCGACCCCTTTGATACCAAGAGAGGTTTCAGGCAGCGCGATGTTCTGTCGTGCGATTTTTTCAATCTTCTGATGGAATACATCCTACGCCAGTGCCCGTATATACAGAATATGTTGGGCTCGATCTTCCAAAAGAAAGTAATGCTGCTCGCGTACGCCGATGACATCGATATCATCGGCACGCAGGAACGGCGAGTAAGCAAGGCGTTCTCAGAGATTAAAAAACAGACTCGGCTCATGGGTCTAGCGGTGAATGAGGACTAGACGAAGTATTTGGTGTCTTCTCGCACTCCGTCATCGCGTATTGGACGGTCAATGACGATGGAGAATTTCAACTTGAGTGTTGTAGAAAACTTCTTCTATCTTGGATCCAAGATAATCAGCAACAACAACGTCAGCCTGGAAATCAGACGAAGAATCAAGCTAGCAAACAGATGCTGTTTTGGGTTGAGCAAGCAAATGAGAAGTAAAGCCCTCTCTCGTAAGACGAAAATAATGATCTATAAGACGCTAATACTCCCGGCCCTATTGCATTGTGATTGAGTCGGATGAGACAGCGTCGGAAGTCTTCGAGAGGAAGATTCTTCGCGGGATTTTCGGTCCTATTAGAGTCGGCGACGAGCTTAGGTCCCGTATGAACCGCGAGCTGTACGAGCTATTCGATGAGGCTGACATAGTCCAGCGCATAAAATTTCAGCGGCTGTACCTCATTCGAATGGATGAAAGAGCTCCAGCACGCATGGTTTACAAACTTGATTGTTGGACGCCGAAATAGAGGACGACCGGGCACTCGATGAAATGACCAGGTATGGAGAGATCTCTCCGTACTTGTTGTTGAGCACTGTATATAAATTATGTGGAGTTACGTACCAAGGTGCGTAGTCGATCTGAAGTAGGGCAGATCTTCTGAATGTGATAGTTGTATCCCACAGGGAAATACCATGTGTCCAGGGCGGCACCACTATAGGTTTGTTAGTCGATATTTTATTGTAAGAGCTTGTTCAGTTTCAGCAGTTTTTGGCGACAACAGGTGTGTCTCATATCCAAGAGCATACCTAGGTTGCGTGCTGATGATGATGATAGGAGTCTCTTAAGTACACCAACTCTAATGCAGCGAATGCTCGATCGCTTGACCCACACCTCAATCGTAATACTGCGGAAAAGCAAGTACGACCTAAGCCGGAGGTATTGGGCAGCTGGGAGAAAGAAGAGCAATTTTTCATGCCAGGCCTGATCGGAAACTTACTGAACATTCATAAAGATGGCAGAGTCGTATTGTTTATTTTCAAAGACTCGTTGAGCACGTTCTGAGGCACCATGGAGATGCTTTCGAATGATTTTGAGAATGTTGGTTACAAGCTTTTTGATCGGTAAGAAGCGACAAGGTTATGGAGCTTGCCAGGTTTCGTAACCATAGTAATCACAGCACATTGGGATTGAAAGTGTCTAGACTCTAGAGCATTGCAGTCTTTTTGGGCATTGCCTTAGCCACTCTTAACTATGTAGTCAGTTTCGTTTTGGGCCAGACTTTTTAAACATATGTCTGTATGGGCACTTGCTTTTCTTAAGGGGTTATTTGTCGGATCAAACAAATTAGGCCCGTATAATCACATGTCATAAATATGCTATTGCTCTGTCCTTTATTGTACACTGTTCTAGGACTCTAATTCATTAAAAAAAATATACTTAATAAATGTTTTAGTCTATTTAAATTGAAGTCTTAATATCTTTGCTTACAATTTATTTGCAGACTATTATGGAGAGCCCTGAAGAGGATATGACTCATCCCGTGCCTGCGCCGCGTCGCCTCCAAGCGGAAGTTGCAGGTGCCCCTTACGAGAATGTCAAAGTTAACGTACCCAAGAAAATTCAAGATTTAAACGCGACTAACGCAGAGAAGATGCAGACTACAGTAACCATTGCGCTACTTCCAAATGCACATCGTAAAGCTGCAGCTGGAGATGCAAAGTTAGATGGTAATAGCGCTGGCGCTGGTACAGGTGTCGATGTCTATAATCCAGATGCTAACGCAAATCTTCTTCTGGAAAACGCTCCGATCTATGCAACGCCGACGCCCATGCCGCGACCGCGCAAGGCACAAAAAGATACCGGCAACGCTGAGAGTGTCTACGAAAACACGCTTGGCAAAGGTGGCTTGATCGGCATGAATGCTGCGGAGTTACAACAAGTCCCAGAGTTACCGCCGAAAACTTTGTTGTCACCGGAAGTTCAACGTCAACGTATGCTGCGCCATTCCATTTCAAGTGAGGTGTCGACAACCAGCAGCAGCAACAGTTTCTCTATTGCCGACAATGCTTTTCACAGCACCACTTCGCTGAATTCCACAGCAGGATCCAACACATTGGATGGCACTGAGGACAGCAAGTTCAAGTCGCCAACACCTCGGTATGTAGTAGCGCTAGATGCCCCTAGCTCCCTAACTGATGCAGATGCTGCGGCCGTTGAGTACGACAGCGATGACAGTTCCGCTAAGTCCAGTATTCAGGATGACAAGTAATTTGATCACGAATTTTTCAACTGATTTCTCAATATGTTTGTGGGTTTTTGCATGTGGTATGGTACTCCTCTACACTCTACAGAAACAAACAGATCCCACTTTCACAAATTGGTGCTAGCACCTAAAAAATATAAATATACAGGCTGGCAAAATGTGGATTCCGAAAGATACAAGATTCAGTGAAGTACATCGATCTTTGAAAAACTGATTTTAACATCAATTTTTCAAAGTGTAAAACTAAAAACTCGTTTATTTATAAGAGCAGCTGTAAAACGGACACTTTTTGGCAGCCTGTTTAATTTATGCAGTTTATTTCTATGTTGTTTTAAAAGTCCTCAGTTGGAACATGTAGTTAACAATTTCTTGATGGCTAACTATCCCGTTTTTCAATCCTTATATACTTGCTAGGGTTTTGAAATTCATACAAAATTGTGTATAATTTTTTTTAAATGCAGTCAGAATGGCAGAAATAAACAAAAATAAAATTGTTCTTGAAGTTTGAGAAAATACGATTAAGAGGTTCAGTGAAATCGAAGCTTCTATTCTTATCCCAATTGTGCTTCATAAGCATTCGTAAATGGATTCATCAAAAATTCAGATTATTTTTACATTACAAAAGCAAACACTTCGAATACTTCCTTGTACTAAACATTTGACAAAGTCACACGCTCTCTAACATTTAAAATACTTCTTCCTATTTATAATCGCCCAATGAAACTTAATTTCAAAGGAAAAATTCGAATGTTCTCTAAAAATAGACAAAGCCGACCCAGGGCTAATTAAGACATCTGATTAATGTGTTTACTATTTTACTTCCGCTTGGAATACATTTCAAAAGTAGAAGACAGCGCACGCTTTGTTTCAAAGGAGCCTCAAAATAGATTTACTTGCAGATGTTCATAAGATCAAGATCAACTCCAAAGCGTTGACTTCATAGTTTCCTTGTATAAAAATGAAAATAGAAATGTGGCGCAGAAATAGATTTGTTTTTGAGGCGACTCTTCGTTCGGTTAGTCTGCTTTCAGAGTTAGTCGCGCGTACACATCTTAGCGTTAGTCTGTCGGTAGTTTTTATATCTGGTGTTAATACTAACAACTAATGCTTGGTGTACGGATTCTAGTTACTACTTTACTGCTTCATTAGACAAGCACGACGTGCTCCAGTTCTTTTGATAAACGCATACCTCTAATCTACGTTTTCTTATAGAGAACTATTCAAATCGCTGGGCACCACTTCAAAGCTACTTACAAAATCAATCGGAGAACGCGTCGTGGTACGTGCAAAGGACGCCAAACAGGTGCTCGATAGGAATATAAAAACCTCGACTGATGTTCTCAGCCAGTTGGGTGCCGAGACGACTCAGAGCCTGAAGACAGCTGGTAAACGTTTCGGCACAAATTTCTCGCTCACTAAAACTACCGGAAAGGACGCACCCGCAGATACACTGCCAAAGAAGATGCCTGTGTCATTATCCTCCTTCTATTGCGAACGCCCACAGACAATGCCCCCGAATAATCAAGTGTTCAATGAAATTTCTTTTAAAAGTCCGCTAAGCTCGAAGGCGGGTGGCGCGCTTCCGGATCCCAATGTACCATCATCGTCTAAAGCATTTTTTTCCGCTGCTACCGAAGATGACGGTGTTTACAAAGTGCCGCTACGCAAAATTGCGCCACCTACATACGAGGAATCGATTTCACGTCATAAAAATGAAGCCAAAAATTGTGCAAATACAGACACTGCCCCCTCAACGAGCAATGCCACAGTAGAACATCTTGCACGGAGTCGACCAATGGGCGTAGCCTTGACAGCAACTTCCAAAAAATCCAATGATGGTGGCACTGCAACGCGTGATTCTACAAATTTGCCCTCGCCGCCTATGCCAAGCTATCCACCGCCCGCACTGCCTAAGGACGTAACTAAGGAGGGTTTATATGGCAAGTTGAATACGGTGCCGCAAAGGAAGAATTTGAAAAACTATGAGCAGATCGAGTTACGCTGCGCTGCAGCTGATTCGAGTCCGAAATTATTGCGCCCTGTTGTAGATTCAGCCGAGTTACATCGGTTGAATCGAATTGCAGCTGAAGCAGAGCGTGAAGAATCACTGATATTGCGCGCACAAATAGAAGAAGAAGAGTCGCGTATACCCAATCCGGAACGCAGTAACTCTTGGTCGTTCTCTGGAGATGCAGAAGATACTAGCATTTGCTCAACGCCAGAGCCTTTGTATGCCAATTATGAGGCAACATATGGCAAGCTCTTCGAAATGGCAACAAAGTGTGAGATGCTAAAGCCACAACATGACCTGGCCAGCATTAGCGAGGAACGCGACACAACAGGTGATAGATGCGTACGGGATGGAAGTGAAGATAGCGAAGAAGGTGCCGTGGGAGGTGTTTTGCCGCCCAAGGAAGTTATACAGGAATTCGACCCGCTTTCGCGGCAATCGAATACGATTGGCACTTCAAATAAGAGCAACGAACTTCTACTACTTGAGAATCTGCTCGAGGAAGAAACCTACGGCTCAATGAAACGTAACGTAATAACCGCCGATGACTACATCATAAGTGAGTCAACATCTGATGAAGATAACGGCAGCGTTGAGGGAGCTGGTGGTTTGACTGTTAACAAGCAGCTGGAAAAGGTAGTGGCTGCGTGTGATGAAGATGATATTTCCGCCTACTTGCCGCCCCCGAAATCAAAGAATACCGAAAACGATAAAAACGCTGAAAAAGCACGCGAAGAACTCATCAAACCCTATCTGAGTCGTGTTGATCCGGAGAAGCCCAACGTGAATGAACTAGTCGACTTGTCACATTCTACACAAAATCGCACAAACTGGTATGTGGACCAATTTAACGAAAAGAAAGAAACATCTGCTGCTTCGACTGCGACAAATGCGGAGCCAGCGTCTGCTGATAAGACTCTAAATCGTTTTAACATTGAGGGCGAATCACTGCCCACGTATATGGAGGCTGTCAGCACCAACAGTGAGAACAGTCCAATGCAAACGCAGCCTAACGAACTGAGAACGTCTTCGAGCGGTAGTTCATTGGCATCGCGTTTCAATCCTCGAACCATGTTTTCAAATGTAAAGTCACGCGTTGACGCGCTAAAACGTAAGACCAGCTTCCGTGCGTCGCAGCGTACTGCTAATTCCAAAGATGTGATGGTTGCACTGCAGATGGTTCCGCGTCCCAGTCTTTCGCCCAATTTAGTACGCTACGAAGCGCCGCTGCTACGTTTAGCTTCGGGTATTGTCGAAGACATAATGAAAGAGATGCAGAACCGTAGGGGTACATTGCGCGAGCGTCAGTTTGTCACGTATCTCGAACAGACGCCTAGGGAGTGCATTCCGTTGGAATATATAACGACGCTGCAGTGCGTGAGTAACAATCGTGTAACAGAGACCTCAACGACTGTCTATTGTTTTGAGATAACGATGTATGTGCCGAAGAACGGTGGCGGTAACGGCTCGTATATAAGTGGTAGCAACTCAAATGTACACATGATGTCGTCCAATCCGAATTTAGTCATAACCAGCGGCACAACAGGCAACTGTAAACGTCACCGAACTACGCATTTATTCGGCGTGCTCAGGGAGTCAGATCGGTGAGTATTCTAATAACAATCCACAGTAAATTAAAACTCATTCATTTGCTTTTTTTTATGTAGTGGCATTTGGATGCAAAAGCTGCTAGAGAGTCTGACATGTTTAATTCCTATGAAGCATATTTATCACTATCATCGAGCCGGTTGGTGTTACCTAAAGGTTAGTGCAGCGACAAAAAAAAAATAAATATGAAAACCATTAAGGATATTCATTTCACCATAGACTTCTATTACATCGGAATGGAGTGGTGCATGGGTTGTGCTACGCAAGACGAAACGTCGCCTAATCTTTGTAACCGAGGCTAACAACAATGTCGAGAAAATGGATCTGCGCAAGGCCCGTTGTATAGGTGAGAGTAACATTATTTTTTGTTCATATGGGAAGGTATCACCGCTCATATTTCCAGTGCACTATTTTTAGGCCCTGTACCGTAGGTACAAGAGCCTATTGGTTTTGTGCAAATGTATGTAACAGGTAGAAATAATGGTCAGAGACCCCCCGGTAACTTTGGGGGTCTCCGACCATTATTTCAGGAGTGATAGAGTCGAAATATCAATGTCCGTCTGTACGTCCGTTCGTGCTTTTTGCATTCGACTAGGACTTCTCCCGAATTTTACAAGTTTATTTTAATAGTTTATTTAATATTTTTTATTGAGAACAGGTAGAAGATATTGCAATCATTATTCTTAACACTTCTCATTTTTTATAGTGCTCAATCCAAACGATGAATCCATTGCGAATCTGCATGTTGAAACTGGTCCAGTTTTAATGATTGATTGTCCGCCGTTCACCGTTTACATGATCATGAGTGCACCGCGCGAAACCAAAATCTGGCGTCATGTCATCATCGAAACGGCACACAACAACGGTTTTTCACTAAACGAACAGCAGCTGACAAAGTTTAATGTGCCCGTGATTGTGGATAAGTGCGTCAACTTTGTCTATATTCATGGATCTATGTCTGAGGGCATTTATCGAAAATCTGGCTCGGAGCATTCCATTACAAAACTGATGTATGCATTTCGAGCAGATGCATTTAGTGTGGAGATCACACGTGAGGTATATAATGAACACGATGTGGCCAATGTGCTGAAACGCTTCATGCGCGGACTACCCGAACGTCTACTGGGCAAGCTAAGCGCAAGTTTCATTTGCGTATCGGAGCTATCGAAGACATCAGAGAAGATACCTAACTATAAAGTCTTGTTGAAACGACTTGGCACCATCGAATATGAGACTTTGAAGCGTATTGTTGGTCATTTAGCATTCATAACAGCATTGGAGCCCAAAAACAAGATGAGCGTGCAGAATCTTACAATGATTTGGGGCCCAACGCTGCTGGCACATGAGGTTGATTAATGGTGCACATTTGAGAACTCTAAATTCTAATCTAATTGTTTTTACTTTCAGTCGGGTGAATTGGTGTACTCACAGAAAGAAGCCGATGTGCTCAGCGACTTGATTGTATTACATCGCAATCTATTTGGACAGACCGAGGATGAAATTGTATGAACTGCTTATTATTACTTACGATAAAAAGAAGAACTCTTAAATAACTTCTTGATCTTATTTTCACAGAATAAAGAAAAAGCTATGCTTCTTTACCTCGAAAAGTATTACGCTAAAGCGGAAACGCTCTGTGAACCGGTGAAACAATCGGGCGATATTAAGTTGTGGATTCAAATAAACACACCACAAGACAATCCCAACGAGGTAACAACAATCGACATATATTAAGATTATTCAAGTTATATTTAACATTGTGTTCTCTCCTACAGGAGAAGGAGCAAGTTAGCGTGATCATAACGCCAGTAAAAACCGCTTACGATGTCTGCCGCGAACTAGCGCCGAAAATGAAACTGGCAATGCATCAAGTCACTTTGTTTGAGGTTATATTAAACGATAATTTGCAACGTCCATTACACCACGATACCAAAGTATTTGACGTTGTGCTTAACTGGACGTATTGGCCCGAGGAGGATCGCAAGTCCAATTATCTCATGGCCAAACCGCTCGATCTACTGCGCGACATGCAGCGTGCCATCAAGAATCTAGCGATTTTGACACCAAGCAGGGAGTTGAAATTCGCAGACAACCGAACCAAGTCTTTTAAGTCGCTACAATGCGAGCTGCGCGACAATAAGATTGTTGTCTTGCGCAAGGACAAAAACGATAAGACGACCATAGTGCGCGAAATATTCCTGCAAAGTTCAATAGCGTATCTCGGCTGCGAAAAGAAGCGAGACTTTCCCTGGAGCTGGGCTATAACTTTTGTCGAACGAACAAATACTCGAATGATGCGGTAAGATTCGTTGCTGGTTTGTTTTGTAGCAGAATATTAATTTAATTGTTTGATTTATTTTTAGCTCCCGTGATGCACCCTTTATTGGACATGTGCTGGCCGGCAGTGAGTGGGTTGATCGTACAGTTTGGTTTTCAAGCATTTGGTATTGCTTGTACGGTGATAATATACTACCGTCACCTGAAATGATTCTTAACTAATTTAGTTATACACAGCGGTTAAAGTCCCTCCCGCTTCATTTTGTTTTTAAACATGTAAATGTTCACGCTTAAGTCCGGCTTATATACACCTCGAATTTGATAGTGATTTCCGCACGCAGTTGCGCTTATGTGCAACGCAGTGTCTGGCTGAAATATAAAATCAAAAATTAAAATTTAATATAATCAGAATAATTCATGATCAAAAAAAAAAACATAATAGTAATAATTAAACATAATCACTAGAAGATTGGTCATAATCTCAACGTTATAATTGATATTATGCCAATTGGTAAAAGTCAGCACAGTAATCTAAACATGATTTAGTAGAAGTAACTTCACTTAAAGTGAATACAAACAAACGAAAAATGAAAAAGAAAAACTTTCGTCAGCATTTCGGAATGTATACAACCATTTAAAAGCAAAACGATGGTTAGGTCTTGCTTTAAATTTTAAAGTTTCCTTCAACTAATTCGTTCTCTCCTCACATAAATAAATTATGACAAAGTCACACATATCATTTCCCATTATCATTAAACAGAAATGCGGTTGTCAAAAACATTATAAAAAAGTTACATGGACTTCCATAGATATACACTAAGCGCCACTTGAATACGACACCCGTTAAGTCTGTTTTATATTGCCCACCTGACATTATTTTTGTTTAAATTAAACTTTATTTAATTGTACCTGCAGGATAAAATTAATGCTTAAATTTAAGCTAATTGGATTCATTTAGATTAAGACAACATTTAACCACCTCTCTGCTTTAAAACGTCACACATCCGATTTTGAATTTCCGCATTATTATGTTGATAAATCCACGGCAGAGGTTTAAGAAGATTATGAAAGTATTGAGAACCCTTTCTCCATATCTCATTGTAATACCACGCATTCATTTTGTGTTTTTTCTTCTTACTTAACTTTTGACTGATTCCGAAATCCAAATTAATGGTCAGGTATAATGTAACTATTGTCAAGTATGGATTGCAGTATGTTATGAAATATTCTTTCAAACTCTTTTAAAAAAAGTCAACAAAGAGCTAATCGGTCCATATAAAGTTGAACTGAAGTTATGATTAGGTATTGCTATGATTTCATCTACGTTCCAAGACTTTGGAAAATATTTGATATTTAAGCATTAAACAAACTGAAGCATTCTTTTGTAATTCTTTGAGCAATTTTCCAGATTTCATATCATAACGGAGAGATTTATTTCAATTAGTTTTGCCAATAATTTTTCTTAAAAAAAGTCAGCTAGAAGGGTTGACTTATTAAACTCCGTCTTTGATCAGCTAACATCTGCCTTTTTTAATGAGGGATTGTATTTGTGGTTTTTCAGATTTTTTAGTGTCCTTTCAAAAGGAGAAATTAGTATCTAAGCGTTCAGGTAGGTTAGTTTTCTATATTGCGTTAATGGGACCGGTTTGCTACCAAAATGATGCAAATTTAAATATATTTTTCTATGTGTTTATTCTAAAATATTATTAATTCGTTCCAGAAGAAACAAAAAAATCAAGTTTTAAGTAGATGAATAAACCAAAGATTTTTATTTCAAATAAAAACTTTAGTGCATGCATATAGTGCGTTTCATAACTATAGCACAAGGATATGCGTTCAAATAATGACTATTTTTTTAATGCAGAATTGTTTATTGGTTAATTCTCTTTTGATTTTGTTCTCTCGATCACTTAAATTTTGAGAGAGCCAGAAAGAGCAAAAGAGAGAGAGAGAGAAGCCAACAAGGACTTGTAGTTGAAAACAAACGAACGCAATGTTTCTGTTGCGTGTGTGTGTAAAACACAGGAAAATCAAGCGTGGAAACAACCTTTCCCTCTGACTATCGCAAGCAAACTCAAATTATAGTGAAACAAGCAAAGAGAACGACTAGCAGCACGCTTCAACCTTAATAAGTTGTACCCTGGTTCCAAACGTAAATTGTTTATAAGCCAGAATTATAGTTCTGTTTGCAGGTGAGCAATCGAGCTAAATTGGAGAGTGATCGAAGGCTGGATTTACATTTATGTTTTTGATCACACAAAAGTCAATTAGATCCGGCTCTTTGAGTGAGTGACAAAAACCAAAGTTTTGCGCTTTCTTCTGGGTTAAAAGGTGACTTATTTTTAATTTTAATTTTTTTGTTTGTATGCTTAGCATTTGAAATAATACGACGCATAGTAGTGAGGTTTTTATACTGTTTTTTTTTTTTCCAAAGAATCGTAAGAATTTGACTCTTTCCTAAATATAAGGCGCCTTTCCACACCAGTGAAATCTTTTTGTATTCGCCTCGGTAAATGCTTTTCTTTCGTCCATTTTAAGTTTTGTTTTTTAAAATAAATATTCGAAACTAACACAAAAAATACAAATTCTATTCAAGTGGCTCAAAAATGTTGTCAAAATTCCAACGAAAGAGGACCTTGCAATTAGTCCCATCGAGTGAGCAATTGCAATTAAACTGCACATGGTTTTCTATTCAAGTGGCGAGTAGTGTATATTCTTGATTAGTTTGATGACTTGCAACCAGTCCATCTGTCTGTTTTCTGCCGAATTTTTGCTGCTCTTAAAGTATATAATATGGACACAGCTGAACAGACTTAAGACGTATTTAATAATATTTTCTTAATATTGATATTTCAATGTACCGCTTCACATGGAAGTGTGCAGGGTATCATACTTTTGGACTACACGATTATAAATCTCTTTCGTTTCTACAAATTTATGTGCATTTTTTTTATTACATACTATTATAAATTTAGTGGAGTTGTTGATGTATTGCAGTACACAATTTGTAATTTGACATTTCGGAATATGTAACTATTTACAAGTTGACAACTTTTGTTTTTAAAACAATTGAAAACTTATTAGTGCGTAGCGTCTTGTTCGATTATGCCTGAGGTATGATACAAGGAAAGATTTACATATAATATAATATAATAAAATTTTTTTTTTTACAATTTAACAATTATTGTTTTTAGTTATAAGTATTATTAATAGTTTATATATGTATATATTTTTTTAAATGTGTACCTAAACATATATCCACAATATAGAACCACATTTTGTATATCATATTTTAATATTTGTATACCCTGCACTAAAATATTTGTGAGCAGCAGCGTAATGCAGTATGAAATTTTCAAACACTTAAACTTTGTTGAGTCAAGCTTAATATTCGCTTAAATATTATTTAGGATTAAGCTATGCTACTATTATTTTCCTTAACTCCCAGCAGCTTAGAATTTCTCCTTAAACTAATACTGTTTTGTGCCTACAATTGCTTTCCAGATTCCAAAGTAATGTTTGGCCCGCTATGTGCATTATTGGTCGTCGTAGCGCGTAGCCCAAGCAGCCCTATATTCGATGGTCGATTTCTATACGTTGCTAGAGTTCGGTGATGCAGTGGCATCACCGTATATTAAGGATGCGCTTTGCATTCGGCTTTGGATTCATTAATTTCAGAGCCATAGTATAGTATATCAAACAAATCCGCCAACCTTTAGAGAGCTGCAATACCATTATTATCTTTCAAATGAGACATTTCAACGGTTTAAGCATTCGAATTTCCAAACAAAAAAAGGTTCATAGCAACTTTTGTTACATATTTTCACTTCCTGTTTAATAATCACAAATCTTATTGCTGTGCAGGGTATAATGAATATAGTTAGGTAATCAAACTATTGCTCTTAATTGGTTTTTTTTTCGAAATTGATTTTTATACTATGTTCTAACTATTATATAGATATATATATATATATATATAAATCTACATATATACCATTTATATATTTTTTTTATTTACTCCGACTAGCGGCGTTACTTGTCACACATATGTAAGTTATTTGTACCACTTACTATTGTTATAAATTTTACTGTGCCAAGTAATCAAAAAATTTAATAAACAAATAAATAAATAAATAAATATTTTACAATCATATACTATACGGTTACATTCTGTAGATTTTTAGACGATGTACTTGTGAATTTCATATTATACATAATATGTACAATTTATTTAATAAAAATAAAAGTTTTTAAAATGTTTTTAATTGCCGTTATATGTCACCAGAACTACAACCATGCGTGTAGTACTAGAACATCTTAATACCGCTTGGATCAAATTACATACTTCTTCCCACCTACAATAACTTGTTCAACCCACAGCATACTCACTTAGATGGCCTTCAAATGTCGATCAGAGCTGGCGCAAGTTATTCTCTCAAAGACTTCCAAAGCCGTTTAATCGAACTCAATCATGGTCTATGCCTCTGCAACAAACAGTAGTACCGGCAGTATCAGTGTCTTGTAGCTCTTGATTTTCGTCTTCCGAGAGGGGGCTTTACTTGCTTGCTCAGCCCAAAATAACATAAATTTGCAAACGTGATTATTCGCCTGACCTTCAGGCTGACGTTGTTGTCGCTGTTCATTTCGTAACCACGATAGACGAAGTTTTCTACAACATTCAAAGACGAAGAAGCGATGACGGCGTGCGAGAAGACACCAAGTTTTTCGTCTTGTCCACATTCACCGCTAGATCCATGAGCCAAGACTGTTTTCCAATCGCTGAGATCGCCTTGCTGACTCGCCGTTCCTTTGTACAGATGATATTAATATTTTTTTTCGGAAGATCGAGCTCGACATATTCTGTATGTAGAATGGTAACCATCAGATGATAAAAAAAAACCCTCTCTTGGTACCAAACGATGGAGGGTCCCAAGTCCATCGCACCAACCTCTAATCAAGGGGGTGATTGTCGCCTTTCCACAGTTAGCTGTTCAGAGGCTACCCAAGATATACGTGACCTAGCGGACGTTTTGCGTTGCTTGGATCATTTGCAACATGAATAATTGTTGAATGAGAGTCAACAACTTTTCTCTGAATGGAAACTTGTGCAAATGACCTAATCTCTCCATCTACGATGGACTTTGGAGAAATGAAGCAGCTAGCTAGACAAACCGTTTGGTGGCCCAAAATAGACGAATATATCGCTAATCTGACAAATAGTGGCATATGTAAACGAAACAAACTTTCATCGGTCAATGAATATTAAAATTGGCCAATAGCTTCTTCTGCATGGGAACAAATACTTATTGACTTCGCCGGATCAATTTTTAACTCCCACATGGCTTTTCCTTGTCGTTGCATATTGGAATAGCAGCTCTATCAGCAATTTTTTCAATTGCAGGTTATGCGAGAACCTTAGTAAGCGATAATGGGCCTCAATTGACTTCACAAATAAACAGCAAATTTTGTAAACAACACGGCATAACTGGAATGGCTTAGCAGGACAATAGCATCTTCGCAAGAAACAACTGATCCTGACAGGGATTCGTCACCTCTAGCGCATCCAATTCAAAGAAGATCTATGAAGGCCGATCGGAAATTCTAATACACAGAAGTTCTCGAGTACGTCACAACGTTAACCATTTCATCCCTCCTGATTTCAGAAGACATCAAAGATCTGATATGTTATATATGTGTAATTCTAAATTCTACTTCCTACTCCCACTGAAACATACAAACACAATTGTAAACTAACCTCACACACCTGTACATAACTATTGCGTTATGCTGAATAAAAACATGGACCGTGACGAAAACGGAGACGGCTTTGTGATCAGGAGAGTTGAAGAGCGGGAGGTCTGCCAACACATTCGTACATTATCTAATTCTTACTCAAGAGAAAGAAATCATTTCGGGAATCATCAGAACCTAGTCAAAGCTGATGAGATTGAGCCATGCGTGCCGAACGGAATGCCTTTAATGGCGCCCTGCAGCACATGTGGGAGCTAGCTAAAGTGTTGTTTGTTTCAACTGCTTTTGGCGTGCATTCTTATTTGTGAATTCGACTGGTGACAAGGACTCTCAATGCAAACTAATTCTGAACGAGAGGTGTTTCTTAGTATAACAGCTTTATTTTACTTCGAACAATGCACTCTTCTCAATTAATACTTCAGCTTACAAATCTTGACTCGTACATACATTTACATACATATATTCATTTAAATATAATATTTTATAGGCTCTTAAAAATATAATACAACACATACAAAAGTGCAAAAGTTAAATTTACGCATTAATTTAAGATTTGTAAAAAAAAAATGTTTCAGTATTTTGTTTGTATTTAACAAAGAAATTCGAAATTCGAGTTGACTTGACTTGACTTATCTGAAATACGTATGAACCGTGTTATAGTATAAACGCTTTAATGATTTAATCTCACTTGATTTGATATAGGATTTTAGTTACATTTAGGTTGATTTAAAGTGCAGTGCATTTGCGGAGCAGTGCAGTACGTCGCGTAGTGCTGTGGTCGAGTGTCACATAATCACATCGGGAATATAAACGGTTTTGGTGGCGGTTGCTGGTAGGGGGTATGTGTTTGGGTTTGATTGTGTGCACATTTAAAAACCAGCGGTGCCGCCACGCTTGCGATAGTCCGCATTTGCATATACTCCTGTCTCATTGCGCATAATACCGCAGACAATGGAGCCAAAGTTGGGCTTGTTGGGCATAGGTTTCAATACATGACCCCTATCACGAAGCAGCTGCAGCACAGTCTGCAAGCAACAAGAATGATTAGTTCAGTGGGGAATTTAAATAGAGTTCGTATCGCACATACCTCGCTTAAGAAATCTGCCTGGTACTGCAGCACATTTGGCTGCAACTGATGATAGAAGCGAGGCGCATCGATAGCCTCTTTAATGTTCTGCCCGAACCACAGCACACGAGCCACCACCTCTACGACAGCGGGTATGATCTTAGTTCCACCGGCGGCGCCGACAGCAAGTCGTATGTCACCCTTACGATTAGCGAGCAATATTGGCGACTGTGAGGACATGGCGCGCTTGCGACCTTCGATTATGTTGCTGGGCGAAGGTGGTAAATGTGAAAAGCCTTCCTTCAATGCGAAGTCGTCCATGCCGCTGTTAAATATAATTCCCGTGCGTGAACCGATCAAGGAAGCGCCAAGGCTATAGCAGAGTGTAATATAATAAGAATATGACTGAGAATTATTTGGTTCTAAAAGTTTTAAGATTCCGCGAACATACTAGAGATTAACCGAGCTCGTCACTGAAACTGCATCACCATTGGGCGCTATGACAGAAATGTGCGAAGTGCCACTGTCCTGGTTGCCCATAAACTGTGCGCCATATTCGTACAGCTCCTCGTGCACACCGGTGTCGTTAATCTTTGCGCGCTGCTCATCGCCGAACTGTGGACTGGTCAGTTTACTAACGAGCTGCATTGAATTATCAAAAAGAGTTACTCAGAATCTATAAAATACTTTAACACTTCGTCTCACCTCGCGAACATCTACGAAACGCAAATCTCCCAGCTCCCAGCGCTTTGCGAAGCCCAGCTTAATAGCTTCTGCAATGCGATGCACGGTCAGCGCAATCTGCTCATCGCCAACCAAATCGGCTTTGGTGAAGTTGTAGCCCTCTAGAATGCTCAGTATGTGCGCGACCACAGTGCCACTGCTCACAGGCGGCATTACGTAGAGCGTATCGTCGCCTAGCTGCATAGTGATTGAGCTGACCAGATCGGCAAAGTAGGTGTCTAAGTCATAGGACGTAATTATGCTGCCTAACTCCTTCAGATCCTCCATTATTAACTTGGACAAAGTTCCATTGTAAAAGTCAAGCGGACCATTGTCGGCAAGCAGCTGATAGCTCTCGCACAGTTGCTTCGGTGGATTTATCTTTGCTCCAACGTTGTACAACTCACCGCTAGTTTCATTCAGGAAAATCGCGCGGAAATGTGTATTGTTTTGTATGTTCGGCCACAAGAGCTTAACCGCTGCGAACTGATGGTGCGATAGATAGTAGCCGTCGTGGCAGAGCTTTAAGGATGGCTCGATTAGCTCACGCCATGGAAGCTTGCCAAAGCGTTCGTGAGCGCGATGGTAGCCCATAACTTCACCGGGCACGCCAATTGCAAGCGGTCCAAACTTCGAAGCTTTAGGATCAGCATCGAACATGTGCTCCTCAGCGGCGAAGGGCGCCACTTCGCGTCCATCAATCGAGTAGGCGTGTTTGGTTTTACGCACATAAACGTTCATCATTAGTCCACCACCGATACCCATGCTCTGCATGGTGACAAGACCATTGCAAAGCATAGTGCCGATAGCTGCATCCACGGCACTACCGTTCTTGGCGAGCAGAGAGCTAATAAGCGAGTTGGAATCGAAGGAAAAATTTAAAAATGTTGGCAACATTAAAAAAAAAAAACAAAAAACAAGTAAGAAAATACAGTCAGGCGTAACCGACTGTAAGAGGCCCTGTATTAGTTCAGGTCTCCTAACAAACACATTAAATGTTTCCCGAGCTTATGACCAAACTTATGACCACTTCCTACTGCACGAGTAAGTTCCTTACAAAACCTTTTTTTATGTATGAACAGAAAAAGGGGGTCGTTCAAATTCAATTTCTTATAAAATCGTCATTTATTATCCGATGTTGATGAACTTTTTGGATTTTGGGTAAAATTAAGTATGACAATATCTCTATACTGGCATACTTAATTTTTTTTGTGCCAAAGAAATATTTTGCCTTGGGGGTGATTTTATGGGGAAGGGGGGAGGGGCAAAATTTTAAAACAAACTTGTTAAATTCCGGATCAGTCCTAGTCGAATGCAAAAAACACGAAGTCTCTATCTAATACCGTTTCCGAGATCTTGTACCTTCGGTACAGGGCCTAACAAGATAGAGCGATAGACTTCAAAATATGCTGTACACCAATTGAACTTGAATGAATGTGTATAAGGATAGACATATTCTTATCTTGAACCGTTTGGAATCTTTTATTGGGATTAGTATAAGTTATACCAAATTTGTCGTCTGAAGCTAAACTAATACACAAAAAAATGTTTTTCTAACAAAAACCTAGGAAGTAAGACATATTTGTTGGGGAGCTACCCCTCTTAGTGCTCCGATATGCAGATATATATTGGTGTTTATAATATATGAATTGATGAATTTTCATCAAATTTCAAGAACAACTAAATATTTTCATTGTAAAGCTCAGACAGGAGCTGTAAGTTTTTGTAGGTACTACCCTTAAAAGAGGGGTTGGCTAAAAATAACCAAACTTGAAGGTTTCATCTCTTGTACGGACAGCTTGGTCGAAGAACTTGTCTATATCGGATCTACGAGCTGGAGGTGTGCATTTAAATTGAATATAAATGATCTGAAGAAGGAATTGGAAAATATTTAAATATCTAAACTTGAAGTCTATATCTCCTATAGTCTTCAAGTTCTCATTTTTCATACGAACTGTCAGACAGACGGTCTAACGGACATGTTTTATTCTGATACTGATGACGAATGTATATACTTTATTAGGTGTCTAAACTCTGTCTACTTGTCATTGGCAGAAGATTAAATCTAAGCTTTAATCAATCGGGAAGGAATAAAATACTCAAATCGTTTGGTGGAATCGAAATATAAGTGTCTGAAGAAGACATCAGTGGTGGTTGTTCGTAGACAACTAATTTCAAAATACATGTCCTATATGCATATCTACATATTATTTACAGAAAGCGCTTGGGGCATTTTCGTACAAAGACTTGCAGTTTGTACAAAAATGCGAGAAATATTTTGCAGAGGAAATAAAAGAAGGATTTCTTAAACGAAAAAATAAAGTCTTTTAAACTAAATCAGTCAATCTAAAGGTTTAAATAGAATTTTTGGTATAAATAATATTGCCTTTTGCTGTAAAGAGTTTCAAACTGCAGTCTGGTAGCATAATATTAATTTGGCGGATTAAGTTTTTAGGTTAGATTATGTGAAGGAAGTTCAGCTAAGTTGATGATGTGAACTGTACCGCAATTGACTATTAGTTGTTTTTTCATTTCCCATCGTTTAGAAATCCAATATATAGAATATATATTCTATGTAAGATCTATGAGAGATTATTATAAGTTCAGTAAATATTTTTAATCGGACACACAGAAGCATAAATAAATTATCTTATATAAAAAATTCTCGTATTGTATAAAATTCAACACGCATTGTTTTAAATTAAATTTTCTACCCTAAATCTTCTACTATTTATCGGAAATTTAATATATTCAAATTATCTATTATCCCAACCGCCCATAGTACATCATTATAAGTTTTCATAAGCAAGGCTGCAGGACACTTTCAAGTCGTGAACTCACGAATGCTACATATATACTTGTTTATATTTATTTTTGCACTCTTGAAATAAAGTGTGAGTATATAAGCGAATATGTCTATGAAATGCATATACATAAGTATATATTTTTTTCGCCTCGCTGGCTTGTTTGAAGGACTGGCTCGCCCCATGTATGCTGATTTTAATTGTGCGCCACAATTCAAGGTTATGTGTCCTATTAAAATCATTAATACAAAGCGCCACAATTCAATGTGGTCATACCAGTGTGTGAAGTCTCCCACATGAAATATTAAGTCCATTAGTTACTTATCATCCCACTCACTTGATTTCAATACTCTTCATAATTATGTAATATGAATGGCATTATACGCTTGTTACTGTGGACAGTATATGATGGCAGCACTCTAAAGGAAAAATCAGAGATTCTTTAAGAATTATATATACGTTTGATTAGCTTCATGTTGTGAGCCAAGTCAAAAAGCATAAAATATATTAGTCCGATTTGGAAAAGGTTTTGAAGCATACATTCAAAAAATATTCAAATTACAAACAGTTCATCTTAATCCGAAATATTAGAGTTCAAAAATATCCATCACCAAAAGGTAATGAAGCTGCAAACGAGTGTAGTCGATTACAAGATACCCTGCTCCTAAAGTAGGTATGAGAGCTGCCCCTTCTGGTGGTTCGATATTAGCAAATATGGAATATTTTCTTAAGAAACATATCCGATACATCTTGCGTGCCAAATATAGGCAATTCAAGCGACTCTTTTAATACATCTTACTGCATCAGCTGCATAATAGGCCACTGACTAGACTAAGTGAGCCAGTCAGTAGTCAAGTCCGTATGAACCATTGTACTACGCAATTACTGCTGGAAAATGTGACATTCTATTGGTGCATGGCGTATAAATTCATAAAAACATATTCCATTTGGATGATCTTAACTGAATCTTTCCAGCTTATTGGTGTTTGCGTGAATTATAATTAAAATATTCAGAGATGAGGTCGTTTCCAAAAGTTTAGAAAAAGTGTTGATTGGAAATGGCCACCAATGACGGCTCACAACGTCAGCTAGGACAAGTGTCTCTCTCTGAAACGCCCTTCCGAAGGGAACGAACGACGGAATCTTCGGTCCAACCGTCGGAAAATGTAGACTTCATAATACAAACAGATTGTAAAAATCCAGGGAAATAAAAAAAAAAAAAAAAAAAATAATACTTCCTCTAATAATGGAGGGAGGCTAATCGATTTGGACGCAGGTCGGAACATTGTAGTAAGCAGCATCAGATTTCAACATCTCAATATTCTCAAGGCTACATGACTGAGTTCAGATCAAATTACACACAACCAAATTGATTATGTTGTGATTGACGGAAGGCACGCATCGAGCGTGTTGGACGTGCGAACATTACGTGGTCTTAACATTGACTCGGACCACTATCTTGTCGCAGTCAAGGTACGTACTAGGTTCAGCGTGGTACATGCCGCATGACCCAACATGCAACGAAAGCTAGACGTCGGCAAGCTGTCGGCAAGCTGTCATCAAGACAGACCGCCGAAACCTTCTCAAACACACTCTCTCGACTGCTCCTGGAATCCTCTCCGTCTTCTCAAGATATATGTGAACAGTGGAAACATATCACCCGTTCCATGGATAGGGCTGGAAAGCAGGTCATTGGTCATGCAAGACCTATGACTAATTCTGGCAATGCACTGCAGAGAAGAACGCTTCCTATCAGCGAACTCTGCAGTCGGGAGCAACGCGAGCTATAAAAGAGCGATATCGAGAGAAACGGAGCGAAAAGAAGGCGGGAGTTTGAGGATGTTGAGATGTTGCGTGACAGAAATGAAGCTCGGAAATTCTATCAAAAGTTCAAGCGTCTGACTAAAGGTTTTAAGCCCGGAGTAACTTTCTGAAAGGATGACAATGGAAATCTGGTAACGGATGAACAGGAATCACTGATATTATGGAGGAGTCATTTTTCAAAACTACTCGGAGACGGTGACGCGCACAAATCTGCAGATAGAGAAATGACACCGGAACCACCAGTAAATGATGGCACTATTGTAGAGCCACCGGACTATAACGAGGTCGATTCAGTTATTAAAAAGCTAAAAAATAACAAAGCGGATGGCTCTGATGGGCTGCCAGCTAAGTTATTCAAGACCGGCGGCGAAGAGTTGGTAAGGAGTATGCACCAACTTTTATGCAAGATAAGGTCCTATTAACGCATACCCATTGACTGGAATCTCAGTGTTCTCTGTCCTCACTTTATGAAAGAAGACCCCGCTGTTTGCGCCAACTACCGTGGAATAAGTCTTCTTTCCATCGGGTATAATATTCTGTCGCGCTGAAGTCATATACGGATTCACTGATAGGACGATATCAGTGTGATTTCAGACCAAGAAGTTCGACCAGTGACCAAATATTCACATTACGATAAATCTTGGAAAAGACCTGCGAGTTTAACAAAGACACACATCACCTATTTGTGGACAATAAAGACGCCCTGTCTGCATTAGGTATCCCGGCAAAGATTGTCCGTCTTTGCATGATGACGCTATGAAACACACAAAACGTTGTCATGGTAGGAAAGAACCTATTCATTCCCTTTCATACCAAGCGATGTTTCAGGCAGGGTGATGCGCTATCGCTATCATCGGTACACAGGAACGGCGAGTCAGCAAGGCGTTCTCAGAGATTGAAAAACAGTCTCGGCTCATGGCTTTTGCGGTGAATGAGGACAAGGCGAAGTACTTGGTGTCTTCTCGCACTCCATCATCGCGTCTTCGACGAACAGTGACGATGGAGAATTTCAACTTCAGTGTTGTAGAAAACTTCGTCTATATTAGATCCGAGATAACCAGCAGCAAAAACGTCAGCCTGGAGATCTGGCGAAGAATCAAGCTTGGGAGTATATGATATTTTAAGCTTAGCAAGCAAATAAAAAAAAAATCAAGATTTTCAAGACGCTGATACTGCCGGTCCTACTGTACGGCGTAGAGACATGGACCGTGCTAGACGAAGCGACGATCGAGTACAGCAGCTGTGCGCCGAATGACAGTTGACGGCCTCATAAGTATGTATTTGCTTTATGGAAACTACTACTAAATGAAATTAAGGGTTAGTACTCATAAAAACCTGTTCTGCTTTCTGAGTTTTTGATTGGAAAAACTGTTGTTTTACTTGTTATTTTAGTTAGGACTCTAATAAACTACTAAACATACGTTTATATTTGGACCAAGAAAAGATAGACGCCATGTAAATTTGACCCCTTCCTAAGTTTTCAATATGATAAACATTTTATTATTCTTCTATTTTTCACTAAAACTAACAAAATATCCCACACGTATCGATTCAGATAAGAATATACAATTTAATTTGAAATAATTTCATTTCAAACAAAATTATTTCCAAGCATTTATATTCGCCATTTATGGCAATTGCATTTAATAATATTGTTTAAATCTTCACCGTTGTCGAGCAAATGAAATGTTAAAGAGTATTTAAAATTCGGTGCCACCGAACCTAATGTGTGCTCTTTTGTTTCTTGTTCTTGCTTAAATTGACTCCCACACTCACCTGCCAATTTCACTGCAGACTTGTCTATCAGAGCTAACAGCCGCCCGCTTATAAACGCCCAAGGTCGATTCGAAATTGTCTTCGAGGCTTGGTGTATCCTGAAACAGGTTTGTTTTTGTGGATCTTTCTGTTGTTGTTGCCATAGCATCCTTTGACGTTGAAGCTGCAATAGCTGGGTTGTCATCGATAATTGTTGGTTTTGTTGTTGTTGTTGCCGTTGCCGTTGTTGTGGCGCCAAAGGATGTTGCCGCTGCCGAGCCAAGCAAAAGTTTACCGGCAGCGTTGTCGGTGGAACTTGTTGCATTAAATGCTTCTTGATTGTTGCTGTTTTCATCTGATAAGAGAAAATTGTTAGAAGGTTTTGTGTTTGTTTGGTTGGCTGTCATGTTGCTTATTGTTGTTTCTGTAAAGGTGGTGCTTGTTGGTATTGTTGTAGGTGGCTGTGTATGAACTGCAGTTGTTGCTGTTGTTGTGGAATTTCTGGGCTTTGGCCAATCTTTGTTTGTTTTTGTTTTTGTTTTTGTTTTTAACAACATATTTTAATTTAATTTTGTGTATATTTTTTTTTAAATAAAGTTTTGAACAATTTTAAATCAGATTTGTGCAATATTGTGGAAAAAAAAATTGAGAAAGAAAAAGAAGAGAAAGAAATTGTGTAAAATTAATTTGATTTTCAGTGCTTTCCTTAGGAATATATATGGTTTTTTTTTTTTTTTTTTTTTTTCAAGCGGTGCATTTTATGTGCAAATCAAACAGAAGCAGCAATAGTATCTTTTGTTCTCATGTAGATACTTATCAATGAAATAGCGCGTTTCCAAGCCGTAATCTGTAAGCAGACAAATTCAACTTACCGCTGAAGCATAAGCTGATGATGACATAGCTGATGAGTGCAATGCCGAAGAAACAGATAAACACAATGGTCAGCTTTTTCATCCAAGCGAGCAATTTGGCGCGTCTATAAGAAACACATATGTAGGGTATGTATAATCGTATATAATAAAAATTGCAAACATTTGGAAAACATGAAAATGTTTTAAACCTCATAATCCACTACAACCGAATAACGAGTTAGTATATGTCTAATATTTTTGATTCGAAATTCCAAAAGTTGGAATTTTCTGTATTTCTAAATTAAATGAAATCGAACGAGATTAATTTTAAAGCGTTTTCAGGAACTGTGAAACTCAAGAGAAAGACAAAATAGTCTAAAATGCATTCTAGACTATTTTGTCGTTCGAATTTCACAGTTTCTGAAAATTAGTCTACTTTGTCAGTGGATTTAGTAGTTGAGACCACATTAGATAGTGATCTATAAAAAAATTTTGTGCACTGTTTTTTTTTTTTTTTAATTTATTTTGAGAAACTTCTACATTAAAACTATGCATTTTCGTATAATATTCGATATAATTGAGTATTGTGAGTATTCTATGTACACCACTTTTTGTATAAATAAACAAGGTATTCGCATTTTATGCATGCAGCACTTCATGAATATACTTTCTTGTTAATTGCGTCTGAGGCCTAGTTCAGACGTTCGAATATACTCGACACTTTTCAACACATTGTATTAAAAATAGTTTTAAATTTATACAACTTAAAACTAAATTCAACAAAAAAAAATAATGTTTATTGCCAGATATCTGTCACTATGTGAACCGGTTTAAATTTTGAAAACATTTTCGAAATTAAAACAACAAACTCTAACTCAATATTTTCTCTAATCATTTATTGTTTAAATACAAAAATATGCCAACTTACCGCTGTTCACGGCGTGCCTCCTCAGCAGCGTCGGCATCCTGCATGAGTTCGCCACCATTTTTCTCCTCGTCATCGAGGCCGCCGGCTGATTTAAGTGGAATTTTATTCATAGCATCGTCATTATTGTGCACCATCTTGAGGCCATCAGTTGTGCTAGAATTTAACAATAAAAATTAATAACAAAATGGCGTGGTATAGTCTTAAACTAGTTCAAATGGTTTATAAAGAAAAAAAAAAAAAAAAAATAGCGCGCACAAAAATATGCAACAATTATTTATACTTTTTTTTTCAACATGCGAAACACATTTACACACCGAATTGACAACACGTTGCAAGCTCGTTCGCCGCCAAACGATTACTGAATGCAACCACTGAAATCGAATGCTGTCCGAGTGCAAACAAGCAGCGCCCGTCATTCGACTCGTTGCTTGCGCTCTCATTTTGCTCAGGACGAAAATAGTGAAGTAACACTCAGAAAAAATCCTCATTTAAAACTAAAATAATTCAAAATAATTTCCAAAAAAATCAGCTAATTGCTTTAAATTGAGTAGCCAATGTTTATATATAATCGATATTTTAACTGCGTTTCTGCATGTGTTTCCTCATTTTTTCTAACTTCATAAAACTTTCTTTTTTTATGAAAAATGGAAAAACATTAGATTCGATTAGATTCTAAGCTAATTAGATTCTAATCTAATTGAAAAACATTTTTTTTGTGAGCTTGTGCATATCCGAAGTTAAATTTTCCTGTCTAGTTAAATCTTCCGTGCTTGAATCCGGTTCCGAGGTCGGAATTCGAAACAGAGATATAAAATATTTGTTATTGTAATTTTGCACTAAGGTAGGGAAGAGTGCCGTCTTGCTGGCATTGCCCAGCTACTGGCAGCCGTCAGTTCGGACGTTTATCACAGCGCAAAAGTGACGTCTCATAAAGCGTCCAATTTTCATAAAGCACGTGTGTTTACGAAAAAATCGAGAATCATCTTTGTTTTCAAGTGTTTTTCATTAATATAAAAGGGTAAATATGTGTGGATTTCTTAGTTTGTTTTTAATTTTTCACGATTTCCACGAGCAGTTGAACATTATTGTGAAATGAGAAACAATATTTCGCGTCATGTCAGAATAGTGACAGTGCCCACCTACTGGCACCCATATTGTTATGAATGTGAACGGTAGAAGAATTCTTCGCCGAAAAATGAGCATCATAGAAAGCCCAGATGGTATTAACTCAAGTTTAGCTAGGAGATGGCGTGCAGCACAGCCACGAAAGTATTGCTTCGGTAAGGCTACTCCTGGATGGTTGTTTTTACAATTTGTTTTCACTTTGATTGGCAGCTATGATAACATATATTAGATGATAGCTGTTAAATGAATTTCAAGCCCGAAGAACAGATCGACTCATATAGACCGCCAATATTCTTAAAGAAATTGGAAAGAATACTTCTTGACAGATTATTGCCAATATTTAATAATTAGAATATTATTCCAGATTCTCAGTTCAGCTTCAGACATCAGCATGGCACTCCATAGCAAGCCCAGAGAGTCGTTCATCACATTGAAGAATTTTAAAGAAAAGCAATACAGCTCTGCTGTCTTTTTTGGTGGTGAAGCAGGCTGTGTTTGACTGTGTTTGGCTTTAGGGTCTGTTGATAAAGATCAGAATGCAGCTACAAACGGCGTAATTCCGCACACTTAAATCTTTTTACTGTTTTCAGGTAGTGATAAAAGGAATATGCGCTGGAGTACCCCAAAGTAGTGTACTAAGCGCAATCATTTTTTCCTTGTACACTGCGGACATGCCAAAACCGGCTGGCGAACATACACTACTTGCTACGTACGCTGAATGGCGATTTCTGCTTATCCAAATGCTGCTTCGGATTATCTGCAAGATTTTCTGGACTTCTTCTATTAATGGGCTGCGCGATGGAACATACAAATAAAAAGTTTTGTCTGCGCACTACTCTTTCACACTGAAAAGTGGTAAATACTTTACTGTCACTTTGAACAATAGATCCATACCCCAGGTTAATTACGTCAAGTACATAGGAATGCTGTTAGACAAACATTTAACAAGGAATAAACGCATAACTAAGTCATTCGGTATATGTCGCGTTAAATTAAAGAAGTTGAATTTGGTTCTACCTCCATCGAGTAATCTTAGGCGATGTAATAAACTTCCGATCAACAAAATTATCATTGAGCCATCGTGCAGATACGGCATATAACTTTGGGGCACCTCCTCAAAAAGTCATTTACAACGTGTTTCAAGGTTACAAGGATCGCATTGCGCTTTAAAACGACTGAATCATAATTTGTAAAACTATCAATTTGAAATAACAAAACAAAATACTTTTTGTTTCTATTTAGTAGCACGCATATTCAGACTACATCGACTGTCACACCTCCCTTTAGCTGTTATATTATTCGTATACATTTTTTAAATCTTTGACCCTAAGGGTAATGGCTAGCACCTGCCAGTTGAGAGCCACCAAGTAGTTTTGAATCCATGTTGATAGGTGTCCTTGCTGGGGAAAAATATTATTTCTCAATACAAAACAATTTCTTTAAGTGTAAAAATGCATACACACTCGACGAGCGAGCATTGCTCGTACAATGACGCAAAGCGGGCCGAGTAGCTACTTGGGTTTATAGTTGGTGATGTTGAAGATACACCTCTTTTGCGTAGTAAACACCTGCTGAGTTGCATTCACACTCAACTACAGATAAGCTCACGTTCACAGGAGCTCCCGGGCATTATGGACAACATAAATTCATATAAATATAGTTGATATAGTTGGCAGTGGCGTAGCTCGAACCATTGTTGAGCTAGTTAGCCCTTTTTCAAAGTTAGAGAGACACATTTTTTTAGTGAATAGTCTCCATGCCATAGAAGGATTCGAATAGTAGTTTGTAGTTGGAAGAATTTATGCAGCGTTAACTACTCAATTTGGTAGAACTTTATACTCGTTTCGATATTTTAAAAAACTTAATGAAAGATGATGCTTAAAAAGATTTATTTCGATAGTAAAAAATATAATATTTTGTATGCATATATGCTAAGGACGAGAATGTCAATGTCTAATAAAATTATTACAGCATATAAACTGGTTGAATTAGTTCAATTTGAAAAGCATAAATTGAAACTGTTTTTGAGTTTTTCGCGCAGATAGCATTTATCATATTCAAATCTGTAAAATTATTTGCTGTTCCATTAGCGGTTGCACACATACGGCCCAACTTCGACGCTCCTCAAGTCACTAGCTAAAACATTGTGTGTACACAACTTTTTGCTCTAGAATAAACGCCGGCGTCATTTCATTTGTCTGCGGTAGCAACAGCTCAGGACTGTTTTGGTCTACACAATGCAACGGACAGGGTTGGAGAACGTCGTAGTTGATAAGGAATTAAAACATTTGGAACAAATAAAAATACAACAATAAGTAAAGCAACAGTTGAGGAAAGAGAAAAATAAATCATTTGGCGAGTCTACTTGAAGAAAAAATATATATATGAGTGGTGCAAGCTCTTCACAGAAGATATTCATGACAATACCCGACAATAACAGCGTTGAAGCAGTGAAGAAATTGCTAAGAAGATTTAGAGTAGTTGACATAGCCATAACCGTCTGTCCGTACGTATGAATGAAAGGATCTCAGAAACAGTAATAGATAGAGACTTCGTTCTTTTTGCATTTGACTTGAACTTTGCCAGAATTTTACCCGTTTATTTTAAATTTTTTTTCGATCTTATAAAAAGTATTTATTTACTGCTATTCCAACCCTATATAACTAGGTAATGCATTAAATATCCTTCGTCACTACGTTTCTCATTCTCATCAGCATGCATTTTTCTATTATTCTACTTTCATCGGTTGAACGACAGGCGAACAACGACAACAACCGTGCGACAGCTCAATTAAAGCTCATTGGAGAATAACTGAATGCTCAGATTTCTTGTGTTGGCAACTGTGTAAAGGTTTCGTGTGCAAAGGCTATTATCAATTTGTCAGAACATTTGAAACGCATTATTAAAGAAGAAGCACTGTACATATATTCTCGACCAAACGATTACAATTGCGATTTGCTAAAAGTTTTATTTTTATGTTTATTTAAATCAGCTTTAAATGTTTCTTAGCTCGAACGCAATCAAATAAAATATCTACATAACCTCACATTGAACCGTTGTTTCATATAAAAATAAAATCTATGTTCAGAAGAGTTTTGTGCTATGGATAACAAGTTGAATGTATACTAAATGTTAAAATAAGCATATGGTTCTGTTATTTAAAGGTGCACCTTGTCTTATACCCTACTAAAAATAGTTGCATATTTAGATATTCAGTTGAAATCGGGTGCCTAGACTTAGTATAGTTTCAGTCAAATATAGCGTTTTCCTAGTCCAATAGAAACAACTGAACTCATAAATTTATCTGACAGCTTCAAATATATGTATATACTAATGGACACTATCCACCATACAAACCCATTTCCTACATTTAGGATTTTAGGTACTTAAGCCATTTATTTTGTCTACTTTTTTGAAACTTTGTGTAAAGGGAATTTAAGCTTCGATTAACCTTTTCTTTTATTCAACGATTTTAAAAAGGAGAAGTTTATCACTTCGTTGGAATAATTTTTTCGTATGACAATTTTTTATTAGAAGGTGAATACAGTTTCAGGTCCATAACGAATAAAAGAAAAAAAAAAGATTTACGCATATCCATCGTTCGAATCGTGAGTTATAGGTCATGCATATTTTACAGATTTCCAATTTTACTTGTTTTTTAAAGCCTCGGAAAATTGTTTAAAAAATCGATTCAGACGTTTCCAAGATATGCGATGGTCCTCGCGTGTATTTTCACAAAATACTTTTATTTAGAGGCTTCTCTTCTAGTTGCCTAAGATAGTCCCACAATACTTCAATCAGTTGGTTCAAAGATTGAATTGTGTGTAGTTTTATATATAAAACGAGTTTAAAAACGATCGGATTGGATCTCATACAAAGTTATTGTGCATCCTTTTTACTCATAAACAATTTAAAATTATTTCTAGTTCGCGATTAGAGCACTTTTAAGGCCCTGAACCGAAGGTACAAGAGTCTATTGGTTTTGTGCAAATGTATGTAACAAATAGAAATAATGGTGGTAGACCTTCCAAAGTTACCACCATTATGGTCTGGAGTGATAGAGAAGTCGATATAGCCATGTCCGTCTGGCCATCTGTCCGTCCGTATGAACGAAAGTAGAATTCGTTCTTTTTGCATTCGACTAGGACTTCGCTTGAATTTTACAAGTATATTTAAAAATTTTGTTCCTTCCCCCCTTCCTCATAAAATCAGCCTCAAGGCTAAAAATTTCTTCGGCACAAAAACAATTAAGTATGCCCGTAAAGAGATAACGTTCCTCTGAGCCAAAATCCAAAAAGCTCATCAGAATCGGATAATAAATAACAATTTTATAAGCATATGAATTTGAACGACCTATGATGCCTCCATGCTCTCTTTTCTTTTCATACATGTGTTATAAGGCGCTTATTCGTACAGTAAGAATTGGGAGGAGCAAAATAATTTTCGTTGGTACCATTTTTCTTTATTAATTTCCTACATTTTTGTTTTGCACTGCTTGGTCATAAGCTAGGGAAACATTTGTGTTTGTTAGGCGACCTGTACTGCTACAGGGCCTCTTACAGTCGGTTATGCCCAACTGTAATTTTCTTACTTGTTTAAATTCAGATTGAAAATTCGGATGTATACTAATTGCAAGCTCTACTTTTCATTAATAACTGTAAATTCAATGTTCTAGAACAAAGGAAACTCTGGGTTTTATACTGCGTTTTGAGTAGAGTAAAAAGATGGACTGAATATTTTTTTGGTTGATATTACATATGGTTGATCCGATGTTAATTCTTACTTAATTCTTTCAACCCATCAACGTTAGCTTCTAAAAAATTCCAGGATTTAGCCAGGTTCGCCAAAAGGTAATTATCGGTTACGAAGCAAGTTCAATATTCCGAGCTACACATATCAAAAACCTCCTTGATGAAGCAGGATTATCAGACTGGGCCACCAGATTGGACTAGACAACAGAATGTGATATTAATAAACTTAGTACCACATAAGGATTTACACTAAATACAACGCCAAGAACCAAGACCAAGAAGAATGAGTTCAAGCCCTCAACTTATCATAAGAAAAGCATCGGACCTTGATTTAACCCTCTCACCACAAAATTGCCCGCATGGTATTTGAAACAACACAATAGCCTCTGTTCCAAGCTAATATATATTGCGCAACAGTAATCACATCCCAAGGAAAACAACGACAACATAGTGTTTGGTTTACCAGATTCAGACTTAGGGACATCAGACTGACCACCGATCACCGGTTTACCGAAAATGTAGTCCTGAAATGTAGTCTCTGTAACTCAGCAAAATTAACCATAAGCCACCTCACTACATGCAATTAAATCCGAAACCTATGCAACTCCTTACACATCCCTGCACTACTTTAAAAACTAAATGTGCATGATCATCGGGTTTCCGGTTCATTATTTCAAGCAAGTTTTTGTGAAATCCTGTCTTCAATATTTCGGTAGTTGTAAAACAACACGAAAACAAATTGTGAGACAACATCTAGACTGACTATTCTTCTTTCTTGGAGTCTATAAATATTATACTCAATTATTAAATTAATCACTATTTAGATTAACTTAGTAAAACCCGTTTATCAGTCCAAAGTTTGCGGGTACAGCTCATACCCAGCTAATCACCAGCTAAACTCATCAAACACATGCGGTGCGGCAATACTTTTCCACGCAATCCGTTCGCACCTGCAGAGTTCAACTGGCCACAGCAATAGTTGAAACAGCCATTGGTATTATAGAGTTCAAATAGGTACAAATGGACCAATAACGAGTTTGCCACACTTCTCGGAGGAATGGAAAGCAGATACCATGTTTGCGGTGACTTCAAGCATAGGTTGTGGGCTAGTCTTAGAAGTGAAAACAGACGTAAGGAACTAGCTGATTATTTTCTATTCTCTAGCGCTAATATTATGGAAACCGGAACTCCCACCAAATACCCTTACCGTGCAAACAACCTGACAGCATGTCTTGACCTTGGGGTGTACGAAGGTATTCCTCATTGGCAACTAAAATTTGAAGACCACATGGACCTGACCTCAGAGCACTTACCTCTCATCATTACGATTAATGCAGCAGCAATGACTTATAGTTCATCGATGAGGCTTTTATGTCCCAGCTCTAAAATAAGTGATTTTCAGAGGTATCTAAACTTATGAAGAAGCCCCATTTAAGAAGGGTATACTTAGCACGCATTACCCTATGAATAAGACAGAATCGCTAAGGACTGCATCTGAACTTAGAGAAGCTCTTCACAAGCTCTTCGACAATATGCTGGAAAATATGGACACAGATGAAGTTGCAACGTTTTCATTGTGGAAGGGGAAGTGCCAAGCGTCAACCCTTGCGTCAGACCCCATTACGAAATGGAAGTGGAAGATGGTGTCGCTCTGACATCGAGCAAGTTGACGTCTTCGCACAACACTTTGCTGAGTGCTTCAGGTCATTCAATCTTGCCGCAGCCAATGAAGTCTCAACTACTAAGGCATCTTTAGAATCTCCATTGCAGATGGATAGTTCTATTGCCCCCTTTTTCTTGATGAACATCTCAATCTTCATAGAAGTTCATAAAAAAAAAAAAATGTTGGATAAGATAAAATATGCAACGCCACCTTAAGAGCTCTGCCCATAACTGCTCAGCTCTCTTGATAACGTTGTTTAATGGGATAATAATTGAGAAAAAGCGGCGATAACAATGATCCACCGACCGATCCGCCTGGCATATTGTGGGGTATTGCAGCCAAAACAAATTGAAATAAAATTCAGACGATGTAAAACAAGGCGCGTCTGGTTGTCCTTGGTATTTAAACAATACAACTTTACACAGGGATATCAATATTTTCTACGTAGAGGAGCAAGTTTTCTTTTACTCCAGTAGATATAATGAACGTCTGCTGTACCATCGAAGCGGCTTCGCATATAAGGTTTCATAGGAAAAATTTGAATCCCCGATTATCACCTAATAAAAATAAATTAAGAAAAAGAATTGTAAAGGAGTGGAGAAACATTTTCACCATAAAACAAAACATCTTGTGGTCTTCGAAGTGCGTTGCTGATAGATAAATAAATCAAAAATAAATCAGTCAGGTTAAGTTTCTTATTTATTTATATATAATATATACATATTTATAAACGCCAGCATAGAAAACCACAAGAAGTGCACTCTGTTCAATTGAATTTGCAAGCAAATATAGACGAAGAGTTGGAAAAAAGTGGCAATTACTTTGTTCTAGCATTACATCAGCAAATAGAACGCCATTAATGGCGATCATTGACTTTCAAACACGGAACGCCTAAATGGTAAATATTGTACGAGTATATGTGGCATGCCTAAGGGCGAGCGCAACGAAGGTGCTGCAGTAGCACACCCAAATTCAGAGTGCAACTGTCGAGTACCGACTCGTCGACATCCGTTTAGCTGTTGCGTTTGGCTGTTGTATGCAACATGGCCAAATTCCACAAATATGAAATTATGGCGCTTGCATGCAAATTGAATCGCCAGCTCGAGATGTTTATCAGCGCCAGTACGAGTATTACTTACAACACAGGTACTTTGTATGTTTGTGAGCTCGCAAGTGACCAACTGACCCAAAAGCCTTTTTCTCTATTTTTAAATTTTTTTTATTTTATGCATCGACACATGTTTAAAGTGAGTTGTACATATTATGTGTGTATGAATACTTAAGACATTTAAGGAGATTAAAATTGGTCACATAATTCAAAAATTTAAAAGAAATTGTATTGAAAGTCGTTCAATCAAAAAAAATTGTTAATAAATATGATAAAATGTGTGAACATGCTTTAAATCTTAAATTAAAAATTTCGACATTAAATACTTTAAAATACATTTCTTACAAAACGACTTGGTATAAAAAGTGGATCAGTTACAACAACGTCGTGCGTAGGCTGTCCTGTTCGAAGAACGATGGTCATCCAGCAGCCTTTTTAAAAACAATCAATTTAGATAAGTATTGCTCCCAACTAGCCAATTTGAAGCAGCTGCACCAGAGAAAGGGTGTCGTATTCCATTAGGACAACAAAGTCACAAACTTTTATTTAGTTCCAGCAAACTTTTTTTTTTTTTTTTTAAATAGTTGTTGGTGAGTTTGTATAGTTTGTTATGTACTTCATTTGAGTTATAGTTTACCGGAACAGTTAAAGGAATTGTTGAGTTGATGATTAAGCACATTATTAGTGTATATAAGGAATGTCTTGGCCCATATCCTTCTTGATGATTTAAGATGACCGTGACTCGTCACTAAAAACAATGCTGCGTTCAATGTGTTGACCTCAAGGTTCACAGCGATATTGGAGAAATTATACTTGCCTTGATATATTGCCCACCTAATTTTGATTGGAATTTTCAAGAAATTCGTGCGTGTCGTAGGGGCAAAATACTTTTCGACCTCGTGTCAAACTTAAATTTGCAGGTGTTGGCTACAGGTTCTCCCTACGTAAGTAAGCTCTGACCACATTCCATTGATCGTCGAGTTTAGTGTAAATGCCCAATTTTTGGGTCCAAATCGTAAGCTGTTGCCATCGTACACAAATATGGAACGGTTTCGTTTAAAACTGGATAATCTATTAAATCTCAACATAGAGACACAATTTTGCGATGACAGTGATGATGCTTCTGATGTTCTGGATCTCGTAAGGCTCAAGCGAAGTCTTAGGCAATGCTTCACGCAAACTCGCAATGAACTAAACAACATAGCGTGGAAACGGGATGCAGCTGATCTACGCGAATTTTTTGAAGTAAAAAACGATTTTTTGGATGAGCTGCTCCGCAATGCAGATCCAGACAAACACCACGGATACAATATGTGTAGGTTTACCAGTAAGATTAACCATTGCGGAACAAACCTGTTCAAATGCAGAACGATAGATGGTGCCGCTCTAACGCTAGGAAAACAGAAACTTTTGTGTACAATCTAGAAAAGCGGTTAAAACCCATCGATTTGGTCTCAACTGCTGATATTAATTTCACACTAAACCAACTTCGACTTAGCTGCTCTCCAACATTTAATATACGAGTTGTCATGTACGAAGAAGTAAAACAGCAAATCAAGGCAATAAAACCGAGGCAAACCCCAGGATACGATGGTATTGATAGTAGGACTGTGAAGACTCTGTCTGTTCTGTCTATACCTCGTTCTATTATTCAACTCCATATGGACCGATAAGTCTATGGCCAATATTCTCAAAGATATTCGAAAGAATATTTCTTTATAGATTATCAATAATTTTAAATGATTGGTATATTATTCCAGATTGTCAGTTGGGTTTCAGAAATCAGCATGGCACTCCAGAGCAAGTCCGCAGAGTCGTTTAACACATCCTTGATGCTTTTGAAGAAAAGCAATACAGCTCTGCTGTCCTCTTGGATGTGAAGCAGGCTTTTGACCGTGTTTGGCGTGAGGGTCCGTTGTTTAAGATCATGATGCACCTACAAACGGCGTACTTCCGTATCCCTCTTTTTTACTAACAACTCTGTTTTCAGGTAGTGATAAAAGGAACATTATCCACTATTAGACCAATATGCACTGGAGTACCCTAAGGCAGTGTACTAATCCCCATCCTTTTTTCCTTGTACACTGCGGACACGCTGCTTCGGATTATCTCGAAGAATTTCTGGACGTCTTCCATCAATAGGTTGCGTGGTGGAATAAACAAATAAACAGTTTTGTGTCTGCGTACTGCTCTTTTAATTAATTAGTGTAGCGCCGACTCTAATAATAGTCCTTCTTAATCTTCTTATTGGACGCCTATGTGGCAAACTCCTTGCAAGCTTATTGACATGATTTAGCAGCCTGAAGTTGTAGCGGCTTGTGTGGTGGATGATTTCGTGTTCAGCCTCAAGTTTCGGTGTAGTGTTGTATTGCGGACGTACCAGGGGCACCCTGTAACCTCACAAAGTCTTCTATTTTGCAGTTTTTGTATTCACTGCCTGTGTGTTTTGGCCGCGATGACCCATATTTGTATCACATGTCTCCAAATAGGAGCCACCTCACAGTTGTAAATTGCTCGCTTGCAGCGTAAGGATAGCTTACTCCTCCTATTGAGCATCCTCCTCCTATTGAGGATCCAAAATTATAGACATGTCTTGCAAATGTAAGCCTCTTATCCAGCGTCACGCCTAGGTACTTGACATCTTTTGCCTCATCAAGGGCGATGTTGTTAAGCCAAATCTAGGGCGGCATTTTTTTTCTAAGTGTGAAACACTCATTTATGCACTTTCCTGCATTTAGTTTAGTATTCCATCGTTTGGTCCAATTCTCCAGCTCGTGGACATACTCCTGCACGCCGTCTGCTGCATCGTAATCGCATTTGGCTTGTAGAGAATTGCGACGTCGTCTGCGTAAGATGCCAATATGACATTCTCGGGTGGCATTATATCCACATCGGGTGCAGGAAGATCGGCAGTGTACAAGGAGTATATCAACGGTCCAAGCACACTTCCATGTGGAACTTCGGCTCTTACGGGATGAACAGTTGAGAGCATCTCTCGCACTTTCACTTGAAAATCACGTTCTTCCAAGTAAGACCGTATCATCAAGTTGAAAGGGAATGGAAGCATAGCCTTGATTTTTGCTAAAAGACCAGCGTGCCATACTCGGTGAAAAGCTTCCTGCACATCCACAATAACTCCATTACAGTACTCCTTTTCATCAATGTGGTTCACTAACCTGTGAGCTTGCTCAACGGTGCCATGATCACGCCGAAAACCAAATTGGTGCTCAGGTATAGCCCTTTGGTAGTCTCACAGCTCTGTTACCCGCGGCGCAAAAATTCTTTCCCAAACCTTCGACAGTGTAGGTAGAAGGCTTATAGGACGATATGAGTTAGAAATATCTTAAGGCTTGCCAAGCTTGGAAGGCTAGTTTCCACTTGCTAGAGAAATGCTGCATCTTCAACATTGCGTTAAATATTCATGTTAAATAAAGAAACGCACGCCTTGGCAATGCTTTTAAGGTATTATGACAAATTCTGTCGTGACCCCGGGCTTTGTTTCTGCGCAATTGCCGTATGACTCAAATGATTTCTTCAGGACGGACTGCATATGCCCACTGTCACTTTGAACAATACATCTATACACCAGGTTAATTACATAAAGTATCTATGTAGGAATGCTGTTAGACAAACATTTAACATGGAATAAACGCATGGCTTCTACGTCCATCAAGCAATCTTCGGCGAAGTAATAAACTTCTGATCTACAAAATTATCATTGAGCCATCGTGGAGTTACTGCATACAATTTTGGGGCAAAAAAACTAATATGAAACGTGTTTAAAGGTTGCAGAATAAGACACTTCGACTAAATTCGAATGCTCCTTTATTTGTGCGTAACATCCATCCATCGTGATTGGGATATACCAACTATAATGGTTGAAATAAATCGCTATAGCTGAAGATACACTGATAGGCTACGCATTCATATAAACCCACTGGCTTTGGCTCTTGCTACCAATTCAAGCAGAAAGTGCCTTAAGAAGTAGCACCCCAACGATATAATATAGATCGATAATAGACTCCTGAATTAATCTAATAATTTAATCACATTTGTATTAATCTGTCATTTCTTTTTATCAGTAATATTATTTAAAGTTCCTTTAGTGGAACGCTCAACATAATCAAATACATTTAACTAATCAAAAAAAAAAAAAAAATATGAATAGTTCAAAGCTCATTGGAACAAATTCGTCGGAAACTAATAAAGGTATTAGGGTCAATAAATTTTATTAAATTTCAGCAATTGATTGATTTTTGAACAAGTTTCATTGAATTTACTGTCACTTTTTATTAAAGTTTTTAGAAATTTAAAACCGTTTTCAATGCAATATACCAAATGTATCAGATGTCTATCACCGGCCAAACGTGCCTTTAGACTTTTCAATGGCTCTTCAGCATGCAGCAAGTGGCTGATGTTTATCAACTTGAACAAATACAAATTTAAATCTTTTTTTGTTTGAATAGCAGCAACGAGTAACTGTTCAACTCAGTTGCACATGCCATGAATATGAAAGAATCCTACAACCGGATGCAGAAAATTGTAGAATTATTTGAATACGAAATGCGTAATTGGAGCATCATGCAAGTGATTGGCGCGCTCGCCTCATGTTGCATTGGTGAACAGCGTTTTATCAACACTTTGGACTGAGATGAAGAGAAGCAGTGCAACACTTGTTAATATTGATTCCCAACTTGCCGTCTGGAAAAATCGTTGCCTATGTAGTCGATTGTGGACCGATTGAATAAAGTAAATAAAACATTTTTGCTTTGTTATCATTGATGAAAAATCAATAAAGATTTAATTCAATAAAATTGCCGTTCATCATTTCTGTTTCGGTTTTACTCAACTGAGCTTTGAATTATTTGCACATAATCCATGAATTGAGTTTACTTTTGTATTTAATCAATTTAAAAATTAAAAAAAGAAAAGAAACAAATATTTTGTGCTCTTGTATAAATAACAGCAGAAACTCGGTAACTTGTTGATAACTATAGAAAAAATGAAGCAGCACTAATATAATTGGCCAGCTTACTTAAGGTAAGCAAAAAAATTCCTAACAAGCAGTCGTTCCATCGTAGACTTCGCAGAAGATGGAAAATCAGTCACAATCCTCTGGACAAGAAAGACGGTCAAAGGTTTGAAATAATTATTATTGCAAAAGATATTGGAGATTAGTTTCTCAATCTTACTCCGATCGACAACAATTGTACAATCTTTGGAAAACAACAAAAGGTTTGTTAAACACCATTCTGAAAGCATTAACCCATAAAAAAATCTGAGAATGTATGGGGCAGGACTGAAAAGGCATTTGCTGAATATTTTGAATTGAAATTTCAGCTAAACTACCTTAGTCACACCAATACCTTAGAGACTGGTTCTTTGACGTTCCTTGTTCAATAGAAATCTTCTGAATATGACGTAATAGATGGTAGTAAAAGCAATGCCAAGGAATTGAATTATATTTCTTCACTTTACTTCACGGTGGAAATGTGCAAAAATTCTGATGATAGCTGAACCTGGGAAGCCAGAAATTAAATCTTATCGCCCGATTAGTTTCCTGCTAGTATTCTCTATTCTAAAATTTTCGGAAACGCTAAACAACGTTTCTGATAACCAAACGAACTAATGCATCAGCATAGAACTGCTGAACAATTTCATCTTAATTTCAATACTGCTCTGTTGTATGTCCGTTTGATCGTGTCTGCCAAGATGGGCTCCTTTTCAAGTTGAATAAACGGCTTCCTGCAGCTTTCTTTCTTTTCATAACTTCTTCTTTATACTTCGCTCAGAGTTGCTTGCAGAGATGATTGAATTATGGAAATTCTGCGAAGATTATGTGAGCTCCCTGTGCGCTCTTTAGCAGAAGTAAGCAAAAATTTCATTTACCATATTATCTGTCACAAGTCTGCGAAGGTTTTGGTTCTCCACAGATTGAATTCTTATGGCATTGTTGCCACCACAAAAAAAAAAGCGTAAAACACAGAACAATCAAGCGTGGAAACTAGCTTTCCCTCTGAAAAGAGAACTACTAGCTTGTTAAGTATACCCTGGGTCTATATAGATTATTATTTTTTAATGACATTTATAATTCACATCTAGTTTTACCAATTATTTTCCTTCGCTATAAATCGTGTTTTAATATTTTGTTAATTAATATTTTTCTGTTTTATTAAAAAAAAGAAGTTCTTTTCGTTTGATTTCCAAGTATTTTGTTCAGTTTTTTTTTAGCATGGATGTTCATCAAAGTTGGAACTAATATACGTTAAAATACATTGGTTGGTGAAGCAGATGGGTTTGGATCAGGCCATTTTAGGTTTGTAACGAGTTTATCGCGACGTAATAGCATGCTTTTGTATATGGATATATTAGTCCATTCAACCTCGGAATAGGAGATACCCAGCTATAAACTTGTATTTTGACATCCTAAAAGTTGTCTCAAAACCTACAAAAGGTAGGGTGTCCGCGTCTAATAAAAACTAAGGTCACACAAATCGAGTTTTTGCACATTTTTAGGCCCTGTACCGAAGGTACAAGAGCCTATTGGTTTTGTGCAAATGTATGTAACAGGAAGAACTAATTGTCGGAGACCCCCCAAAGTTACCCCCATTATGGTCAGGAGTGATAGAGGAGTCGATATAGCCATGTCCGTCTGTCCGTCCGTCCGTCCGTCTGTATGAACGAAAGGATCTCGGAAACGGTTATAGATAGAGACTTCGTGTTTTTTGCATTCGACTAGGACTGCTCCGGAATTTCACAAGTTTATTTTAAAATTTTGCCCCTCCCTCCCCCCCGGAGTCGATATAGCCATGTCCGTCTGTCCGTCCGTCCGTCCGTCCGTCTGTATGAACGAAAGGATCTCGGAAACGGTTATAGATAGAGACTTCGTGTTTTTTGCATTCGACTAGGACTGCTCCGGAATTTCACAAGTTTATTTTAAAATTTTGCCCCTCCCTCCCCTTCCCCATAAAATCACCCCTTAGGGTAAAAATTTCTTCGGCACAAAAAGTATAAAGTTAACGTCCTTCTAAACCAAAATCAAAAAAGTTCATCAAAATCGGATAATAAATGAAGATTTTATAAGCAATTGAATTTGAACGACCCCCCTTTTCATTCATATTCGCGCAGTGAGAAGTGGTCATGTGTTTGGCCATAAGCTCGGGAAATATTTAATGTGTTTGTTAGGCGACCTGAACTGGTACAGGGCCTCTTACAGTTGGTTACGCCCGACTGAAATTTCCTTACTTGTTTTTTTTTGCAAATATCACGTTTCCTATGGGTTTCTCGCTATTTCTATCTGTTATCAATTTTGTAGAGGATTTAATTCCCTACATTTTTTTTTTTTTTTAAATTTTTTTTATGCGTTTAATCGTTTTCGTGAAAGTGCTCGGAGAACATGCTGTTTGAGCATCATTTATGGTTAACCGGTAGTCCCAGTCAAAAAAGCGCCATATAAAGTTTATTAATTTCTCCGTTATCAGTCACGTAGACCAATAACAATAATTTTCTAAAATAACCATTCTGATTGGTTTATATATTGGGTCTTATTGGAGATATTAAAATTATTTCTTTCCGGGATGCACACGCCAATATTCTAACAAATGCTTGGGACGATAGTAAAAAATTAGATCCCGAAGCAGAAAGGCTAGGAATTGTAGAAGCTATAGCAGCTATTATTAGAGAAGATATCAGAACATCTATGGTTGAAACCAATTTTTATCCAACTCCCAGTAAAATGTTGGATGATCTAAATCAAGAAATTCCAAAAATGTTTTTGCATTTTTTAGAAGAAATCATTGTCAAAAACAGAAAATGAAAAATAGATCATTTAGAAACAAAATTTACTTCAATAAACCATGCAATAATGGCTGCCATAAGGGAACATTCTTTTCCTTCACAGCTACTATTAAGCCTTTCTGCTTTTCTTCACAGAAGATATGTATCTAAAATACTATTGGATACAAAAGAGTTGACAGCCATATAACATGTATGAATTAAAAGCTTGAGGTCCAACAGCAGAGTTGTGGGTGCAATATTTCGAACAATATTTTATATCGTGATGAAAGACTTGGGCTTTTCAAAGAACCTCTTGATGTAGTGCGCAAAATGCCGCCATATTTTCACGAAAGTGGTCACTTCTTATATCAAAATCTGCCCACTTATACCTGCAAGATATGTTCAGGTTGGAAGATACTCTAGATATACAAACTTTTGACACTTCCGGTTGACCTTAAATCTCGAAAACGATTCAACGTATGAAACCAAAGCTATAGGGAATTTAATTCTCTGGCAAAAAACCCATACAAAACGAGATATATGCAAACAAAAATGTGGAAAATGTTTTTTTGACCTTTGACCTTAGATTTTAATAGACTCGGACACCCTACCATATGTATGTAGGTTTTGAGACAACTTTAAGAATGTGAAAATATTTATACGAGACTCTTATCTAGTTTTGACTGGACTGTAAATACAGATGTTACAAAAGGGAATATGTCACAGTCTTTAACTGTGTTAACTAACTAATATAACAAACTGAAAAAAATTTTTACTTAACAAGACGGGAGATTCAATAGCCAAAGTACTATATATATGTTTTTTTGTGGGCATACCTCTCGTGCTTCCATAAAATACATAACATAAAGGTACATCATGTTTGTAAAGCAGATACACCTAAACAAAGACATGGTCCAGTTAGCAAGTTCTAGGTATAAATTGTTTATATTAAATTCTTACATTAAAGCTAAACCTACTAATATTACGAATGCGAAAGTTTGTATGTATGGTTGTATGTATGGATGTTTTGGTATAGATATAGATGAGACGATGGAAAAGAACATAGGCTACGTTTTGACAAAATTGGAGGGGGCGTGGACCCTCCCCATATAAGCGATAATCAAAATCTGTCATATCTTTGCATCCATTTAAGGTACAGAGATGAAATTTCGTATACATGTTGAGAGGATCAATCCTTTAAGTTTGGTCAAAATCTGAGGGGGCAAAGCATTAACCCCCATATAAGCGATAATCAAAATTTGTTCGAATTCTGCAGAACATATGTGAAGAAGTTTCGTACCTAATATGGACGAAGTGGACATCAAGGAATCCCTGTACTGGACAATAATGCTCGTTGGAGTTTAACCTTTAATATTATTTAATGACTTTTAGATGCTCATCAAAATCAATGATTATCTAATAAGTGCCCAGTTGATTGAAAATTTGTGCAAAAGTTTTGTTAAGCATTCAACCCAGCCGTTCAATGTACAACAACACTTCAATGCCAACAAATAATAATAATCTATACAAATATTATAAAGAATGAAAATTTGTATTTTTGTATGTATTAAGTAATCTCAGAAACTACTTGACCTATTTAAAAAAAAATGTCACCATTAGAATGCCACATTACCCCTGAGTAACATAGGCTGTATTTGTTTAAAATTGGAGGGGACTTTGCCCCACCCGCATATAAACGATAAACATAAATTGACATATCTTTAAATCTATGTGAGGTACGGGGATGGTATTTGGTATACATACGTGTTGATCGGAACGAAATCATGAGTTAGGTCAAGGTCAAAGGAGGTAAATCGACATATATTTTCATCTACGTGAGGTACGCGAATGATATTTAGTATATATGTTACTGAGATCAATAGAAACTCATATCATGAGTTTAGTCAAGGTCGAATGGGGCGGTGCTCCACCCATCATTAATGCGATAAATATAAATCGACATATCTTTGCATATCATTGAGGTACGGGATGATATTTGGTACAAGTCTTATAAGCGATTAACAAATTTTCACATTTATTTGAGGTACGGGAAAGATATTTGGTAATCGTGTTAATGGGATCGTAAGAAAATCACTTCATGAGTTTTGTCAAGATCGTAGGCGGCGGTGCCATAGCTTCCGTAGTAGCGATAAATAAAACTTAACATATCATTGCATCTATTTTAGGTACGGGAAGATCCATTAGAAAAGTGGGAATTGTTTGGTTTTCTATAGGAAACATACATATTTACAACATGCAGTTTGACAAAAGTTTTTTGGGGCACACTTTTGGCAAACTTTTATCAAGACTTTTCATTTTGTTAGGCCTAAATGGAAGAAATACAATCAAATGAATTGATCGTGCAACTTCGCGATGCTCTATCAAACAGAAACGAACATCTTCTACGAAATGAAGCATTTGTGACAGACATTTCTTGTATTGTGGAACGAATTTACCTGCGTACCTACATCCTTGAAATTGACCTGTCGTCCTATTATTTTTATGGTACACAGATGTTATTTGTTACAGTTTCAAACCAATCGGTGTGATATATATATATGGTATTGTAAATATCCATAATGTTATGCTTTATTTGTCAACAAAACTGACCCAAATGCTAAAAAATTTAGCTATTGCTGAGGCAATCGCACTGCTAACTACAGAATAAGAGTAGCAACCCACTCAACAACAAGTTTATTTTGTTTATATTTTGCGCTACAAATCACACAGATGGTAAAGCTCACAGTGGAACGGGTATATTAATTCTCAACTGAATTAAAAATCAATTGTTGGAGTCATATTCAACAAATTATTTGCAAGCAACCTCTATTTGCGTTCAAGGAACCTACGACCACCTGTTTTAAAAGATGCTTCAACAGTCTTGTATCTCGATTTGTCGCAGCAGGTGACTTTAATGCCAAACAACCGCACTAAGGCTCTAGAATGGTTAACCCCAAGGCTAAGCAACTATATTAAACGCTCTCCAACCCAAGTAATAATTTGAATCTTGCCTCCACTGGCCGGGACACAAACTTAAGAAGAACTCTTATCTGATCACTCTGCGGTTATGTTCAATCTTCTCGAGAAGCAAATAATGAGTAACCCACCGAATAAACTGACCTTCAAAACTACTAATTGGCTTAAATACAAAAAATATATAAGTGCATCATTACCCATTAATGCCACAATGAGCTCTGAAGTTCATATCGAAGCCTCAGTAGACAACTTCAACTCATTACTCCTTGTCGCTGCTAAAAAGTAAACCCAAATAATAAAAAATAGCGCCCTCAAGAAATATTATACATCCCGTTACTAACAGTAAAAGAGAGCGTTTAAGGCGATAATTTCAGACAGCTAGATCTCCCTAATCTATGCAACGCCTCAAAATAGCAAAACGCATTTTAGATAGAGCTCTTAAGTTGGAAGAAAGTATATCCAAAAAAGACACTACTTCGAAAGTCTATCTCCAATTGGTACAAAAGCCTCCCTATGGAAAGCTCAGAAATCGATTAAACCCTCGATCGATTCAGACTCACCAGTAAAAGACCTTTCTGGGTATTGGGCTCGTAGTGAAGAAGAGAAAGCGAATGTCTTTGCCAATTACCTAGAAAAAGTGTTTAAGCCTAATGTACCCTCTAACGGCATTTTTTCTGCCGCAGCTAGAGAATATCGCTTATTCTAGAATCATTGCGCTCAAAACACACTTTAGAGAGCTTAAAAGTATTATTTTGAAAACACTAAACGCAAACAAGTCGCCAGGGCAGGATCTTATTACACCGAAATTGATCATAGAGCTTCCAAACTCAACTTTTCAATTCTTAGTTAAGATCTTCAATGCAATATGTCTCCCAACACAATGGAAACTGTCATTGAACATAATGATACCAAAGCCAGGCAAAGACAAAACACTGCCAGAATCACACAGACCCATAAGCTTGCTGCCATGTTTGTCAAAACTATTTAAAAAAATACTCCAAGTAGCACAAGCATTCGACCGAGTTTGGCACGATGGTTTAATTCACAAAATACATCTTTTGCTTCCACAAAATACTCATAAGTTGCTTGAATCATATTTAACTAACAGACGCCTCAAAGTAAGACACGCTGACGTACCTCAAGGCAGTGTGCTTGGACCATTGCTATATAAATTATGCACATCGGATATATCCACTAATCTGAGTCTACGTTTGCCGACGACACTGCGTTACTATGTCGATCCCGAAGCCCACGTTAAGCGTCTATTAATAATATTATTCCCAGAGCTACGTGTCCAACGGTCACCCTGAACAATGCCATAGTTCCACAGTTCAATCATGTGATATACCTAGGAGTTCACTTAGACCGATGACTTACTTGGCGAAAGCACATTGAAGCAAAATAAACTGAAATGAAATTAAGAACCCTCAATATGAATTGGCTCCGCTGTGTCTCGAATACAAAGTGATTCCTTATAATAGCACAATAAAGCCAATATGGACAAACGGCTCCCAACTCTGGGGTAATGCAAGCAAAAGCATTATTCGAAATATTCAAAGAGCTCAATCAAAAAACTTCGGATAATCAAGGGAGCTCCATGGTGCATCCGCATTGAAAATTTCCATGAGATTTAAATATCCCACTCGTGCTTTGATTGCCGCGAAATCGGTTATTCGATATCTATTTATTTTCTAGCTTTAAGTTACTTGAATTCCACCAAGTCTTTTCTATTCAAAGAAAATTTCTCACAGATAGACAAACAGATGGACGGACAAGCTTATGACGAAAGGGCAAATGCACATCGGCTCGCCTCGTCTGCTGATCACGAATATTTCTTTACCTATATTTCATATGAAATCTGTTGCAAATTTCGCTTTTATACACAATGTGACATTTTAGAGCCCCGATAGACCCTATAATAACTATCTTTTATGAACGATATAAAACAAGTAAGGAAATTTCAGTCGGGCGTAACCGACTGTAAGAGGCCCTGTACCAGTTCAGGTCGCCTAACAAACACATTAAATGTTTCCCAAGCTTATGACCAAACACATGACCACTTCTCACTGCGCGAATATTAATGAAAAGAAAAGGGGGGTCGTTCAAATTCAATTGCTTATAAAATCGTCATTTATTATCCGATTTTGATGAACTTTTTGGATTTTGACTTAGAGGAATATTATCTTTATACTAGCATACCATGCCATTTTATTTGTGCCGAAGAAATTTTTTGCCTTGGTGGTGATTTTATGGAGAAAGGGGGGAGGGGCAAAATTTTAAAATAAACTTGTAAAATTCCGGAGTAGTCCTAGTCGAATGCAAAAAACACGAAGTCTCTATCTATTACCGTTTCTGAGATCTTTTCGTTCATACGGACGGACGGACGGACGGACATACAGACGGACAGACTGACATGGCTATATCGGTTCCTCTATCACTCCTGACCATAATGGGGGTAACTTTGGGGGGTCTCCGACCATTATTTCTACCTGTTACATACATTTGCACAAAACCAATAGGCTCTTGTACCTTCGGTACAGGGCCTAAAAATATTGAATTCATATTCGATCAAAATTGCTGCATGCGACTTAGATTCACATCGTTCAATGATTCACGATATCAGACACTGGGTTCATGCTTCGACGCAAAAATCGTTTCGTTATTCCAGAATGCACAAGTTTCATTATAGCTTCCTGATCTATCGCCAATGAAGTTTTATGCCATGCAATGGTGCAACTACTCCTAATTTATCCTAAATAATCTTTTTTATAGTCATACACTGTAAGCTATTTAGACATTTCAATGTCAATTGGGCGCATTGCTTTGCATCACTGGTGATGACCGGTGCTGTCACTTTGAAATTAGAAATATTTGCTTTGTAATTTACATGCAAAACATTTTGTCGCGCATTAAATTTAATAGCATTTCGGCTCTCGGCTTTTCTCAGTTTGTCAGTGTTCTGTTAAGCTTTTATGTTTCTGTTTTGTAGTTATTAGCGATTTAAAATATGACAGTTTGACATAAATCAATGTTCGCAAAAGGTATGAGCACGCATCGCGTTTTGTCGAATCGAAAAATGTTGCCAGAAGAACGCCGAACTTGTCCATCAGTCGCGCCTATTTGGAAATCTGAACGTTCCGCATTTGCGCCATGCGCCTTCATGCCATTCTTGAATAATATATTTGATATTGTCACCGATATTGTCGGCGTTGAAGATTTCTAACAGTGAAAAAAAGCCTGCTTAAGTCGGGTGTGTGTCACGTACGCGTTGTGTTTGCAACGTTGTACGACATTATTGAGTATTAACCCGCCATAAATTTAAATTCAAATGATAATATGACAGCAGATATATTCGTATGCGATTGATTAATGTTGACGATTGATTTTTATTCGTCTTCTGGTTGACTTGGTTCACTTTAAGCTTTAGAAAATTACTAAGGAGAATCAATTTGGTTTTAGAGGGACGCTACTTACTTTCTGCAACAGGTGAAAATAATTTTTTACTCTCTGTATATAGGGCAAAAGGACATATTAAGGCGGTCGGCGAATGTTATAAATATTGTTTAACAAACTGCCCAACTCCCGTTATATTACGCAAATCTGCAAATCTCAACTTTTTCTGCGAACAAAATGGGACACGGTTTTTCCGAGAGGATTTTTCGTCAAAAACTTCCCATCAAGTTACCGGTTTGAAAACCCTTAAAAAGGCTGAACCATTCCCTTTAAAATGGGCCCTATACTTAACTGTTCGCATGCACCCTTAATGTAGGGGTTGGTGCAAGAAAAAAATGTAAACAGAACATAAAATATTAAAATTCAATGCATATCAGCCAATAAACATACTTAGGGCTTTCGGGATCGCTGATTACGAATTTGAAGTCAGATTTCCAAAATTCAAAATAGAGGTTTCAATGAGGCGATCCCAAATTACATTTTTTTATATATGTATATGGAAGTGTTAGCACTTATTTAGGGCAAAGTCAAAGTCCAACCAATCAAAGCCGATAAAAAAATGCATCATTTCAAATCGAAGAGTGAAGGTTTAATGCAATTATATTGTAATAATGAAGAGCCTTACACTGGGTACTGAATATTTATTTAGTAACGAGCCAAGCCAGCTGCAGATACAGTTTTTATGATTATTTCTTTACATGTTCGTTCGACGATTTTTCCTTTTTGGGAACTTAGCTCTGCGAAGATACAAAACCTAAGAATAGTAATTCTTTGACAACTTTTATTGGACTTTATTAAAGATGTTCTTGAAAATGCTTTCGTAACCAAAACATGAAGTTTTATAAATAAAAGGTGTTTCATAAAACACCCCTCTATGTCAGTTTGTGTTTTATGTTCAAATCAAACTATTAAAACTCAATTCTGACCCACATCAATTATTGTACCTGAGGTGAAACGGTATATGCACATGAAAATGCGGTGACAATTAGGGAGTTGGAAATGGAGCGCTGACCATTCCGAGCGAGATCTTTTTCTTGATTAAAAGCGGAGTGGAATACGGTATTAAATTGCGATCTACTACTACGAGGGTTACAACATATATTTCTAGGCTGAGCACCAAAACATGTTACCAGATGCAATCTGACGTCTCCATCGTAAAGTCTGACATTTTTTAGGCCTAACTTATTGTTTCTTTACAGGCATCTAAAAATTTCATCTCGGCCAAAAAAAGGAATTAAACCGTGGTAATTCGTGGGATAATTTATTACGATTTTCGACGTGGATTATAAAGACAAGAGTGCACCAATAAACTTAATTCAAGTTTTGGTGATGAAGCTCCATCCTTGGTCACTGTGAAAAACTGGTACAACGAATTCAATCGTGGCCGCAGTTCGCTCACCGAAGGTCGTCCAAAATCGGTCGTTGTGCCAGAAAACATCAATGCTGTGTGTGAACTGATAAAGCTGGATCGTCATGTGACATACCGTGAGATTGAGGCATCCCTGGGCATTAGTATGACTAGTATACATACTATGTATATTACATTAACATTTGGTCTTCAGAAAGGTTTGTTCACGTTGGATACCGCATAATTTGATAATCGCTCACAAGAAGGCTCGTGTCGATTGGTGCAAGCAAATGCTGAAGAAATTCATCAAAAGCCGTCCACTCAATTGTGACAGGTGACAAAACGTGGATATTTGCGTATGAGTCCCAAACAAAGCAGCAGTCGACCGTCTGGGTCTTTCAATACGAGCAAAATCCAACAAAAGTTACTCGCTCGTGCAGCACCTCGAAGCAAATGATCCCATGTTTCTATTCGAAATCCGGACATGTTGCGACCGTGCCGCTTGTTTGCCTGAAGTGTTCGATGAACTGAGGAAAACCAACCGACGAAGACGAGTCATACTTCATCACGATAATGCGAGCTCTCACACTTCGACACTAACAAATGAGTTTTTGGACGCTCAAAACATCGAATTGATGGGTCAACCGGCGTACAGCATTGACTTGGCACCAAATGACTACTTCCTGTTCCCTCATAACAAAAATAAACTGCGCGGACAGCGGTTTTCAACTCCCGAAAAAGCTTTTGATGCCTTCAAAATGCATGTTTTGGAGGTATCTCTTTTGGAGTGGCAAAACTGATTCACAAAATGGTTCTGGCGATTGCAAAAATTTATCGATCTTAATGGTGAATATTTCGAAAAACAATAAAGCGATTTTTTCTTATATATTTTTTTTTCCTTATAAAACCGCAATAATTGGTATATTTTGCATCAATCCTAATAAAATATTTCTTTAGTTGTAATACTGAAAGATGTAGGTTCGCTACAAAAAGTCATGTCGATATAAACTCTATATCATCTGTCTGGCTATAACAACAAGAATACATCATTTGGTAGATTAAATTGGTACAAGCTGATCGAATAAAATTTTCCCAATATTGTTAAAATATGTAAGGGACTAATTGATCTGTAGTATGATTGATTTGTTGTCTCTGTAACTGGTTTTGCTATTGATATGATTTTTGATATTCTTTACAGTTTGGGAAAGTATTGCAATCTGTAATTGTTTTAACAGTTAGATATTTATTTCCTGTCGAAAATTGTTCAAACATATATCGGGTCCGCCATCTAACGTTTTTTTTTTTGAACTACCGGTTATTCCGAGCCTGGCAACATTTAGCTCATGACAGATTTGACAGAAAGTTAGTATTATTATTCCGTTGAACGAATATGGTTGTGCATTCGCTCGATCGATCGGCTTACGACCGACTTGAAATCTATGATGATTTTGTGAAAAAAATCATCTTTTCAGATGAAGCTCATTTTCATCTTGGTGGCTATGTCAACAAGCAATATTGTCGTATTTGGAGCACGGAGAACCCACACGTAATTGAACAATGGCCGATGCACCCATTACGAGTGACTGTTTGGTGTGGATTTCGGTCGAAAGTCATCATTGGACCATTTTTCTTTGAAAATGAAGAAGGTGAGACGGTTAAAGTCAATGGTGAGCGGTATCGGGCCATGTTAAATGAATTTGACATTTGGTTTCAACAGGATGGCGCTACGTGCCACACAGCCAATTGCAATGTTACAATCGATCTTTTGCGCACTGTTTTTGAAGATCGAATTATCAGTCGAAACTCTGATGTCGATCAATCAATGAAATCATATTCCACTGTTAACCGGAAGGATTGAGCTTTCAAATAAAAAAAACAGTTTGAAAAAATCTCTTGTAGTTTTCATTTTATAGCATTTAAAAAAAAAAATATTTGGCGGACCCGATATTTGCTTTAAAAGTCTTGAAAAATATTTATATTATGCAGGAATCAATTGTATCCTTCTCAGGGCCAGTATGTTGCTTCGCCATTATTATATTTTTACATCTCTGGTTTGTAAATTGACTTCCCCTTTTCCTGATTCCAACATTTCCAAGCGTGTCTTCAAAATGAAATTACTTTAACTTTTCCGACAAATCGAGGAAATGTTTAAAGCTAGAAAATTAGGTACCATACGAATAGCAATTGCTCCTCTTCTTAAGCCAAAAATTAAAAATCATTGAAGGTAAAATGTGCCGAGTATTGGCAGCTCGAATGGAAAGTCTTCGCTCCGCCGATAATTTAATAAGATGTTGCCCGTTCTTATTACCACTTCTTACGATCGTTGATTTATGGCTTGGCTGAGCAGTACATTTGTTATCTAAAATTACATCCACTTCTTTGTGGCCAAAAAAAGTCGAATTATATTTTTGCCACGAAATTCATAAGACGCCCGCAGACATTTTAGAAATATGGTAAGTTAACACAGACACCTGCAGTAGTGCTTTGGTATATTAACTGGAGCTATCATTCGAATAAAACGAGCAGCTCTGTGCAGTCGTAGGAATTTCGTGCGCTGTTCTATATGAAATTCTGCTATTGAATCATACAGGTCCGAAATTTGTTGTCAACTCTAACAGTTTTAAAAATCCTCCGAAGAATAAATATCTCAAGAAGTCTCAAAGCAATTTTATTTGATTTTATCAGGATTCTGTGCCATACAAAATGCCTCTCATTATCGACGTCTTATGAATTTTATTTTTCGCCATTCTAGAGTGGCTCTATTTGTACTTTCTTGTTGAATCCAAAGAAGCATCTATTAACAAGCTAGATTCATGGCCTGATTTCCAGGTTGACATTATTTGTACTAATTTTTTGTGTTCCCAGATAGATCAACTTTTTACAAGAATGAAGGTGAAATTTTACATCGTTACACACAGTTCAAACGCGATAATGTGTTACGATGATGTCGTGCGATGACGTCTTACTAACTCGTAGTATTCCGATGATGAATATTCTGGAAGATTGAGTCCAACATTTTCTGTATGTACTGGCGTTGGCTTCTTTATGAACGGTGACCCCGCTGTTTGCGCCAACTACCGCGGAATAAGTCTTTTTTCCCTCGGATATAAAATTCTGTCGCGCGTATTGTGTAATAGGCTGAAGCCATATACCGACTCACTGATAGGACGATATCAGTGTGGCTTCAGACCAAAAAGGTCGACCAGTGACCAAATATTCACATTACGCCATGTCTTGGAAAAGACCCGTGAGTCTAACAAAGCCACACAACACCTATTTGTCGACTATAAAGCCGCTTTCGACCCGCCTTTACGATCGAAGTTTTTTACACTAGGTTTCCTGGCAAAGATCGTTCGTCTTTGCACGACGACGCTATCTCACACACAAAGCGTTATCAGGGTGGGGAAAAATCGCTCCGAACCCTTTTGATACCACGAGAGGTTTCAGGCAGGGCGTTGCTCTGTCGTGCGATTTTTTTAATCTTCTGATGGAATAAATTCTACGCCAATGCCCATATATACAGAGTATATCGTGCTCTATCTTCCAAAAGGAAGTGATGCTGCTCTCTTACGCTGATGACATCGATATCAACGGCACGCAGGAACGGCGAGTCAGCATGGCGTTCTCAGAGATTGGAAAACAGTCTCGGCTCATGGGTCTAGCGGTGAATGAAGACAAGACATAGTACTTGGTGTCTTCTCGCACTCCGTCATTGCGTTTTGGACGGTCAGTGGCGATGGAGAATTTCAATTTCAGTGTTGTAGAAAACTTCGTCTATCTTAGATCCGAGATAACCTGCATCCTTAACGTCAGCCTGGTGAAGAATCACGCTTGCAAACAGATGATTTTTTGGTCTGAGCAAGCAAATGAGAAGTAAAGGCCTCTCTTTAAAGACAAGAATCAAGATCTATAAGACGCTGATACTGCCGGTCCTATTGTATGGCCCAGAAGCATGGACCGTGATTGCGTCAAATGAAACGCGTTGGAAGTCTTTGATAGAAAGATTATTCGCAGGATTTTTGGTCCTATTAGAGTCGGCGACGAGTTTAGGTCCCGTATGAAACGCGAGCTGTACGAGCTATTCGATGAGGTTGACATAGTCGAGCGCATAAAATTCCACTGGGCTGGGCACCTCATTCGAATGGATGAAAGAGCTCCAGCACGCATAGTTTACACGCTTGATTGATAGAAGCCGAAATAGAGGACCACCGGGCACGCGTTTCAATGACCAGGTATGAAGAGATCTCTCGCGGCTTCCTAAATCCGGCCATGACCGGAAGACGGTTGACGGTCATTTAAGTCAGTGTCATTCACTTCATGGGGAATTTCTCATACAAATCTACTACCCATTTATGTGATTTATATGTATAACTTCTTTAGTTGACTTAATATCTGTGCAAACTTCGATTGAGTGGTCTTCGATTTTATGGTCTGTCGCTTCATGGACATACGCTATTGGACCTTTTTGGGATAGACCCATACAAACCCATCATCAAAGCTTAAAGTAGTTTTTTTTTTACTTCAAGACGTCTGAACAATTTGAAATTTTAAAAATCGATGACAATCAATTTTTGGTTCCGACAAGGAGAAAAAAATTATTATTTAGAAAAGCTTTGTTATATCTATTTGTAACAGTAGAACTTTTATTAAAATGTAGAATGCATCCCACGCTTTTTTATATCAAAACAAAATTTATTTTTTATTTAACCTCTTTATTCTTGAGGATTTCTTGACAATATATTTAATCAACGCTTCTAAGGTGGTATCGGACAACCCCTTAAAAATATATTCCTGATCAGCGTGACTATGTCTGTCGGTCTATCTGTGTGCACGTACGCGCTGTATTTCCACAATCTTTGTAATATTATTTTGAAAGTTTAAAAAGTTAAACGTTTTATAACCAGAAACATTTATTTGGGCGACTGTATTTAAAAATTAATCCAGTTTGGTTTGCCAAAAAGTTTCATTAATAATAACTGATATTGAAAAAATTTTCGTTTATGTCGATATAAAGAGGTCTAGGCTTAGATATATAGGTCCACTGCCTGCCACACTTACTAGCGTACTCAAGCTAAGGGCAAGTTGTTTCCCCAAAGTTAAAACATAAGGGATCCATCGGAAATAAGCTTTGTCAAACGCAAACATAAGCGAACAATAGGGGAAGCGTAGCAGCGAAAGGTGGCAATAATAGTAGGTAATAATTTATAACTGAAGGGAAGCCATGGTCTACCCGAATTGTTTTTGTTATGGAAAAAATAAAGAATAACAAGAAACTCTATTTCCAAAAGATTACCGGTTACCTCCAGACGCCGCATCTTCACTGTTGTAAATTATGTTTTAGACAGCAAAACCTTCAAGTTTTGTCGTGTATATATTCAAAGGTTTCAATATTCGACTGATTTACTCTCGACACTATTCACTAATTGATGTAAACTGTTTGAGTTGTAAACGATGACTGAAAATCAGTTGAGAGGTAATATTTTTCCTAATTTGCAATGATACATTGGTAAAAAATTGCAATTCTGAAACGAGGTGTCAGTATGTGTGATCGAGAGGAATCAGTTCCTCATAAATCATTCCAAAACAATCTTCTAGATGATCTACTCAGAAGGAATCAAATTTCAAAGCACAACAAAGAAAACATTTTTTTTTAACTAGATTGAAAATGACGGAAATGACACATCTGAGTAGTTAAAGATGATAAGCGCTCTGTATTATATGGAATATTATTATTGTTGTATTTTTTCGATAGGTTTATGTTGCAAGAAATCACTGCAAAATGACTAAGGAAACGCATTTATTTAAAGAATTTATATCAGCTGCTCCGGTTACCGAACGATTTTTAAAGCAAAGCCAGGGAGTTATTGAACATTAAAAAGGGTCACAAATCATTCCAAATGTAAAGGTTTTACTCATTGATTTCTTTGATTCAGTTGATTGATTGCTTCTGAAAAATAACAAAGCGGCAGGCTCTGATGGGCTGCCAGCTGAGTTATTTTATTGCAATTTTATGCAAGATACCCAATGACTGGAATCTCAGTGTTCTCTGTCCTATCTTTAAGAAAGGAGACCCCGCTGTTTGCGTCAACTACCGCGTAGTAAGTCTTCTTTCCAGCGGATATAATATTCTGTCGCGCATATTGAGTAATAGGCTGAAGCCATATACGCATTCACTGATAGGACTATATGAGTGTGGCTTTAGACCAAAACCAGTGACAAAATATTCACATTACGCCAAATCTTAGAAAAGTCCCGGGAGTTTAACAAAGACACACACCACCTATTTGCCGACTATAAAGCCGCCCGGTCTGCTCTAGGTATTCCGGCGAAGATTGTCAGTCTTTGCATGCCGACTCACACACAAAGCTTTGTCAGGGTGGGGAAAAACCTGTCGGACTCGATCTTTCAGAAGAAAGTGATGCTGCTCGCGATGCCGATGACATCAAATGAGAAGTAAAGCCCTCTCTCGAAAGACAAAAATCAATTTCCATATGACACTGATACTCCCGGTCCTATTGTATGGCGCAGAGGCATAGACCGTGATTGAGTCAGATGAAACAGCGTTGGAAGTATTCGAAAAGAAGGTTCTTCGCAGGTAAGAATTAAAGGCCATTAAAAGCCTTTTCCTTATTTTTTGTTCTTTTTTTAAATTAATTTCAATAAAATAATCAATATATATTCTCATCGGAATAGTAGAAGAAGAAGCCACTATTCAAATTTGTATCTCTTTCTGGGTTATGGTATGAAAAACCCTTTTACACAGATTCAGATCTGAATGCCTCTACCATACAAATTTAAGGTTTAATGAAGGCCACAGGGTATCTCAAAGTCGACTGTAGCGTTCTGTCTTGTTGCATTTATGAACATACATATATTTTAATGACTTTGCTCAGACATCAACACTTCCTTCGTCAAATATTTTTAGATTAACGACTATCCACCTACTATTATAGTATCAAAATGTCGTCATAACTTCGGTTATTTTCTTTTTTTTCGCTTTCTGCACTTCAACCTCGGTTTTTTGGCAAATTTAATCATTGCTCTTGACTAAAAATCAATAAATAATTAAATAAAATTTGAGCAATTCTCTGTAGAGTTCTGTAGAATACAATTCAATATCGGGCGATGTGTTTTGAAGTGCGGAGATGTGATTAGGCCTTTCATTTTGTCACATTTTATTTTATTATTGCTTTTCATTAATATTGCTTTTAAGTTTTATTTTTATTATTATTTTCGCTACTTGCTTATTTGACGCTGACATGCAATTGAAAGTGAGTTCATCTTCAATTTTATACATTGTATACCCTTCTTAGCAAAGAAATGTGTTAAGAGTATATTAGTTTCGTATGTTCAGCTTTAATTAAACACATAAAAGAATAAAATAAAATTTAAGCCCAACCACATGTCGAAGTGATATCTCCAAAACTGAGTTACATATTTGCGACGCTAGACAGACATGTCGCTCTGCAGCGTATCATATGTCGTAGATACTCTTTTGTAATCAGGTTTCACTTCACTAAAACACTCACAGATGTTTTTTGCTAAATTCTTTTAATTTCCAGCTGCAATTAAATGGAAAAACGTTTCGTTTGTGCGGTTATCTTCTCACACATCGATTGCCATTGAAACTATTTGACAGTTCAGGCGATTTCCGAGAAAGATTTATCGCCTCGTAAAACGCTGCGGCTTTAGTTTGATGTCAATTGCTCGCAATTTTCCGGTTTTTTTTTTTGTTCTTCTTTTCATTTTGGTTGATTCATATTTTCATTTGGTCTCTTTTTACATATTAAACTTTTCCGATGTTTATTTATGTTTTGTTTGCGTTTTCCAAACATTATTCTTTATTTTATGCTCTTGTTTTCGATTTTTGGCATATATACACGCTGAGCTCATTTCGCGCTGCATGCGAGTATCTATGAGCTTGATAGTATCTGTTGCTTTGTGTCTATAATACCTACACATGCGAGTATATAAGTTTGTATCTGTGTGAGTCGCGCATTCATTACTTTGTCTCACTGACTGTCTGCCTAATGCCTCAATGGGGTCAAAGTAGTTTTTGTTTAGGCATAAATTTAGCAAACGCATATTTCATTGTGATTTTTAAATTATTTTTGCTTCTTTTTATTTCGTTTTTTTTTTTTTTTTTTTTTTTTTAACTTTGGCTTTTGGAACGTGAGTGATGTATTTGTATAATTTTCATTTTACTATTTTGCATCTTTTAGCACTTTTTTATGTATTGCATTATTTATTTTGTTCTTAAATGCCTTCGTTGAACGTTTTGCTGCAAATGATAATAGATTAGGTCAAGGACACTTGAAAGTGGATGTGGAGTTGATTTTTTGTTTTTTTTTTTTTCAATTTAAAATACTAAACGACACAAAAAAGCGTTGATCTTATATCTTGGCTGCTTGTATCGATTTAAACAGTTTTCAAAATGATTTTTATTTATTTAAAACATTTTTTTGTAGTGTAAATTGGTTAGCTGTGTTCGGTTTTGCATAGATGTGTGCACAAATGACTGCAAATCATAGCGATGGCACTTAACTATAATCACGTAGAAATAAAAGTTAACGTTTGCGCCATAATTTGCGACTGATTAGCGCCCACACTGCGCTGGAAACCGGATACTAAGTCAATCTATCTTTTTTATGACTCAAAAGCAGAAGGGTGACTAAAACGTTTTCAGCTGTTGGAGCTGCCAGCATGAAAATAGAATACAACATAATTCATAAATAACTATTCGGGAAATGAGAACGTTCTCCACAATTTGCTTATTGGCCTTAAGTTATTCCTTCCCAATATCATTTTTACTCTGGCTGACTTTAATGCCAGGAATAACAACGGAGAACAGAGGGCAGCCTAAAAATACCGGCGATGCTGCAACTGTACCTGGAAGAACTGTGCTCTGCCCTCGCCCATCGTTATTTTATTTCAACTTGGAAGCAAACAGCATACTTTCAAGCTGCGGACAAAACGGTTGGCCTGAAGCACTTCAGATTGATTGAGGAGCGTTCGTTATATAAAGTACAATTAAATGCAAGTACAGTACGTGACCACAGCAACCTTCGTCGATCATTTAACGAAGTCCGTTCGGATTAGTGGACTTATGTGGAAAGCATCGCCAGTGAGGCAGAACAGCCTGACAACTGCAACAACTTATGCGTAGTTTATATAGCGGTAAAGAAATTAGAAGAAGTTAAGCAACCTATCAAGGCTAGTGGCGAGTCCAGTCTAGCGTCAGTTGAAACCCAACTGATGTGCTGCAAGGAGTTCTTCTAAGTCGATGACACAGAGTCAGAAACTCCAACATGAGCAGCTCCAACGAACCGCCTGGTGACGAAATAACACTAATCTTAAGAAAACTAAAAGACACCTCATTTTTTTCGTGATTCAAGATGACTGAGATGGCAATGACAGCTGTGTCCTCATAAAGAACCCTTATAAGATCAATGATAATAACAGGTAACATTCTTCTTATAAGGGTTCTGTATGAGGACACAGCTGTCATCGTTTGGTTTAAAGGCAACAACAACACCGAAACAGAGGTATCCGACAGGGTTTTATACTTTCACCATTTTCTTTTATAGTGGTCCTGAAACGGGTTTACAGTGAAAACTAAATCAGAAGCTTAGCGACTTATACAATGCTGATGATATCTGCTTCATGATGCACACACCTAGTAGTACTGCAGCGATGCTACGAAGTCTGGAACCTCCTTCAAAATCGATTTCGAAGTGTCTGCAAGCAACTTCAGCAAGCTCTCCTACCTTGGTAGCTAAATTACAGCAGATGGGGTGCAGCGATTGACTCAGCTTCGTGTATAGGCTGATGACTGTCTGCCGTATTTTCCGGTCTGAAATTATCTCAAACTCTGACCTATGGTAAGTAACAAATGCCGAACCTATTAATATCGAAATAAAAAAGGCGCAAGTGGAATTGGATAGGAAAGATCATGCGCAGAGCAGACGAGAACATAGCGAAGATGGCCTTCCGATAAAACTCACAAGGCAGAAAAGCCATTCCACCGCTCTCTCTGTCCACTCTCGGGTTCAGGGCAACGTGAATGAATTAGGAGCATTTAGCAGTTGATATAATTCGTTGGAGGGCATAAGTTTTCGCTCTATGCTCTAAGTGTCGTATTTTAAGTCACTTTGCAACATCAGATATGAGAATGTTAAAGTCTTCTGCCTTGAGAGAAGTTCGAGTAGGTCATATATATTTGATACAACCTATATCTGCTGGCCTTTAAACTTATTAAACATGGGTACTTTGTGCAACCCAATTGTGGACCAAGAAGAATGTTTATAATTTAAAAATTCCTTATTTATCGTACTCCTGTTGTTCATATTAAATAGTTTCGAGAACAGTTTTACATACATATTTATAAGTCTTTTCCAAGTGGACAGAATAAGCAATAGGCAAAGAAGCGCATTTATTGGAATAATAAGTCAGCAATATTGCTTTCACGCTTCTCTTAGAAGAATATATAATTAACATCCAATTGGAAGTTTCATAGAAGAGTTAAAATTTGTTTCATTAGGTATTTTACAGCACTGTAACATATTTAGGTAACACCTTCAGAGAAGAAGGCAATGAATATTTTGTTGAAGGTTGCAGTTAAACAAAAAATTATTCATCTAAAATATCATATACCGACGTGATCGGCCCGGTTTGGAAATGATCCGCCAACAATTTAGGACTTTTCAGCTTATATAAAGAAGATTTAAAAAAAAAAAAAAACACATAAGTGGACGGTGGGAAACGCATTTTAGTATATTATAAGTGTTTTTTTTTTTTTTTTTACTATTTTATTTCCGCTTTCGGCCTGTAATTTTCTGGAGATGCTAATAAATATTGCCTAAAAATTAATGTTTGGTACTCTTCCAGAACGTGAGACGGTTTCTTATATAAATTATATAAAATTAAATGTTTTTTCTTTAAATTTATATAACTCGGTTATTCTATATCGCCCGAACTTGCGAGACTTACTCAGGATTAACATTATTTAAATTCTCATTTGGATCGATTTCCTGAAAATCTTAGAGCAGGTTGAAAGATTTCACCAGGATACACGAATAAGGGCAGAACGATTCTAAAAAAAAAAGAGACACCCAAATGTTGGCAGATTACTGCTGAAAACTATGCCGGCGCTTCATTCAATAAAGTGTTATAAGAGATAATTCTGTACGGATTCACATTAACTCTTTAAAATAAAACGTGTAAATAAATATATTTTCTTAAGAACTTTTGCGCAATGCAAACCCCAGAGCTACTATTTAATCAAAAAACGATTAACAAAAGTCCAGCAAATTTTTCTTTGTTGACCAGTGTCTTAAAGTATATACTTAACTTTATGATAACACTGTATGTTAATGGTATAAAAATATTTAGAATATTTAGAAGAAAGAGCAATTCCCAACGTATTTGGGACATTACGTATTTTTAAAGAAAGTTTTATGCTTTAGTAGAACTCCATTTAATTTGTTTTGAATTTCCTTCTGCTTAGTCGTTAATGCACTTTTTTCCACTATTATTGAGAAGAGACGCTCTTGGATTCTGTTTGCTGAACATACCTAAACCGACGTTGCTTTTAACCTTTAAATAAAATCTCTGTTTTAGAAGACTTTTTGACACTTACTGACACCATTTGAAGATATCAATCTGCAGACATTATCAAGTATATCAATAACGGTATTCTTAATTATATAATCAAAAATTCAGAAGCCATTTTTGGAATATTTCGGAAAAAAAAAAAAAAAATAAAGCAAAAAAGTAACGAAACAGTCGAGTTGGTTCAATTTTAGTTTTACGATAACATTTAAAAGATTGCGTTTGAAATATTGGTAGATAATAATATTGATTATAATAGGTTGGAACAAAACTGTTTTCGTATTTCGCGCTCGTTTTTTTTTTTTTTTTTTCAATTAGGTATAACTCGCTAAGTATTTGTCGTATGAGGGCATACTTTACGGCGTTTGAAAGGTGTGAGTGTCTCTTTTAACAGCATTGCGCTTGGACAATTCTGTTGTGAGCAACAGCGTGTTGAACATGGAGGTCTCGAAGGATGAAATTCGCCGGTCAAAAAATGTGAGATGTGGGATAGACCGCCATAGTAGCAGCCCTACCATCGTCCGGGAGCTGAATATCAGTCATATGACCGTTCAAAGGCATTTGAAGAAGCTTGGATACACAAAAAAACTTGATATTTGGGTGCCACACGAATTGAGACCAAAAAATCTCATGTACCACATTTCCATCAAAAGCGAATCATTGCTGAATCGCAACCAAAACGACGCGTTTCTAAAGCGAATGGTGACTGACGTTGAAAATTGGGTCACTTACGACAACGTGAAGCGCAAACGGTCGTGGGTGAAGGGTGGCAAAGTGCATCAAATGGTTGCCAAGCCCGGATTGAGACGGTCAGGAAGATGTTGCTGTGTGTTTGGTGAGATTGGCAGGGAATCATTTACTATGAGCTGCTCTCCTATGGCCAAACGCTCAATTCGGTCCTCTATTGTGAACAACTGGCCCGCTTGAAGGCAGCAATCGCCCAGAAGCGGCCATCTTTGGCCAATAGAAGAGGAATTGTGTTTCAACAGGACAACGCCAGACCACACACTGCGACTATGACGCGTCAGAAGCTACGGGAGTTTGAATGGGAGCTCCTTATGCATCCACCTTATAGTCCGGAACCAGCACCATCGGACTACCATCTCTTCCGGTCAATGTCGAACGATTTAGCTGGCGAGAAATTGGCCTCAAAAGAGGCTTGCGGAAATCGATTTTCGCACTTTTTTGCCAATAGGGAAGCAAGCTTCTATGAGCGGGGCATAATGAAGTTGGAATCTCGTTGGCAAGAAGTAATTGATCAAAATTTGAACTAAATCCGATGATACGTACGCAATTATATAAAGATTTGAAATAAAGGCGAAAATTCGAACGACTTTTTGTTCAAACCAATATATTTTTTTTTTCTACAAAATATCTCTTTCTTCCTGCGACGTCCACAGAAAGTGAAAGAATATTTTTCATGGCTGGGTTAATTGTTTACGAGTAGAGAAGTTCCTTTAATTATACAAAGACTGTTAACATGTCAACAAAAAATCATGGATTTCAGTGTAACACTATTAGTTCGAAACACTATCAGACTCATTCTGAATTCTATTTGCGAATGATTTGATCAAAAGAAATTTTAATAAATAATTTGATCAATTCAACTGCCGATCAAATCTCTACCAAATGGAATTGGTGGGACTTTATATTTAATTTGTAAGTTTTTAAAATTAAAATACGAGTATGTGTAGTCCAACCTAAGAGCATAATATAATTGTTTCTATCTAAATACTAAGTACACGCTTTGTAATTAATTTTTTAAATTTTGTATATGCTGCAGTCATGATACCAATTCATATTATCAATTTATTCATAAATCAAACGAATATAAAATTCAATGTTTTGTGACTCTTTCGCTTATAGTTCATGACAGTTTTTAATGCAATCAGTTGATTAGCCGGATATAACCAATACAGTTCAACTTTTGATGCTGAACTAAAAAAAGTATAAAATACTTTCTGGTGTGCACCATAGATCTTTCTGCAATTGCACAAACTGTTCTATAAAAATATATTAAAAACCAATATGTCGGCAGTAACTAACACATCGAGGTATGCTACTATCGAAGTACTTAAAGCTCTACAAAACATGCACATAATATAGCAATATTCGTAAGCCACTCCGTATTTTAGTTACACAATATAAGCTTACACACCTTACTTTCATATATGTATGTATAAAATTGTTCTGTTTACAAAATATATTAATAATAATAATAATTTGTTGTTTAATTTATCTAACAAAAATAGTATACACCTACATTAAGTTTACTTTAAGAATTTTCCATATTGACTTATGCTATAAAACAACTCTTTGCGCTTCGCATCGCTATTTTGCACAGCAAATGTGAAATAATTGAAATATTCACAGCGCAACTAGCGCAACGAAATCTAATAACTATGTATATTAATATACATATTTCTTAACAATTGTTTATACAAATCGAAATTTTTTTTGCAATAAAAAAAATTAATTTATAGTTTCACATTTTCGAGTTAATTTTGCGTATGAGTAATATTTCATAGATTTTATAGCAAACTACATAAATGAATATAATACAAAACACTTACTGCGATCGTAAAAATTATGTTCCAGTTCCTTTAGCAAAACGATAATAAAAAAAAAAAACAGAACAAATTTAATAGTTCAAAATATGTTGCACAGCTCAATTAATTCGCAGGCAATACGCATACGCAACGTTGGCCACAATAAGTTCAGCACATTTTCTAATTAATCTGCTTTAATTGTGTATTTAATTCGACTGTTTAATGCACAATTAATGCTGATGTATGCAGCAAAAACTAAAATTAAATAAACTAAATTCCAAAAAAAAAATTTTTTTTTAAATATTTAAATTTTTTTTGTTTTTTGAAATTGAAACTAAATTTATTTTGATAAGCTCGATAACAAATAGAGCTCTAGTAGATCTCACATATACTCATACACACACACACACACACACACACATACACAACAGTCAAACAGCAAGACAGACATACACAGCTTGCACGACAGTCTGTTTGTTCTCTATTAGCTCTGATTAGAAAATTAGACGTTGGCATTACAAAAAAAATAATAAAAAAACATACACGACAACAGAGCAGGAAAAAATACTCGGTTTGAAATAATAATTTGCTTGCCATCAAATATATTTTTAGTTAACAATTGGCGCTTATCATACACACTCAGCTACACACATACGCACGCACACAGCCACACATAGCAAACATCAGCGCTTTAGTTCAATTGAAAGTCTGTTTAGTTTAGTGCAACAAATGCTTAAATGCGAGCTGAGATTTTTAGACTAGAACTGGTGGCTGCTTTATATTTAAATATTTTTTTTATATACTCTTTTTTTTTTTTTGCAAAACCGTGAATTGCAATAAAGAGATTTATTGTTTGGCACCCGGCAACAACAACAAAAACACCAATAGCAGCGGCATTTGTTCTACGCCAACATTTAGACAGATATGTAGATACATATGTATCTGTACTATGTCTGTACAGTTACGAGTATATTCAAATATTTTGCGTTTTGCAATTTTTTGATTTTCTTTTGTTTTTTTTTTTTTTAGTAATATGTGTGTAGTAAATGAATTAAAATATTAAAGTTTATACAAAAGTTTTCAAAAAAAAAAAAATATACAATATGTTGCTTAAGGTGGGCGAACGCGTCTTGAAAGCCGGTAAAAAAAATAAAAAAAAAACAGTTTTGAAGCGCCTTTTGCACACAGAAAACACACAAATTCAACACTTGCTGATGGACACTAAAACAGACAGACAGACGGACGGACAAACAGCGACGTTCAGACATGAACGTCTACGCACTTATCGCGCACACTTTTTTAATACGAAAACCAATTGGAAATATATATAAATATTCAAAAAGAGATGAACAAAAAAAAAAAAAAAAACAAAAAATTAAAATACGTTTTAAACGTAGGCAACACAAGTTTTGCAATATACTTTTTTATGTATCTTGTATCTATGTAGTATATTACTTATGAGATTTTTTGCTACTTTTTTTTTTTTTGTTTTGTTTGATGCTGACGAATTTGCCTGCTTTTTCTTATAAGATTTTCTTTATATACTTTTTGTTGTTGAATTCTTGCTTTTTATTTCTTTCCTAGTTGCTTTATTTTCTGTTTGTTTCTTTTTTTTTTTTTGTTTTTTTTTGTGTTTGTGGAGTCGCGTGTGTCGCCACTGATGGTTGATGGTCAACTGAATTAAGAACGGAACGGGACGCCATTCAGCAAAGCTTGACGCAGCGTTGCGCTGCGCTGTTCGCATTGCGTCGTACATCGTTTTGCGTTGCGTTGCAGACGCGGCGCGTCTCGATTGGATTCGTATAATCGTGTCCGTTGTTGTTGTTGTTAGTGCTGTCGCATTTGTGTTGTACTACTTGTTGTTCTTATGAATGTTAGTATTGTTGTTGTTGTTGTCGCACGTACATTAAAACGTCGGCGTATTTGTTCATTCAGATAAAGTTTACTGTTGTACTGTCGCAGCATAATTAGCCAAAATCTTCGACACATTGTCAATCCTTAATCTCGCGCGTCACAGTCGAGTAGCATTTTTGATCAGTATTTGGCTATAATTTTTATATTACCGACTTAAATTAGATTATCGAGCTAGTAGCAATGGTATTTGAGCGGGCATAGAGTAGTGATCCTTTGCCTAAGTCATTCAGTGTTGGTATTTTTAAGAGCAAAATAAAATAAATAAAAAAAATTTCCAGAACATTTTTTTTCAGGGCATTTTTTAGTGGTGCCACCTGGTGAGCAGCTGCGTTGGAAAGGAACGTCTTTCATTGACATTCGCTTAAAAATTTTATGACATTTGGAAAACTGGAAGTGGAGTTATAGCGTCTAATGTGACACTAAGTGAAACTTCAACAAACTGAAACCGCGCTGCTGAGTACAACTTCACGTTGAAAATATAGAACAGAGTGCAACTATTTTGAGAGTGCATGCTTGAAGTGGCGGCCCTATGTATTACTACACTATGTCATGGGTATCATCTCTCTTGTAACCGATAAGATCGAGAGGTGAGAGAGAAAGGAATATAGTAAATAGATAATATGCTGTACCGTTCTTTCGTTACTTCTCTGCTACTAAAAAATATTCTTTAAGAATTAAAACCAAATGTAATTATTTCTCAGTTGTAGTGAAAAATCAAGAAGAAAATTCTATACTCTTTTATATGCATTTGAAGTAGCTAAAATTCTTAAATTTGGCTTAGAAAAAATCCCTATTATTCTCATAGGAGATATTAATATAGATTTTGCCAAAATACCATCCTATTTGACCATTTAATATGATCTGACATAATTTATTATTTTATTTACACGCTTTTTAAACACGGTAGACACACGAATAATTTTAGTGATCATAAGCCCCACTTATAACATTTGTATTACAAGATAATGGAATGAATGAATAATATTATTGAACACATCTCTGTTGACTATTTTGAAACTTGATCCATTTTGCTCAGCAGTTTCAATACAATAGTATGCTTATGTGGGAAAAATTGTTTGTGGGAAAAAGTTTATATTTCGAAACATTTTCCACTGATCCATTTTTTAGAATAGCAAGGCACAGTTGAACTCATCTAACCTTTATATCTGTCTAAAAAATATAAATTTAAAATGCAAAACGGCTGATCACCGTCACATATATTCAGAACCTGTGCATAAAAAAGTCGATGTACATAGCTCGTGAAATTGGAAAGCCCCCATGAAATTGGAAACACTATCCAAGTGTCAATCGCAAATAACATTGAAACTATGAACGCTTTGAAGATAATCGAAATATTTGACAAGAAGAGATACAAGTAGAAAGTTATGAAGTACAAAATTTTAAATGTCATCAATTTATATGATTTTAACAATAATCAGCGCATTTTTAATTTTTTTAATCAAAAAAGAGATTTAAACAGTTAAAGCACCAGGCACACCTGCAGAAGCCATTTTCTTCACAATATGCACAAGTGGTATCGCAATTTTCCAAGCATTAATCAATTAATTTGCCTCGCATTAATTTGGTTTTTCAGAAATTTAGCCACATTGGAAAGCAACATTTGAAAAGATTAATGAATCGAGAAGTTGAAAACTGATTATGAGTCAGTTTTTGCAATTTTATTATTTTTTATCGTAATTTTACAGAATTATTGAGTCTGACAATTTTTTTAACAAAACATTTCCAAAACCTAAACCCATAAACATTCAATGGCTGTATCATGACTGTTGTTCCTGCAGGCATTGTACAAACTTCAAAATTTTTTACGTTCGTATTTACAATGTCCAAATTTTCCTTTATTTGGCCAGTCCAAGAATTAAAACTAGATTAGATGTTAATTTTCCTGACACCTTAGGAACCACAACGATATTTTCTGCTTTAAACAATTTAAACAAGTATTAAAATCTCCACTATTTATTGTCTTACAAGAAAAAAGAGACAAATCTTGTAAGACAATAAATAGTGGAGATTTTAATACTCCACTAGCAGAAATAATAGGTTGTATTGTATAACTGTGCGTTAGAGAATCTAACGATTGGGCTATACGCTCAATTCTTGTATCTCCTTTCAAAGATAATGTTCTCCCACCATGTGATTGCAAATTAAATCCAACTTATCTGAATTATGAACATTATCATCATCAAACAATGAAATATTTTTCCAATAGATTACATTCCAACTGATCAGCTATTTGTTTCAAGTCATCTTTTTTTTTGCTGTGTTTTGGCAAAAAAATTTGTTGATTGTACGGAAAACAATTCTTTGCAGCTACTTAAAATTGTGAATCCATTTCGAGGAGGTTGTACACAGTTCTTGAGGTAAATTAACTTGAATCCTTGCTTTCAAAGTCCATCTCTTTATATATTTAAATCATGAATCGGTAATGATTTGTCATGAGCATTTTGAAATTCATTAACGACATGCTTGGAAATTTCGCTAAATTCTCATTTCATTTCATTATTGTCAAAATCATATAATTTAATGACAATCCAAATTTTTTATTCTTTTTACCCGATAACTTACCCCAACATTCACTTTTTCAAGAATTACAGTAGTATGTCCCTTGAGCTTTTTGCATTTATATTAAAATTAACACTTTAAACCCAATTTTTAACCCCTAAACCATCATGGTTGCCAAATTAAAAAAAAATATGGGTAGTGTTACTTGTTAGTGCATATAAAGAAAAAAAAATGTTCATACAATCATATTTTACTTCTCGCACACATCATATATTTTTTCTTAGTTGGTCCTGATTTTTGTCCAACTTGTCTATTTACAAACTAATATTTTTTAAATTTTTTTTGTTTGAGTTCTGTTCTTTGGTTTACTGTTACCAAGGGCACCAGAAATCATGCGCAATGTCTTAGCCTGTAGTATCCTAACTTTAGCCAGGTTTGATTTGGCTGCAATACCATAAACTACCAAGCTGTACCGCCAAGCTGGAACAATAATTATCTTGTAAACGGCAACAATATGTCTCAGCGAAAGTTTCTTTCTGCTGTTGAGTAGCCAATGCAACATCCTGAATCTTCCACTAATGGCTTTGGTTACACTTGTCATGTAGTTTCTAAAAGACAGGCGCCTGTCTAGAAATACACCAGGTCCCTTTATACCGAGTGTTGCCACATCAGCTGGTTATTAATAAAGACTCCAGGACAAGAGTCTCGACGTAAGGTATGACCTTGACAATGGACTCCACGCCATCCAATACTGTAGAAAAACCTGTTATGCTAATATTTGTGCATAATCAACCACCACACATGACGGTGTGCCCGAAACGCTTCGTAAAAACTATTGCCAAAAAGAATGTTGTGCCTACGTATCTATGTATGCCCCTATAGAACCATCTCCATTTTCTATGGATTTTACTTCTTCTGATTCCATTAACATGTATTCCAAATATCATCCCTGTACCTCAAAAGATTGCAAAGCTATGACACACTTTGTTTATACAATAAACATATAGGTTGTGGGGTATCGCAGCCGCACATTTTAAATAAATGAAGCTTAAGTTATTCATTATAATATCAGCTTTCAGACAGTTAAAGTCCTGTCAAAATCAAAATCGGTTTAGCAATTTCGGCGACTAGAGGGGGATTACATGATACAAGTACCTACTATCAGTCAGAAGAAGACGAGGCAGACCATATAAAGTATATATATGCTTGATCAGCATAAAAAGTCGAGTTGATATAGACATGTCTATCGATATTTGGGAGACTATAAGAGATAGAATATTCAAGTTTGAATATAAACATTTTTCTATTCCTTCTTCAGATCACTTGAACGGACTTCTAAAACAAATCTGTCCCAAATTTCTGGACCTTTGTACGAACAAAATATCGCTGTATTAGGTATGTTTTGCAATAATCCTAATAAAATATTTCATTTAGTTTTGTATGTTATTGGAACGTTAATAGAGGTGGCACTATACAAAAGTCATATTGAAATATATACATGTCCGTCTGTCTGGCTATGAACAACAAGCCCATAAAAGATAGAGCCGTCAAGTTTGGTTTATTAATGTCAATGAACGGTTTTCATCAATTATAATACACCGAATGATTTATATGGTGGATAACAAATCATTCCCATCCCTGGTGTTTTGAATATATGCCCTTGAAGGAATATTACAGGAATCACGAAGAACCAGTGCGGAGTACGATGTTTATATTATGGTTCAAAAACGAAAACTTATCTGCTCATTGCTTCAGGAAACGACACATAAATAATATTCACAGATTATGCCAAAAGTTTGCGAAATGAGCACAGTTTCTATTCTATTCAAAATAAATCAAGATAAATGTTGTCTCTCCTTGCTCGGCTGTTTTTCATTTCAATAAAATTTGTACATAAAACCGATTATCAAAATTTAATTTCAATATTGTATACCGCTTACGTTGCTACACACCATTTTGCCACCATTTTCCCATTGGTTCTTATTTTTCCCGACGCCCTTTACATCAAATTAAATCATCCCTCTGCGTGAAATGGATCCGAAAATAAGGCGATTTTGTAAAATTTCAGCAAATAGCAAAACTACCGATCATGAATATACTTTATAGGCAATCCATTCTATACATGTCCATCTGTCTACACTATGCTTTGTAATCTAGAAATATATTTGTATGAGTTCTACTCCTGCAGTCTTTAAGATATTGGTTATGAGTTTGGTATATGAAATTTTTGTACCCACAGTGAACGTACCGCAATGTAGCCACTAATAGACACGGCCGTAGCCAGGGCTGTGTAGCTGGGTTGTTTTTAGAAGGCGCAGAATTTGTTGAAATAAATACATGCTAAAGCTAAACCAAACTGGTTAGCCGGCGCTCCCAACTGGGCTGAAAGAACAGACCAAACAAGGTTATAAAGGGGTTATCAGTATGCCTTCCGTATGCCTTCAATAAAAAATAAAAAAAAAATAATTAAAACTTTATTCATTTATTATTATTCGTTTACCTTTTATTTTTCTTACATTTGGTTGGCATGGTAAATTATTCTAGTGGATCTTATTTATCCCGATGTTCTTTACTTATCTTCCAAATCATATCAATCTGCGTTAAATTGATGATGAGATATGACGAATTGGAAGCACCGGCATTAGACATTTTTCAGAGCAGTCCGCGCTACGCGTAACGCTTAAATAATCATTTTTTTTTTGACAGTTTTGTTCAACGATAGAATTTCACCACGAAAATCCAAAGAAACTGTCGATATGCACCATTTTTATGATCTTGACCTGCTTTTTGTGCATTATTTACAGGATTGGGTGGTGATTTTCAGATCGAAATTTCATAACGTTTTCATACTCGTTCAGACATTGTTTTTTACACCCTACCACGCAGCTATTATAATCTTAATGACATGTTCAGAGTATCATTAATTTAATTGACAATAAACGATTCACATACATCAGCTTTTAGATTTCCTTCAGGTAGTGCCCATCAGTTGTTGCAGTCTAGGATGGGGTTCATTTTCATTGCTGTCACATTCCTCATTGTGCAGAGTATACCACTCAAAAGATATAACTTCATTAAAGTTTTATTTCCAAAGGTTTTCTACAGCATACTGCAGCCTAAATTTCACTTTGCATATAAAATTTAAACTGGTTCTTAGATATATGTCACACACAGCGGTAAAAATTTAAAATAAAATAAGATAAAACGCTGCAGTCTAGTATATTCGACTTCGAGATACCCCGTACTCCCTCGAACCTTAAATTTTTAATGAGACATAACTTCCTATCAAGATCCGTATGAGATATATTATTAAGAATTAGTATAAGATACATCATATTTGTCCTTACAAGCTTAACTAAACAACAGACAAATATATTTTTCACACAAACCCATTAAGGGGGCAGTGATCCGAAATGGATCTAGTGAAATATTTCGTTAGAATTTAAAATACAAGATACATACCAATATGATCAATTTATTGTGATTTGATAATCTTGATTTACGGTAGATGAAAGGGTAGAGGATACAGAATATTATTTATTGATTTTATTTAAAATTTTGCATATGTGAATATTAAACTTTAGCTTTTTGTTTAAATGTAGAACTACTGGTAAGAAGTTGACTATTATCAGCAAATACTGAGGTTGCGTGACCTTGAAAGAGGGATATCATCCGTTTAAATACTGTAAAGAGTGGGGCTTAAGATAGAGCCTTAAGCTACTGCTGCATAGATAGGTTATATGGTTAATATTTATGCATTCAAGTGTTGTTTGAGTTTTTGAAGGACGCTGTGCCCTAAAACCAAACTGAGCAGATGGCTGCACATTATATGATCCCAAATGCCAAAATTCCAATTAAAAGTTATGTAGTCGTTGGAACATTTTTGATTGATTGGTCGCTAGTTATCAGGAGAATCTAAAAGTATTCCATGTTTTAGAATAGAAATAACTTTGGATATTTTTCATTTGTGTGGGATATAAACAATAAGGACAATTAGATAGGAGGATTGTTAATGCAAGAAAGTATATTTTTTTCCCAATTAGCATTGTTGACCTTAAATGATTTAGTTCTGATTTGACGGTTTAGATGGTTGTGTCTTGCTTTGAATATAGGATTTTGAGTTAAGAAAAAAAACACATTTGAAAGATACTTTTTTGAAGCAAGTTCCCTAGCGTAGGTCTGCCTACGATAGTGTTAGTCTGTACCTACTAACACGTTCGTAGGCACGCATTACTTTTGAGTTTGTATTGTTGTATTAAAAATGTATTTATTTGAGAACAAATTTGTTTTAAAAGTACAAAAGTTGAATTGTATTAAGTTTGATATTAAGTTCCATTATCGATTTATTGCCTCAATAGCTCATCTGACAGGTATCCGTTTAGAACTTAATCGAAAAATAAAGTTTTCTCTATCATCAATATTTTACCATAAATGGTTGTATTTATTCACACATTAACATAAATAAATACACTCAGAAAAAAAAAAACATTTCTACATTAAAACATAATTTTTCGTGCGGTAGTTTGAACATCATAAAATTCGAACTGTGCTGTTCCGAATATATGATTGTATCAAAGTAGCGCTTTTGATGCCGCACCTCAGACGAGACTGCCCTCCATTCTTGATCAGAGCTTGTGAGCAACTTTGGTGAGCCTCCATTGTTTCCATGCCAATCAGATTCTGTATATATTTTTAGTGCATATAGAAAACTTATGTGTTATCTATACTACTCATCTATTTTTTCATACAACTAAGCCATATTTCTGTCGCAATTTCGGCATGATCTCTTATAATATTGTATATAGAATACTGTTTATTTTGATAACAATGTTTCTCTTTGTTTTATAACAAGTCAATAATTCAATTCAGAGGTATTTGTTGTTGGCAAAAATCATGATTTGCTGATTTATCGGATCTTTGGATTGAACTTTGGACATATTAAAGATTCATCCGATTTGTTATTTGATAAAATTGATTGTTAAATCGAAAAGAAACTGAAATTTGCAACAAATTAAAATAGATGAACGAATCGTAGCTTATTGTGTGTTATTGAGTACACTCCCGCGCAGAGTGTAGGCATTATACATCTATCCCAAAATATGATAATCGCGATTCAGAATTTTTAACTTTTGATTAAATGATTCTCAAATAGTTTTAATATATTTCATATGAGTATTATATCAGTCTCTTAAATACTTGTGTTTGGTTTCAAAATGTGTTGATGCGTGATTGTGATAAGCGATTGTCTAAGAGGTGTATCACGGAAGGAAGAGTGTGATGAGTGTGTAAGAGTGATTGAGCTATTTTTTTATTAATAAAAGCGTTTATGATTTATTATTATGATGCAAGGGAGGGAAAGTGTGTTAATCGGACAGAGCTGTCTTCAAAATCAAACTCATAGTCGGCTAAAGGTTATCTTTTGCAATTAATAAAATTTGAAGCCTATCTAATGCATAGAAGGTAACAGCAGATATAAGGGAATCGAGCGTCACTAGATACATGTTGTGAAATGGTCTTATATAACAGAAACACAAAGATGTGCATAGCAGAGCATGTCGGGTTAGCTAAGAATCGAAGCATGCCATGATAAATCAAAAATATTGTAAAATTGAAAATCGCTAGTAGTTTCTAAAATTTTATTTTTCAAGCATGTGTTGAAATCTGATTTCTATCCAAATTCAATGACATTTTGATTTATTGCCTTGTGAGGTCTAATGTTGACAAAATTTGCATAAAACATTTCGATTGAAATTGAATTTTTATTGTTAAAGTTTTTCGACCAAAACTCTTCACAATCCTATTTTTATTCGCATTAAATTGCTTCCAAAAGTAAATTTGTATGCAGTCTAATGATAGGTGGTAGTCAAAGTGTGTCTCCAAATTTCCCGAACTTTTTTTCCAGAGCATTTGATGAGGACCTGCGTTGGAAAGGGACATTTTTCATTGATATTCCCATTAAATTTCATGGCATTTGGAAAATTGGAAGTGGAGTTATAGCGTCTAATGTGACAGTATGTTTTGGTCAGCGGTGCAAAAATTAGTGTTGAACACAAAGCCAATACAAAATTTTGTTTTAAACTTGGTAAAACTTTTACTGAAACTCACGAATTGATGGAAGAAGTTTATGGAAGAACAATTGTCCATCTCGTACCACTATTTACGACTGATAAACACGTTTCGAAGACGGTCGTGAAGACTTGAATGAAGACGAACGTTCGGACCGACCGAAATCTGCAGTGAACGAACAAAACATCAAAATTGTCTGTGATTTCATCAAAAATGAGCCGAAATCGTCATTACAGTTCATGGAGTCAGAATTGGGATTGTGCAAAGACTCAATCCATCGCATTTTGGTCGATCATTTAGGCTTCAGGAAAGTATGTGCACTTGTTCCGCATTAATTGAAAGAAGAGGAAAAGCCGCTTCGGATTCAACATTCGAAAGACATCATTAAAGATGCCAAAAAGGATCAACACTTCCTTTAAAACATTGTTACTGATGACGATGGTGTTTGCAATACGACTCTCCAAGCGTCAAAGTGCCGAATGTAAGCCGCCTGGTGAGCCAAAACCGAAGAAATTACGTTTGGAAAAGTCGAAAGTGAAGACAATGTTGATTCATTTCTACGATTAGAAAGGCATTCTTCATCAAGAGTTCGTTCGACCGGGCCAAACAATTAATGGGCCATTTTATCTTGGTGTTATGAGGCGAATTGGGCCGAAGGAAGTTGGCGTTTGTTGTTGGAGAATGCGCCATCTCATCGATCGACACTTTTGACCGATTTTTTGTCTAAAAAACGGATTTTGACCATCAACCACTTGCCCTATTTGCCTGGCTTGGAGCCATGTGACTTTTTTTCTGTTCGCCAAGCTTAAATTATGCATTAAAGGACGGCGCTATGCTGATGTGGAGGCCATCCAAAAGGCTTGCACCGACGTATTAAAGGTCATTCCGGTCAACGAGCTAAAACACTCAACTGAAATATTATTGGATTGAGCTAATAAGTGTATTCACTCGGAGGGAGATTACTTTAAATAATAAAAAAACAAGTACTCAAAAATCTATTGAAGTTCTCATTTTATTCCAAAAGTTCGGAAAATTTGGCGACACAACTTATATGAGATCCTTAAACGGGCGCAGGGAATCGGGCAATGAATTACCGATCATGATCATATTGGATACCGTTGAACGCGAAATTCAATTTTATAACACCACAAAAGAAAAAAAAAAAACACTTATAATCAGGAAAGGGTTTCTAATTAGTTATGACCTTAAAAATAGTACAGAAAATATTCATAATATTTTGAACCGCATTGGCGCATAAATAGAAAATCACGCCTACTCATAATACAACAATACAAGATAGCGCAGCTCCCCACATATAAGCAACGAGTCACATTTCACCATACCGATAACCCTCGTACTGAGTACAATTAGGTAAAAATACAGAGCAGAGGGCAACTATTTTTAGAGCGTATTCATGAAAAGGCGTCACTATCTATTAGTATACTACGCGCTGCTCATATTACATTTTACTACAGTAATCTTTGCTAAGCTATGAATGAATTGTGTTTGTGCTGACACTCAATCTCTGATAAGAAAGAAAGAAAGCAACAGCATTACCATCGAACATTTACTAATTTTCTTCGAAATATTAATTATAATACATAAATATGAAATCATGAATACTAGCTGCTGGGCCCTCGACCCAAACAACAACTATTTTAGGTTTCTAAGATTACATTTTTTTAACAGATTCATAAATACAGTGAAAACTCTCCCAACGGACACCTCTAATAGGCGGACACTCCTCTTAGACGGACATTTTCTCTTACACCATTGTTTATCAGTAATTTTTCGAACATTTTCACCTCTCTTAAACGGACCCCCTTTTAACCGGTCGCGGACAACATATTTTTAAAAATTGTGACAATATACCTCTCTTAGCCGGACGCGAACCCCTCAGAAACGGACGTGATGTACGAATATGCGTTATAAAATATACGTGGAAGCAAATAAATTTAATTGGGGATTTCCCCGAATAAAATGTTTGCCGTTTTGATTCATTTTGCTTGCATTACATTATTTAATTTTGACACGTTTAAGTGAAAACATCGCATTAAACAGACAGAATAAAGTGAAAATTTCAGAATGGATGAAAGAAAAACGCTTAGTTTAAAAGAAAAAATGGAAATTGTGAACGCGTATGATAAAGATAATACATCTGTGCGTGCTTTAGCTAAAAGGTAAAACTATATTTAAAAAAATAAAATTGCAATGACCTAATTCAATATTTATTCTAATGTCTAACTAGATTTAACATTGGAAAAACGCAGGCTGCGCGCAATAGAGACAGTATACGGTCGAGTTGGCTGTCTGGTGAAAACATTAATATGAAAAGAATCTTCCTGAGTACAGACGGCAATAAAATCGATTTAATGTGCTATGACTGGTTTTGTAAAGCAAGAAGTCAAAACACTCCATTATCTGGGCCAATAATACAAGGGAAGGCAAAAGAAATCGCTCGGAAACTCGGAATAGATAACTTTGCAGCATCTAATGGTTGGCTGCAAAGGTGGCGAAGTAGACACAACATAACTTTTCGATGTATATCGGGTGAAGCTGCTGCTGTAAACCCATTAGATGTCCAGCAGTTTTTAGAAAAACTTCCTTCAATATTAATTGGTTATACGCCGCACGATATTTATAACGCTGATGAGACAGGCATCTTTTTCAGAGCTCTGCCAAACAAGACTTTAGCGCTTAAGGGCGAAAAATGCCATGGTGGAAAACATTCCAAAGAGAGACTTACAGTCCTATTTTGTGTGAATTTTGCCGGAGAGAAAGAAAAGCCACTCGTTATTGGGAAAGCTGCACGTCCTAGAGCTTTTGCCTCCCTGAATATCAAAAATTTACCAGTAAATTGGGAGTCAAACAAAAAGGCATGGATGACACGCGATTTGATGACAAAGTGGCTAATGGAATTTGACAGAAAAATAGGAATGCAGAATAGAAAAATTATTCTCTTCGTAGACAACGCAACATCGCACCCTCGCGACTTACGATTGAAAAATATTAAAATTATTTTTCTTCCATCCAACACGACATCAGCTTGTCAGCCGTTAGATCAAGGTGTTATTCAAAATTTTTAAATTTACTATCGAAGCCTGCTTGTGAAACATATCTTGGCAAGTGTTGAGGCAGATTCGCCAAATAATCCAATTAACGTCTTGGATGCTATACATTTTATAAAAGCAGCCTGGCTTAAGGTGCAGCCAGAAACAATAAAAAATTGTTTTAAAAAAGCAGGGTTCGACAAAAATCAAGACGGTTTATTAGAATTCGAGCCTGAAGATGACTTACCCTTAGCAACGATGTCTTCAATTTTCCAAATGGCCAAATCATTTGGGGAGTCTTATTCCGATAGTGAAGAATTTCTCGCAATAGATAAAGATATAGCGATAGAAAACCCAGACAATGAGTTTAACACTGATGGTACAAGTAGCGATGCCGTAGAAGTAATTGATGAAAACATTGACACGGATACTGAATCTACATCTGAAGATGCTTGTGAGGTCAACTCAAATAAAACCGCGTTAATATCTATTGCAAACTTAAAGAATTATTTAAAAGACGACTACATTGCGTTCGAACATTTAAAAAATTTAGAAATCCATGTGCAAAATAGACTATTGGAAGAGAAACAAAAACGTTTACGTCAATCGACCATATCAGAATTTTTTAAACTAGAAACTAAGTACTGTTGTTTTTTTATTTTGCTTTATTTTTATGTAACATACTATGTAAAATATGCGTATTCATATCTATTCACATTATATATATTCATATCATATCTATTCAGATCTACATATGTATGTACCAATCATGAATAAACAAATTCCGTTTGTTAAAACATTTCAAATATTTAATGAAATATATAATCGTAACATTAAATTATTCTTAAATTAATAAATTAATTTTAAAAAAAATGTCCCCTCTATTAGGCGGACACTCCTCTTGAGCGGACAAAAAATGCCCGACGGTCGCTGTCCGCCTAAGAGAGTTTTCACTGTACTTAAATAATTGGATGTGATGTTTTCAGGAGATGGGGTAATACGTCCAAAATGTTGTATTTCTTCAATACCTTTCGCATTGATTCAGTTTATAATCTATGGATGCTAGTTCTTCACCGCATTGGGGACATAAAGATCGCTGCTCAAGGGTAAGGAAATGTTGATGTGCTCAAGTCTTAATCGGACGAAAGTTATTCAACTATGACAGTGGCAGCTGTGGGCGCTTTATGTGTTGATTTTATTTTTTTTCTCCTGAAGAATTGATTTGATTCTGTTTTGAATATCTTTCGCGTATGATTTTGATGGAAGTATCCGAAGTGGCATACTTAGCAACTGAAACTTTGCTTTGATGGCTGGGTTCCCAGAAAAGTTTTATTTTGATTGGAGTTTTTATGCACCGATGTCGGATTTCAATGATGTGATTGTTGTTGCATATGTTCCGAATGTTTTTATGGCAGAAAGACTATCCGAACAAATAAAAAAACTATTTCTTTGATTTTGGGCGATCTTTAAAGATTTTAGTACAGCGTCAGCTTCAGCAGCAAATACCGAATAGTACTCTGAACGACTGTAAAGAAAAGAGAGGACGGAAGTATCGTAGATCGTTCCAATTCAATTGCTTATAAAATCAGCAGATTTTGATGAAGTTTTGGGATTATGGCTTAGAGAGACGTTATCTCTATACTGGCATCGTAAATTCTGGCGAAGTGCTCTATCACTCCTGACCACAATGGGGGTAACTTTTGAGGGGTCTCTGAATATTACCATTATTTCTACCTTTTATTTACATTTGCACATTAGAAGTGATAGCCTCCATACAAATCTGTCCTCCCTACTGGGCATTTGTAAAAAATCACATTTTGTTGTGGTTTAGTTTAGCTTAAGACGACAAACACGTGTTTAGCCAATTCGAATAAAATATCCCACGTGAATCCAGAGTAGAATATAAAGAAATTTGTGGTTGAGTGGGATACATTGTAACTCGAATTCATAAACGCCTGCAGCGTTGTTCATACAACAAATAATGCGACAATAGGTAGTTAAAAATCTGATATACGACGTTCTAGATTACATTTTCCAATCGGCCAATGCAATGAGTATATCTTGCAGGCACCAAGCTTCATGCAATACCGTAGTCACTTTCTTTTGAATTGAAAAGTGTTTTTCTAAGTGTACAATTATCATCATCATCAATGGTAGTCGGCATCATCGTCATTGTCAACTTCTCGTATATGTTATCAAAAGTTATACCCGTGCCATCATCCCATAGAACTCAATGCCGCCTCCGATAGGAATTCACACTCGAACGACCGACGAACAGTTCCATGGACGACCAGCGGTATGGACGGACGCAGTGACCATTAAAAGCAATTTGTTGACAGTGACACAGAAATTGTCCGGCCGTCATTGTTGTCGTCGACGTCGTCGTCCAGGCTCGCCCAAATCGCGCCCAAAGCCCAATTCATGTTTAGTAGTTTTCTTATTAGAGAAAAAGAAAAAAAAAAAACGCCACGAAAAACCCCAACAAGCGCACAAATCTGTGCAAATATGATTTACTTTGTTGTACACGATTCTACTATATAAGAGTATAATGGAAACTTTTTGTTATTGTTTGTTGTTGTAATCGTTTAATGTTGTTGTTGTTGTTGCTGCTGCTGCTTCTATGACATCACTTAATTGTGGCCACACTAACAATGTTTCAGTGTTCTTTCTGATATTGATATCGGATACTAGAAGTGTATGAACCAACATATAGCGCAAAAAAAAAAAAAAAAAAACAAAGAAAAAAAGGCAAAACCAATTAAAAGTAAATGTTTTATTAGAGCTCCAGAAAGCAACTCCAACTGAAGCATTAACTTTCATTTGGCTGAATTTATTCTGTGCGTCAAATTAAGGAAAAAATAATACGAAAAGATATTAATTTCAGTTGAACCGAAGCTTAAGTACCCTTAGCTGTTATAACGGGAGAAAAAAAATATTTGGAAACGTTAAAAAGCTAAAGGTCGGGGGCTAACGTTTAAATAGATAGGACTTGCCCTGCGATACTTATGTGAAGATAAGAAATCACATGTTTCCATGCTTTTTTTTTTAATAAAATCTTCTTAAAGTGGGGAGAGTCATACCCACTAATGTAAAGTATTCATCCATAAAAAGCAACCATATGTATTAAAAAAGAAATAAATGATAAATGGGCGATGGTATTCATCAAGAATCTAAACTGTATGAGTTTTTATAATGCCTTCTCTAATGTGTTACAAATTTTCCGACAAAATAAGAGTACCATATAAAAAAAAAATGTTCTGAAATATTATTTGAATTGCTTGTCGGTTCAAATGTCGCCTTATACTGTCGTCAGTTGACTCCAACACTTTATGCAAAATTCTATTAAAAATTCATACATAATTATGTTCTGTACTATGCAGTGCATTTACAGCTACCCGGCTTTATACAGATATTGTAAAATATATTTCAAGTAAATTGGAAGAAGACTGATTTTTTTTTACATATTTTTATCATCATGTGCTACGTTTCACGACTACGAAAGGGCGTGAACCACTAACTGCTATAAACCAAACTGTAGCCATATATCCACGAGAAACCCATCATACTGACCAACTTTTTTTTTGTAAATCAATTCACATTGAATTCCTACAATAAATATTTCTGCACCATAAATTAAAGAAAACTTGCCAGCTCCCTAGAGAGTAATCTTTCGAATGGCCTTAAGTCTTTAACAATGTGTGGATAATGATGCTGTGAAGACATTACGCATCCTATTCGGCCGCCTGTTTGGCAGAGTGTGATCCAATTTGTTACAGTACGTAGTCAGTCTTGCGGTACACCAACTGGTGTGACGGGAAATTCGCGAAAATCCCTTTGGGGCGTGCTCTTCCGAACGAACATCGGTGTGTTTTGACACAAATATCCCACAACTGCACTCCGTACCTCCAGATAGGAGCAACGGAAAGTGTGTAGACAGCTCTCTTGCAGCGCAGGGCTAGTTGTTTCGTCTGTTTACCAGCCAGTAGAGCTGCCTCATTCTGTCACCAAGTTTTGAGTGTACCGCGCGTACGTCAACGTTTTGTCCAGCGTCAGCCTAAGGTATCTGATCTCTTTTGCCTGCGTAAAGACGGTATTGTTCCGCCAGACATTTGGAGGACTCCTTCTGCGTAGTGTGAAGCATACGTTAATGCACTTGGCCGGATTAAGTTTGGTGTTCCACTTCCGGGTCCAGTGCTTAAGCGTGTGTGCGTACTCTTGCATCCCGACGGCCGCATTTGCAACATCATCTGCATACGTTGCCAGCAGCACTTTTTCCAGTGCCATTATTTCTCAGGGAGATCGGCTGTAAACAACGAGTACAGAAGCGGACCCAGCACGCTTTCTTGGTGACTCCAGATTTTACAACATGCATGTTGGACAGCTTATCTTGCTCTATCACCTGGCAGCGACGTTTCTCCATATAAGCTTGGATCATCAGAAAAATGGGGACTGGGAGTAGCGCCTTGATCTAAGCCAGGAGTCCGGCATGCCACACTCTATCGATGGCTTCCTGCACGTCGACAAATGAAATGTTTTACCACTCTGTGGACTTGTTCCATTGTGTCATGACCAGATCTAAAGCCGCATTGGTGGTACTGACCAACTGACAACCAAAATGTTCCTGATCTGTTTAATTTTTTTACATTTAGGAAATTCATACCTGAACACTCGCCTATATATTTTGAACTTTGTGTGAGTCACCAGTTAATAAAGAACATGCACTATTATTATGTATTAATAAACTGGCAGTTATTCAAAAGAATAGTATATGAAAAAGTTGACACATTATCCGTAATACTTAATGCAACGCAATACAATAATACAACACGCAGCAAATAGTTACCTTTAAGAAATTTAAAGTCTTATTCGGGCAAAAAGAAAACTTCGCAAAAGGTGGCAAATGACGAGATATCTAGAAGATAAAGCAAACCCTAAACCATTTAAGCTTTTAAAAATACAGCGTTCAACTCTTGCCAGAGTAGCCTAAGCAGTAACAAAAGTACGGATTTTTCGCTATGGAAATGTGCACGAAGCACTAAGAACCCCACTATATAAGATGCACCTATTAAAGATTCAATTGGAAACAGGGCGAAACACGATATCCAAAAAAATCTAAAGTATTTTTTGAATATTTATTGAAGGTATTTTCTCAAACAGACATCGACTCAAACACATGCACATTATTAGGTATTGCATCCTATTGCCAATTCGAATGCGGATATGCACAAAAACTACTTAGAAGTATGTAGTTCAAATAACGATATATCCGGAGTAGTGGGACTTTGGCAATGTCCACATAATTTTTCTGCTTATTACTGGCGATTTTAACTTAACCAATGTTTCTTGGATGAGTTGTATAGATTCTGAATCAATAATTCCTTCTATTCAGTTGGATTTTTTTGATACTTTAGCAAACATTTCTGTTCACCAAATCAACCACATCAAAAACTGTTTAATAAATTGTTAGGCCTAATTAGGCCCTGTACCGAAGGTACAAGAGCCTATTGGTTTTGTGCAAATGTATGTAACAGGTAGAAATAATGGTCGGAGACCCCCCAAAGTTACCCCCATTATGGTCAGGAGTGATAGAGGAGTCGATATAGCCATGTCCGTCTGTCCGTCCGTCCGTCTGTATGAACGAAAGGATCTCGGAAACGGTAATAGATAGAGACTTCGAATTTTTTGCGTTCGACTAGGACTGCTCCGGAATTTCACAAGTTTATTTTAAAATTTTGCCCCTCCCCCCCCTTCTCCCTAAAATCACCCCCAAGGAAAAATGAGTATGCCAGTAAAGAGATAACGTCCCTCTTAGTCAAAATCCAAAAAGTTCATCAAAATCGGATAATTAATAACGATTTTATAAGCAATTGAAATTGAACGACCCCCTTTTTCTTTTCATAAATAAAAAAATGTTTTATAAGGCACTTTTTCGTGCAGTAGGAAGTGGTCATAGGTTTGGTCATATGCTCGGGAAACATTTAATGTGTTTGTTAGGAGACCTGAACTGGTACAGGGCCTCTTACAGTCGGTTACGCCTGACTGTATTTTCTTACTTGTTTCATAATAAAACAGCAACGGACACAAATGAGATATCGGACATGTTTGCAGATTTCTTTCAATCAACTTACTCCCAATCAAATCTTTTCTCAAACTTCTTTATATGCATCCTATATCTATTCCAACTATAGATAGAGATTCTCTCTTAAAGCTTTTGCGCTTCTTAAAACTAAATTTCTCTCCTGCTCCCATCTGGTATACTTAAATTTTGTGCCGACTCGTTATGTGATCCTTTTCATAAATGATCTTCCAGATATTGTATAGCATTGCCACACATTGATGTATACTGCTTCTGCAGGACATAATTTATTACAAGATGACCTCAGCGTTGACAGCTGGCGTCAACCTAATAGCTTAGTTTCGAACAACGTTGAGTGTAAAGTGATGTATTTTTGTCGGAGGAATTCTCTAATAAATGCATATTTCATTCACAACTCGGAACTGGAATGAGTTTTACGCTTAAGCGATCTTGGTGTTCTTTTTGATCCCAAATTATCTTTTGTTCCCCATATATATATATTATATATATCGAATAAAGGTATGTGAATGTTAGGATTCATTAAACGTTGGTCAAAAGAGTTTAATGATCCAGACATTACAAAATTATTATTTATCTCTTAAGTGTGCCCCATTTTAGAGTACGCCTCTTGTGTTTGGAGCCCTCAATATAGTATACAACAAGCACATTAAGAATCTGCTCAGAAAGAATTTCTTCTTTTTGCCTTGCGTAACTTAGGCTGGGACCCCAATGTTAACTTACCTCCTTATATTCATCGTCTTAATCTGATTAATCTATCAACTTTGGCAAAACGCAGAACAATGATGGCAGTTACTGTTTATACATAAGCTTATCTCTGGTGAAATATATTCTCCATATTTACTTCAGCGTTTAAATTTTTTAGTACCTCTCATCGTCGCGTCGTGCTGATCGCTTTATCGGATCTCTGACACATTTCTTCGCTACATTTTGACATTTCAGCAAATTCAATCCTCCAGCCTATAGTGTAATGGTACTCGTACATAGTGACGCCACTTCATGCGTACTCTCTCAAAATAGTTGCACTTCTTTCTATTAGTACGTTTATACGATAGAGTTGTTCATGAAAACATTTCAATGTGATATCTAACTTGGATTTGTTTTCAATTTCAAAGATCGCCAAACATCAAAATGAGCTCAAGTTGTGCATTTTAAGATACCTCTGCATTGTATGATAGCATTTTATATCGTATAAACAGTAATTTTTCGTGCAATTGCATGAAATGTGTCGTATAATATAATATCGTAATATATAATATATAAGCAAATAGTTGCACAGTTTGAGTAACTTCAGTATGATGAATTGAGTGAAAAGTTTCTTATTTTTTAAGAGTGGCACCACTTTGTATTTTTACGCTATGCTGCAGTTCGTTTATGCTTATTTTTTCTATATAAACATATATTCCAACATCTCTCTTTCATATTCAATAAATTAATTACTGGATGAGAACTACGACAACTATCCGTGTCAGTCTATGTGCCATTGTACTAAATTACCAGCGGCTCGCTTGCCTCATTTGACATGGTATATGTGCGTGCGCGTGAGTGTGCATGAGCGGATATTTTGGCGGTTACCGCGTTCCATACATAGTCTGTCGTGTTGAATTAAATAGCATGCTAGCATGGGATTCATTTCGATTCGTTTTAAATTGAGATGGATTTGTGCAGATACAATGTATGTCAGCGTTAATTAGCTACGATTTTTTTCTTTCAATTTACGCGCGTGTGTGTGTTCGCGCGCGTATCTATGTGCGGTGCGTACATGTACTAGATATGCGACACAGAATTGCTGACAATGTGCTTAAATGCCGTTGTTTTAATTGTAATTCAGGGATATATGATACATAATTAGAAATGCACATATTTCTGTGTGCGTCAAGTGAAATGCATTCGAATTTGACTTTTGTCTTTGTTTTTTAACATAATTTTAAACATAATTAGAGAGCGTAATCCATTAATAGGAGATCTGGAGAATGGGTTTTTTTTGCTCAAGTTCACATTATGAGAAAAGTTGTTGCCAGTCATTCACTTGCGAATGGCGAATGCCAGCAATGATTCTTGTTATAAACGGTCCATGCAACTCACACGTCCGTTTGGACACGTATCTCCTGGGTAGCATCTGAACACCCATTCAGAGTTGAGCTAACGTGAAAAGGTGAAACCCCCTCCCCTTAATTAGGGGTTGGTGCGCTAGGCTTGTGACCTGCCACCGTAAAAAAATTAATCTCCAATGAAAACAAAAAGGAAGCCTCGCATGGAACCCTGTGATGACGATCTCCGCAAATGATAAAAGGACCATGATTCACGGATATGCACCAGGAATGTCCAAACACTTAATTGGGATGGCGCAAATATTTAGCTGCTTGCTCCTCGAAAGATGCACGGCTGACATCACCGCAATCCAAGAAATCCAATGGATAGGACAGGGTTGCTCTAAAAAATCATCCTGTGACATCTACTATACCTGCAATGCGAGTAAGCGTGAGTAAGAAGTAGGTGAGTAGAATACTACGTGGCCTCGTCTTCAGGTTTACGTCTAGCCCCGAAACGCATCAAGACTAAATATTTTTATATTAGCCTGATTTGTGCGCACGCCCCGACGGAAGAGAAAGACGACGATGCTAAAGATGAGATCTATGAGCGCTTGGAACGTCTGTACGAGCGCTGTCCCAAACACGATGTCAAAATCGGGCTTGGCGATTTCAATGCCATGATTGGGAAGGATGGAGTCTTTAGCCCAACTGACGGAAAATTTAGCCTTCACGACACTACCTCCAATAATGAAAAGAGGCTAATCAATTTCGCCGCAGGCCGGAACGCGGTAGTTAGTAGTACCAGATTTCAACATCTTAACATCCACAAGGCTACATGGATTAGTCCTGATCAAATAACACGCAATCAAATTGATCATGTTCTGATTGACGGAAGGCACGCATCGAGCATGTTGGACGTGCGACTAATTCATGGTGTGTCGCAATGCTACTGCAGAGAAGAACGCTTCCTATTGAGAGAAACGGAGAGAGGAGAAACGCCTTTTCAGACGCAAGAAAGACGGGAGTTTGAGGATGTTGAGATGTTACGTGACAGAAAGGAAGCTCGAAAATTCTATCAAAAGGTCAAGCGTCTGACTGAAAGTTTTAAACCCGGAGTAACTTTCTGTAAGGACGAAAATGGAAATCTGGCGACGGATGAACAGGAATCACTGAGATTACGGAGGAGTAATTTCTCCAACCTACTCGGAGGCTACGAAGCGCACAATTCCGCCGATAGAGAAATGACACTGGAGCCACCAGTTAATGATGGCACTACTGTAGAGCCACCGGACTATAAAGAGGTCGATTCAGTTATTAAAAAGCTGAAAAATAACAAAGCGGCAGGCTCTTATGGGCTGCCAGCTGAGTTATTTAAGACCGGCGGCGAAGAGTTGGTTAGGAGTATGCACCAACTTTTATGCAAGATATGGTCTAATGAACGCATACCCAATGACTGGAATCTCGCTCTTCTCGGTCCTACCTTTAAGAAAGGAGACCCCGCTGTTTGCGCCAACTACCGCGGAATGAGTCTTCTTTCCATTAGATATAAGATTCTGTCGAGCGTATTGTGTAATAGGCTGAAGCCGTATACGGATTCACTGATAGGACCGTACAAACAGAGTATGCCGGGCTCGATCTTCCAAAAGGAAGTGATGCTGCTCGCTTACGCCGATGACATCGATATCATTGGCAAGCGGGAACGGCGAGTCAGCAAGGCGTTCTCAGAAATTGAAAAACAGACTCGGCTTATGAGTCTAGCGGTGAATGAGGACAAGACGAAGTACTTGGTGTCTTCTCGCACTCCGTCATCGTTTCTTGGACGGTTAGTGACGATGGAGAATTTCAACTTCAGTGTTGTAGAAAACTTCGTCTAGCTTGAATCCGAGATAACCAGCAACAATAACGTCAGCCTGTAGATCAGGCGAAGAATAAAGCTTGCAAACAGATGATTTTTTGGGCTGAGCAAGCAAATGAGAAGTAAAGCCCTCTCGAAAGACAAAACTCAAGATCTATAAGACGCTGATACTCCCGGTCCTATTGTATGGCGCAGAGGCATGGACCGTGATTAAGTTGGATGAAGACAGACAGGCTGACAGACGGACATATCTACATCGGCTAAACTTATGATGCTGGTCCAGAATTATATCTTCTGCCTGTTACATACATTTGGCCAAACTTATTTAACTCTTTTACCTTATACTCGGGTATACAAAACAAAAAAATCATCAATTGGATTTAGATGAATTTAGATATTTTCTAACATTTATTGAACAGAAGCTGATCTATACCATATTAAATATAATTATATATAAAACATTTATTGGAACACCCTCTTATTTAAATATGCGCTCATCTATGTGTGTGTGGGCTGATATTCAAAACGTGAGATACATAAGTATCTGTGTATCTATTTGACGTTGCAAGTTGAAGCTTAACGTTATAAATGTTGGCGTTGCGTTGCGTTGCCTAACTAACAACTTTGCACTTCAAGCTATGCTTATGCAGCTGAGCTGCGCTGTGCACTATGAGATACATTTCCACTTACTTCAATGATGATGACGTCAACGCTGCTCTTTGGTTTCATTAACAACTATTTTAAACTCTGGCAGCAACTTTGGGCGTTCATTCATAAATGCTTAGTAAGACTTACGTGTATCGTGGCAAAGATATATAAACCTGTCGTCTGATGATGGTGCGGACGGATGCCTTGCTGAGTTTAATAGGCGTGGGACACACCCACGTGCGTGTGTGTGGCTGCATTGCATTCAAGGGCAACTTGAATTGACTGCTTTTGGCTACCGTTTAACGATTTTGTTAATTTGGCTATTTTCAGTTGGAAGTCTTTGAGTGCGAATGTTGTAATTTGAGACTTACAGCTCAAATATTATTGTAAAATTTGGTTTTAAATGAGTACCAATAGGAGTTTTTTTCTATTGGATTTATGTGATTTTTAATACAACCCAACTTATCTTCGTCTAAACAAAAACAATTCGTTTAATCGCGCTGTTTAAGTTACCAATTAGTTGCTTGTAAATCAAGTGCTCCAAAGAGCTAAACCCGCTGTAAGTGCTTCTATAATTAGTTGTCTTATTTTCCTTCGATCATATTAGAAGTACAGAGATACAATTTTCATTCTTTTTTTGCGTCGCTGCCGTAACTATTTTAAGTCAATTCTGACACACATTTTTCTTAGACGAAGCACGTTTGTTTACAGAACAGCGCTAACCACAAAGAAAAAGCGGCAAAGAAATTTAGGAATCACGTCATCGTCGGAGGCGGAATCCGCTAAAAGATACGCAGCAGATGACAGCAAGTGATTGTGATAAATACATTTGATGGATACAAAAGGAGTCGGCGGTGTACGGTGCGGCGGAAACGCACAGCGGGACAGTTAAAGTGTAGTATTCATACATGTCCGCTGGACTGTACGTCTGTCTGCTCTCAGATGTCTATCCCATACATACTATATCCATTGAAGTATCTTGATTTTTTTTTTTCTGTGGCGCTGCGCATCATCTGTTGCTTTGGAAAACATTGCCTTTGATGGATTCTGTTTGCTTTGGCCGGAGTATAGATTTTCATAACATAAAATTTTATTTTTCCCCTATTGGATTTCCCAAATGTGTATGTTTTCAGTTGGCTACTGTGTCTGTGTCTTGTTTGGCAACATTTGCTGTCGCTCAAGTGGCCACTTCAAGTGGCTTGTTGCTTGTCAATGGAGTGTGGCACTTTCATGCACTTCAGTGTTATACGGTTTCACACTAAAAATGCGAAATAAAATATATATTTAGGAGAATCAAAATGTTCTTCTCACACATTATTTGTACAAAGTGTGGTAAGGGTGCTGGCAATGCATTAAAAGAGACATTGATTGTAGATACTCGCGTATATTTATGATAAGCTTGAGAAAGCAAATCGGCTTATGTGGTGCAAACATTGTGTAAAATGTATTTGAAACCATTAACAATTAATAGCTGGTTGCTACGCGATTCTACTTTGTGTAGTGTATACACCAGATGTATCAACAATAGACCTTACAGACTCCTTCGCTCAACACCTCTCTAAGCGATTTTAAGTGTGTAAGCTGGCATCACTCAATAACATTTAAGCTACAGAGGCGTCCTCCAAGCTCCAATCACACTGACTGAGATTTCTGAAGCCATAAAATGTCTTAAAAACAACAAAGCATCTTGCCACATATTTCAATGCTATTATAGGCTACAACAATTTTCATCGGTTTGAAAAACAGCATTGGTAACAATGTCCTATAAATCTAGAAAGCAATTACTCTACTTCGAAGGTATGAGAAAGGCTCCTTATTTTCTGACCAACTCATATTGTGTACTCTTATTTTTACAAACTTTTATAATAATAATACCCGCCGCATTATATCTGATGCTACGTTCATACCTAGAAGGCTGTCCGTTCGTTGTTTAAGTTCTCGCAACTATTTGCGCAAAAGTTTCTTAGGATAGCGTGCAAGGACCAGTTATTTTCAATATTTTTGCAGCTGACCTTACGATACCTGACGAAGATAATTTCATTTCTGCATCAAGTACGATGATTGCCTTTTATGCAGATGACATATGCGTGTTCCACTGGGCTGAGTGATGACCTCTAGGAATATCACTTGTTGCTGGAAGTATTGCCTAAGAGATGGATTATACAAGTAATATAATGCGCGCTTGTACAACCACCAACATCGTCTGGTCAGATCTTTGGCTCAAGCAAGTCCTATAAGAAGCCTGAAACGCCACCATATCATAATCCCCTTTTTTTCTATCTTTTATGATTGTCTTAGTTTTCTTATTGAATAAGATAAATTTAAGTTGATCTAGCCCAGGTTTTACTTAAGATAAGCTAGATATAGTTGCTAAGATCTACTTTCTCCTAAAATAAGTTAGATGTTACATCATATAATATTTTAGTATCAGCTGTTATATTGATTAGTGTTAAATAATTAGAAAGAAGATTTGTATATAGGTAAATTTTAAGGAAAACTCTTAATCCCTGATTGTTACCGAATCGACATTACCAAAAAATACTAACCTACAAATTGTTTTCATAAAAATTATTCTATTGAGTTTTTAAGTTGGTGTATATTGCAACGAATGACATATATAAATCATATTAAAGACGACGAAACACGTGACCATTCCATGGTTATAGTCTGTTTTTGAATTATATCTGATATACGGCTACGAGTCTTTATCTTGTAAGACAGCGATTGGAAGAACTACAGGCCCTTTAGTCTCACTTCGTTCTGAAATAACTACTAGATCTCTATAAATGGTAAAGCACGTCTATTGCCATGTAATCGAACACTCTTATACAAATGAAAAATCGATGGATGTTATGATTGAGGAAGCTATGCATCACATGGGATATGCATTAGGAAAGTTCCCAGACATAATGCGGCAACGGAAACAATAATGCAAAGCAACAGCATCTCACGACGTAGTAACTTCCTAAATGCATGACCGGACCTGACCTGAACAGAAAAGTTCAAGGCGAGTGATGGATGGAAGTCAACTTACTATAAATATGGAATCTAGTGATAAAGAAACTGCTTAAGGAATGTTTAATGAAAGCTCCCAAATTAGCTACAGATCCGAAATGCAATGCCGAACAAGAGAGAAAATAGTAAAAGCCCCATTTTAGACTTCCAAATTAAAGCTGTATCTACTAAGCATAGGTCGCAGCTATTCAGGAACTCGATGGAATAAAACACGGTACTACTTAAATGATTTAAGTTAAATCACACAGTCATGCTCTACAATTATGTACAATTAAAGAAAAAAAAAGGGAACTTTGAGTAGACGAATGCCTTTTTGTTCTAAATCTAGATCGCAACTTTAAGTGTCGCCAGAATCTGAAATATGTTATCTTGATATTTTTGAAAATATCATATTGATCTGATTAAAGAACAATATGCTATTTAAATGTATCTAAAAGCTAGAAATAATGGTGGGAGACCACCCAAAGTTACCTCCAATATGGTCAGTAGTGATAGAGAAGTCGATATAGCCATGTCCGTCCGTATGAACGAAAGGATCTCGGAAACGGTAATAGATAGAGACTTCGTTCTTTTTACATTCGACTTCACCAGAATTTTACGAGTTTTTTCTCAAAGGTTAAACATTTCTTCGGCATAAAAATTAAGTATGCCAGTATAGAGATAAGGCCTTTCTAAGCCAAGACCAAAAAATTTCATAAAAATCTGATAATTAATGTCGATTTTTTAAGCAATTGAATTTGAATTTGAAATTTGGTTATTATGTTTCCGTTCTTCTATGAGAAGTGGGAGGAGCAAAATACTTTTTAACAGTACCATTTTGGTTATTAATTTCCTAACTTTTTGTTTTGCACTGCTTGATGCATAAGCAAGGGAAACATTTAATGTGTTTGTTAGGAAAGGATTTAGATTCGAATAGGTTTGGATATTCGATCGCCGAATTGTACTGGTACAGGGCCTCTTACAGTCGGTTATGCCCGGCTGTAATTTTCTTACTTGTTTTAAAATGAAAATGTGCCACATCTCTATATACAAAAATTAATAGATGTATGTTTGTATGTCTGTGCTTTATGAAGCTATTTTTGAGAAGCTTTTGAGTACACTCCCGCGCATAGGAGAGGCATAGTAAATTTATTCAATCCAGGATTTTTTAAAATTTTACATAGATTTTGCTTGGGTTTTGCGAATGAAATAGGACATAGTTTTTTTGAATGGATTTTTCTTGCTGAACACTAATCTGAGCTCGGAAATTTGCCAAAACTTATGTCTTATGTAATTCATTTGCAGAATATTTGAGATTTGCAGGGCAGTGCAATAGACATATTGATCTTAAAAATTTACATATTGAACCGCTTCACGACTACAAGACGCACGGCGAACATATGTATTCCATGACTATTGGAATACATCGGTGTAGGCACAGTCAAATGTGTCCAAGATACAGGCCTTACTTCTTAAACTGTATCATAGAATTGTTTATGTTGACTTGGTAAAAGCGATTGCATTCACATTGTTTAGACATTTTCTGATATTCCATTCCAACCAAATTCCAATTCTAGGTGTCAGGGACACATTCTTTGGTTGGTTTGAAAACCCTCGCATTTGCATGTGGGATTTAGTAGAATACAGCATTTCGTCTCTTAATATAAAAAAAATTTATTTAGATTTTTTTCCTCCACCTAAGCAAATAAATCGAAATTAAAAATAATAACACACATATTTGTTATAGTGCTGACAACCCTGCTAATTCCTCAGCTGCTTCCAAATCAAATGTCCGAAAAGTGGGATTTTAAAACCAATCCAACCGAATTTCCCTTTCGATTTACGTGACATGCCCGATAGTTTTTTAGATATTGGTCAAGAAAATCAAGAAAATGTATACTTAATGGAGTCTGCCACACCTTCTACATTTACATTATGAAATCCAGACATTTGACAAATATTTTATAAAATTATTAAAAGTTTAGAAATTGGAACCTCATTGTCAGCACAAAGTTCCCTTGGCGTTGTCAAAATAATTCAAGATAGATTATTCCGAAATTAAACAAAAAAGAAAATTACAGTCGGGCATAACCGACAGTAAGAGGCCTAACCGTACCAGTACAGGTCGCCTAACAAACACATTAAATGTTTCCCTAGCTTATGACCAGGCAGTGCAAAACAAAAAGGTAGGAAATTAATAAGAAAAAATGATACTAACGAAAAGTATTTTGCTCCTCCCACTTCTCACTCCATGAATAAGTGCCTTATAAAACATTTTTTTATGTATGCAAAGAAAAGGGAGGACGGAAGTATCATAGGTCATTCAAATTCAATTGCTTATAAAATCGTCAGATTTTTATGAAGTTTTGGGATTTTGGCTTAGAGCGACGTTATCTCTATACTGGCATAAAATAAACTCGTAAAACTCCGGCGAAGTCCTAGTTGAATGCAACGAGAACAGAGTCTCTATCTATTACCATTTCCGAGATCCGTTCGTTCATACGAACGGACATGTCTATATCGACTCCTCTATAACTCCTGACCATAATGGAGGTAACTTTTGAGGGGTCTCCAAATATACATATATGTCTACCTGTTACATACATTTGCGCAAAACCAATAGGCTCTTGTTCCTTCGGTACAGGGCCTAAAAACTAAATTATTTCTGTTAACATATACAATGCCCTGAAAAAAAGGTTCGGAATATTATGAGACACATCTTGTATAACTCATGCTTGGACGAAGGGTAAACAGTGCAAATTTTTATTTTTTGAATGAGTTCTGTTCAAAACGGTATTACATTTGGTCAAATTTGCACCGTATACACAAGCGACACATCTCCTATCTCTTTTAGTCTAAAATTTAGGAAGAATACTGCAGACACGTGTTTCTATTTAAAAAGATAATAAAAAATAGATTTTTTTAAGTTTTCAAACCAATGTAACACCTTAGAAACCACTCGATGTGTGTGCATATTATTAGAGCTTTAAACAAACTAACAGCTTGCTTTGTTATTGGAGATCTATTAAGATAACTTACCGATGAACTATAGACATTGACTCTATAGCATCTATGGTACTAAACCAAATGCTTTGAATTGCTTTGCTTTGTACTCACTTGTTCTGGGTCAGCGCCGTAATGCTGCCTCGGCTGGCAACGCCGCATGCGGTGGAATGCATTTGAATACAAATATTCTTCAACGTTGCTGTTGCTTATTAAATCCTTGTAATTATTGTTGTCACGCGTTTACAGCACTGAATAGAATCTGGTGTAACGTTTATACAATGCAGTCGTACTGTATGCACATGGGGCTAATGAAGTATTTAATCAGCGAAAATATTGCATAAACACGCACAAGTACAATTATTGTAGCAAAAAGTGCTATTTTATGTGCAAAAACACGTTTGTATTCACAATTAAAAAAAAAAACAACTAAATATTAATAATAAAAAATTAATCTATCTATCTATCTATCGAATACTCTACTACAAAATACTCTTATGAATCGCTTGCAATAAGAAAAAAATGCATTTATCGCGCTTCGCTAATCGCGTGCAGCAATCTGACGAGTCTGCAATTAGCTGCTCAGTCGTGTTGCAGCTGGCAGAAGAACTTGTATTAAGTAGCTGCGCGCTTAGAAATGCAGATTTCGATTGGATTGCTAACTCGCACTAAACCTTAATTTCGATTGGGGATGCACGTCAACACACGATCGGCGAATGACTGAATTTCTATTTCCGCTTTTCGGCTATCCAAAGGCGACCCAACCCAGCGGCATCAGAATCGGCATCACAGCACCAGTAGCAGCATTGCGTCGGCCTCCAGCATCCAATTTAATCAGTATTTGTAGTTACTAGTGTGTGTCTGTGTCTGTGTACTTGTTGCTCTTTGATGAAGACACACACACACAGGCAGACAGATCGAAAGACAGACAGACATAGCAAAACACACAGCGTAAACGCAAAAGAGCAAACCAAAACAATTTCGAATTGTATCTACAGCTCGATCGTATGAGTTAGCAATAATAAATACCTGCCATTTATTGTGTAGATACGAACGCGCATCTGTGGATACATACTTACAAATAATAAAAACGCGTGCGGGTGTCGAGCATAATCATCGACATCAGCATCACCATCGACTGGCCTCACTTCACTACACCTCACTTCTGTGCATCATTAAGCCTCTTGCTTGCTTTCTTGCTTGGTTGCTTACTTAGTAGCTCAGTTTTTCCTAATATGAATTTTCCGCATCGTTTGTCTGTTTGTATCTTTTAGGTATACCACAAAAGCAGCAACAATAATAACAACATTTTTTCACCGCGCCTCCATAGCGCATGTAATTGTTTTTTTTTTTGGTTTAGATTTATTTCATACAAAACATCAAAGTAGCATAGAGCAGTACGCTAGACTCCAACCCAAAGAAACCAAATGTAAATTCAGTACACAAAGACAATTCTTCTAATAATTGAAACAAAAGGCCCATCTTAGAACTAATTTGTGTACCGAACCCCAAAATTATTTATTATTGCATCTAGCTAAGATTTTATACGTGCATATCTGAGCAACTTGTTAGCAGCCGGTGGTGGTATCGAACTGGATGTCAAAACTGTATATCAATATGTGCTCAACTTTGTGGCAACTTCCTATAGACGTTGGATGTTCCACACATGTAATGCAAGCTTAAATTATTATGGCTGCAGCTTGACCACAAAGTTTTTACTGATAAGCTCGATCGAGATGTGTTATATACCATTGGAAAGCTGGTAAGTAATATGGGTGGGTGGACTTGAAATCACAGGCGTATGACAAAAATGAAATCTATAGCGATAAAATTTCAAAATTCAATTGGATTCGCTTGAAATTTAGTAGATTTTTGAAATTGAAAATTTTTGTTTTTGAAATTTAGTACTTAGGGATTTTTGAATTTGTTAATCGAACATGAAGTCGGATTTCTGAAATGTATCTAATACATTATTTCCTTTTTTTTTTTTTTTGAACCTTACTGTTTTACTTGATCTTCGTTATGATTGTTGTTTAGGTTATCTCAGATTTCAGATTAAAAAAAAAAAAAAAAATCGGGAATCATGCTTATGTACATCCCATCTTCCTTAGCATTCATGGTCTATAAATTGTATGTCCTTATGGAAACTCTCTCCCTGCTCCTCGCTATAATCGCCTAAATTTGTTGGGAAATAGAGTACATCGGAATCCAGAAAATGCACTTTTAGATTCATCAAGCAATTCTGCTTTCTATACTTATCAATCATTGTCGCAACTCATTATTCATAAAAATGACTTTTATGATTCCTAAAACAATTTTCTACCACATCCTTGAACTTACCCATGCAGTTTTTGGCTTATTTGTCATCTTAGTTATGAAAAGCTCGTCTTTTAGTGTCTTGCGTTTCTGTGGTCCATCCAATATTCCTTCTTTAAATTTTGCATCAATGACGTTAGTAAATATTTTTTCTAGGTATAGGTAGCACACACCATTTTTATCTAATGATTTTAACCATTGCTTCGTACAACCTATTTAGAGTAAAGAGTTGGAATTGATGCTCTTAGAACCAAAAGTCAAAGATGTCCTCTCCGGCCATAATTTTTTTTTTTATTGTAATAATTTTCTGGTCTCTACTATTCCATTCGCATAGGAAGCATGGGCATTTCGTAAAAACGGATTGCTGACCTAATAATCCTACTATCCTTTCCAACCAATATTATAAATGCGAAAGTTTATATGTATGTATGGATGTATGTATGGATGTATGGATGTATGTATGTATGGATGTATGGATGTATGTATGTATGGATGTTCCTCTCTTATGGCTAAACCGCTCAACCAATTCGTCTGAATTTTGTTATAGAGATAGATGGGATGATGGAAAAGAACGTTTTGAAAAACCCCGTTGCGCCTAACTAAAAAGTATAAAATAATTTATAAAATATTTGTAAAATAATTAACACAAATATTTACATCGTTTAATAAAAATTTTCGGTTCTGGAAATCAATTGTCAAAAATATATATTTGATAGAGCTATCACGAAAAGTAAAGTTGAAAATAGTTTCAAACATCTACAAACTTCAAGTAAAAGTGAGACCAAAAACCAACAAAATATTTTAAAAAAATCAGATTCTTACTAGATATCGTACACTTAGAATATCATAAAAAAAAAAAAAAAAAATACCTGGGTTACAGAAGTATCAAAGTCAAATAAGTGAGAAATAATTTCTCCATACCATGTGATAAACAGTGAATAACCAGTATGACTATATTGCATAATCTTCGGATTAAAAGCTTTTTGTGGTTAGAAAAGAAAATGACGAACCAACTTTTGAATTCTGAGCCCAGATTCGAATTCAGCGACCCAAAATACGTAAGGAAAGACTTTTCTAGTTCGTCGAACAAAAAATAAATTATATTATTTTTGTTTTTTTTTTTGTGGGATGTTTAATGTATTAAGAAATCTACTTCAAGATATTTATTTCATACAATTAAAACTAAAGTAAAAAACTGGATATGATTAAAAAAACTTTAGGCAGCCCATGCTAGGTATTCATATGCGACTTTCTAGACTAATTGCTATAAGAAAATCTGGATTTTGTGCTATGACGCGGTGCGAAACATTGGTAAGAAGTTAAGTTCAACACTCTGTACCCTGCATATGCAACGGAATTTCTGGTTCAAGCAGAGGTGGATCATAGATTTCGTATGGAACGTTTGCTGTGAATGGAGGCTTAGATAAAATTCGGTCATCATCTAATTCAACTTAATTAAAATAGTCTGAGTATTCAAAATTCTTTGTATGCTTTTTATAAGATCGGAGTTTGGTTGAGTTATACAAGCTAAAACAATGATGCAGAATCTTTTCGTAATTGAGAAGACTTGACAGTAAAACATTTTCCAAGTTTTGCTTGTAGTTCAAGCTTCCACTGCACAGCAGAAGTGGCGAAGCGGAACTTCATTGAAGTGCAGAAAACAAACAAACCAATACATTAATCCATCCCACATCACTTCTAATCTTCTCAAAATTCCAGTTTAGGTACTTGCATATGTGGCTATCCCATCGCAGCAAATTTCAATAAGGTTGGAAGGAGATTTTTGTTCATTTAAAAGTTCGTGTATTTACCTTTGTTTGGTGTTTGTTTATATGACCCAATACTATGTGAGATTTTTTTACCATTGTCGGTTGGTGTTTCCCATTTTTTTCGTGAAAGAAGTATTTTTCCTGCCATCAAAAGGTATAGATAGTAAATTGGAATAGCTGCTTTGCTTTTGACACACAGAGTCTCTGCATTTCACTTTTTCGCGGGCCACTTTAGGTTTATGCATGGCGATGAATTCATTGTTTTTATCTTTTAATCCAAAGAGCTGTAGCCACCATGTCGGAGTTGCCAAATTGTAAGAGCCAAAACAAGGTAGGAAATTAATAACAAAAATGGTACTGATGAAAAGTATTTTGCTTCCCCCACTTCTCACTGTATGAAAAGAAAAATAGAGGTCGGAAGCATGGGTGGTTCAAATTCAATTGCATATAAAATCGTCGAAGTTTTGGCTTATAGGGACGATATCTCTATACTGGCATACTTCATTTTTTAGTGACGAATACATTTTTAGCCTTGTTGGTGATTTTATGCGAAGGGGGAGGGACAAAATTTTAAAATAAAAAAAAGTCTCTATCTATTACCGTTTGCGAGATCCTTTCGTTCATACATGAACAGACGGACATGAATATATCATTTAAAAGAATTAACGACAAGACACGTTAATATTCAGTCTAAATCAAAAGTCGAGTTGACATAGACCTGTCCGTCTCTCTCGCACTTCTTATGAACAACGAGAACTTGGATACTATTATAGACAAAGGGTTAACGTTAAGGTATTTATGCTCTTATATATCCTCTGAAAATAATTAATTTTTAATGATTGCCTGTTGGCGACTATAAAATTTACAGCTAATATTTCATTGTAGTTCCTTTAATCTTTAAAAAATGTTTCGAGTCACATCTCTTTGCATTTTCAGTGAGACATTTCCATCTCGTTGTATTTTATCTTGTGTATAAGAAGGTACTAGTTTAATTTGGTATATATACCAAATACATATATATATATATATGTTACATATAACAACTGTTAGATCTTTGAGAAATTTTAATGTAAAGACAGATAATTCAAGAATGCACAGCAGCCCACTTTTGAGCATTTCTCGTTATCAGATTTTTAACGTCAACCAGAGCAATTAATTGTTGGCCTAATTGGGCATCAGCTTCTTCCATGAAAATACGAGAGTGATATGCATTAATATTAGTCTCTAAATTCGAAAAATGTTAAATGTGTATGGTCTTACAAAAAGAATTTGAAAGTACAATAGTTTTTATAAACCCATTTCAGCATCCACTATTCATCGTCTTTTTGTAACCAAACAGATTGGGCAGAAGAAATAATGTTATTTTCCACATAAAAGCTTACCACGTCAATGGGGCATGAGCATCTCGGTAGTTACGACGCTTGTGCCGCAGTCATAATAACTTTTTAAGGATGGACCAGCACAGTTTCTATGAACTACTAAGCAAAGTCGAACCATTCATTGTCAATAAAACCACAGTGATGAGAAAACCAGTTTCACCATATCATCTTTTAGAGGTTACTTTGCGGTTTTTAGCTATTGGATATAGTTTTGAGGATTTAAAGCTCCAGACAGCTGTTGCTCCACAAACATTTGGCAAAATCGTTGTTGAATCTTGAGAGGTAATAAATAAGGTGCTTAAAAATGTATAAAGGTGAGTGAGCCAATAATCATATAAAGCAGAAGCCGATGCTTTTAGTGTTTAATATTTCTTCAATTACAAAAAAAATTTCTATAATTTTGATGGTAGGCTTTAATTCGAACTTGACATATGTGTTTGTAAGCGATGATGCCTTTCTACTTACTTACTTACTTAAATGGCCGTCAACCGTCTGCCGGTCATGGCCGCGTCCAGAAAAGCGCGCCAGCCTCCATAATCCTGTGCGCGCTGGCACCAGTCGATTTGTATGTCAAGTACGGAGAGATCTCTCCATACCTGGTCATTCCATCGAGTGCCCGGTCGTTCTCTATGTCGGCGTCCACCAATCAAGTTTGGGCCCTCCATGTAAGCCATGAGTGCTGGAGCTCTTTCGTCTATTCGAATGATGTGCCCAGCCCAGTGCAGCCGCTGGCATCTTATGCGCTGGACTATGTCAACATCATCGAATAGCTCGTACAGCTCGCTGTTCATACGGGACCTAAACTCGTCGCCGACTCTAATAGGACCAAAGATCCTGCGAAGAATCTTCCTCTCGAAGACTTCCAACGCTGTCTCGTCCGACTCAATCACGGTCCATGCCTCTGCGACATACAGCAGGACCGGGAGTATCAGCGTCTTATATATCTTTATTTTCGTCCGTCGAGAGAGGGCTTTACTTCTCATTTGCTTGCTCAGCCCAAAAAAACATCTGTTTGCAAGCGTGATTCTTCGCCTGATCTCCAGGCTGACGTTGTTGTTGCTGGTGATCTCTGCACCGAGATAGACGAAGTTTTCTACAACGTTGAAGTTGAAATTCTCCATCGTCACTGACCGTCCAAGACGCATTGACGGAGTGCGAGAAGACACCAAGTACTTCGTCTTGTCCTCGTTCACCGGTAGACCCATGAGCCGAGACTGTTTTTCAATCTCCGAGATAGCCTTGCTGACTTGCCGTTCCTGCGTGCCGATGATATCAATGTCATCGGCGTAAGCGAGCAGCATCACTTCCTTTTGAAAGATCGAGCCCGACATACTCTGTATGTACGGGCATTGGCGTAGGATGTATTCCACCAGCAGATTGAAAAAATCGCACGATAGAGCATCGCCCTGCCTGAAACCTCTCTTGGTATCAAAGGGGTCGGAGAGGTTTTTCCCCACCCTGACAACGCTTTTTGTGTTACATAGCGTCGCCATGCAAAGACGGACAATCTTTGCCGGGATACCTAGTGCAGACAGCGCGTCGAAGAACTTCGCTCTTATCGGCGTGTCGAAAGCGGCTTTGTAATCGACAAATAGGTGGTGAGTGTCTTTGTTGAACTCTCGGGTCTTTTCCAAGATTTGGCGTAATGTGAATATTTGGTCACTGGTCGACCTTTTTGGTCTGAAGCCACACTGATATCGTCCTATCAGTTAGTCGGTATATGGCTTCAGCCTATTACACAATACGCCCGACAGAGTCTTATATCCAATGGAAAGAAGACTTATTCCGCGGTAGTTGGCGCAAACAGCGGGATCTCCTTTCTTAAAGATAGGACAGAGAACACTGAGATTCCAGTCATTGGGTATGCGTTCATTAGACCATATCTTGCATAAAAGCTGGTGCATACTCCTAATCAACTCTTCGCCGCCGGTCTTAAATAACTCAGCTGTCATCCCATCAGAGCCTGCCGCTTTGTTATTTTTCAGCTTTTTAATAACTGAATCGACCTCGTTATAGTCCGGTGGCTCTAAAATAGTGCCATCATTAACTGGTGGTTCCGGTGTCATTTCTCTATCGGCGGTGTTGTGCGCTTCATCGGCTCCGAGTAGGTTGGTGAAATGACTCCTCCATAATCTTATGATAATGATTTAAAGTATAATGAAGACATACACCATACCCATGAAAAAAGTGGAAATACTATTAAATTAGAAGAATAGTTGAAAACGGTTTTGGTATTTTAGCATCAAGGTTCAGGATTTTATTAAAAACCATCAATATAAACTTCCTGTAACCTTCACAATTTTTTACGTAACAAAAAAGATTTCAGTCGAATGAACAAAGCTTAAGATGCAACGGAACCCACTCAATTAATCAGTGAGGAAAATAATCGGGATAGTTTGAAGAAATGTACGTAATTTCACAAAATATGGCAGAAAGACTCTTCCTTGCACATTTGACATTTATAAGAATTAATTACAATGATTTTGTATGGTAAAAATATTATATATTTGGTGGCTAATTTATAAAAAGATCGTTAAAAATGTTTTTTACTACATATTCCCGTACTTTTATACAATTTTCTTTGTTTTATTTAAATATTGTTGTTGTACTGAATTAGTGGCTATAATTAGTGCAAGACTAATTCCATCAAACGGAAAAGTTTTAAAATAATCTTGTAAAACTCCGGAGCAGTCCTAGTCGAATGCAAAAAACACGAAGTCTCTATCTATTACCGTTTCCGAGATCCTTTCGTTCATACAAACGGACGGACAGACGGATATGTCTATATCGACTCCTCTATCACTCCTAACCATAATGGGGGTAACTTTGGGGGGTCTCCGACCATTATTTCTACCTGTTACATACGTTGGCACAAAACCAATAGGTTCTTGTACCTTCGGTACAGGGCCTAAAAATCATTATCACGTGGATTATAGAAGGATACATAAACAATTTATAGCAGATAAATTTCCATTGTGACATCTATGCTTGGCAATGGAAATTTATCTGCTTTATTTATATTCTTGATCAATTAGGCAGAGTTAAATTTGGTTCATGTCTCGACTTAAGGTCTGATTTTCATCAGATAGAACTCAAGAAATATAACTTCATTCTCTGCAGAAAAAGGTTCATTCCATTTTAAACGTCTACCATATGTGTTACATACCACTGCCGCTAACGGCCACTCTCTATAGTCGGTCCTCCAGCTAACGCTTTGTGTCGCTCAGGGATGGGAACGACCAACGATACTGAGAGGAATGGGGGTAACAAGTTATCTATATTTCTGATTTTTCCTCCGCACTTGAAAGGACAGAACAGCAAACTACAGCGTGAACGTAGCGAAAAGGATGAGACCATAGTTGTTATGGGTCTCAAATACCCCTCCCTACCTTTTGTCGCATAGCGATCTAAAAAGAAAGCGTATATTTAACTCAACCTATTTCACATTGTGTTTTCATCGATGTATGTTCCACCCTTCAAAACAAAGCTTTATGCAGGTTTATACAGATTCTATACTTACTTTAATAAAAATTGACTTATCCTGACATCAGAATTTATACAATTATAAATTGGATAATATAATATAATATAATATATATAACAATTTTACAAATATATTTACGATTCGGTTTTCACATACGTTTCACATAGTGTCTTGTTTTAGAACTAATATCCGCTAAAATTATTTCTCACGGCAGTCGGGCATTTCTTTTTAACCTTTCGTTTCGGCTTCCGATGGCTTTTCTTAGCGCTGGTAAAAAAAATTTCAATTTCTGATGCGTCTTGCCCACGCTATCGCTTTTTACCGAACGACTCGTTACTCGCGATCGAGTCCGTCTTCGTTTTTTCCACGGCCATTTTTAATTTATATATAATACCCACTCACTTACCAACACTACCAATCTAATTAGTGACTCCCGATTAGGGATTCCAAATTAGAAATCCCAACCCAGGGATTCAAATAAAAACGATACCCTGTGCACGTAAAATATGGTCTTAAAATTGCTTCACATTCATTCCAAGGAATGACGATAATAGCATTTGCAGGCTTAACTCCAGCGCATGCATTCCTGTACATGGATGATTGAGTTGTATTAGGTTGTTCTGATATGAAATCATATGTTGGATAATCCAACAGATGTCTTTGAGATATGCCGAAAATATAATCTAAAATTACATCCTGAAAAATGCTCATTTTTCAGTCACGAAGTGACTTACCTTGGGCATAAATGTAAAAATTTCATGGAATATCCGACACCAACAAATGCCGTTGCAACCAAACGATTTGTTGCATTCTGCAACTATTTTAAAGTTTTGTTCCTAATTTTGCTGAACATTCATGTCTTCTAACAAGGCTTTGTTTCAACTGGACTAAAGAATGCGGAAATGCATTTAATTATTTAAAATTGCACTATTAAGTCCAAGAATTCTGCAATATCCCGATTTTGAAAAAGAATACTGCATTACAACTGATGCGCATGCGGTGCTATGTTAAGTCAAGAATAGGACGGAGTTCAGCTACCAGTCGCGTATACTTCAAGGTGATTCACAAACTTGATACTTGAGGGGTAAAGAAACTATGCCGCAGATGCATTATACATTACAGTTCATAGAAAAATTGATTTAGATCAGTTATTTTTAAAGCTTTAAAATACAGCTGGCAGTAAGGGAATTAAAAGATTCAAGGTATCACTAGATGATAACCTGTTCGAAGACATCCAATTAAATAAGTTAAAAGACATAGTAAATAAAAGAAAGCAAGTTGAACTTGCCCTCTGACTAAAAAAGTTAGTGATGATGGAAAACAAGAAATACTGCAAAAGTTTCATGATGATACATTTTGTGGAGGTCATCCAGGCATTCAAAGATTGCATAATTAATCAAGTAAGAAAATTACAGTCGGGCGAAAACGACTGTAAGAGGCCAAGTACCAGTACAGGTCGCCGCTTGAACTTCCAAACCTATTTATGATCTAAATTCCTTCCTAACAAACACATTATATGTTTTGCTCCTCCCACTTCTTACAGTATGAAAAGAAAAATGGAGGACGGAAGCATACTAAGCATAGGTCATTTAAATTTAATTGCTTAAAAGGTCGTCATTTTGTATCTGATTTTGATGAAATTTTTGGATTTTGGCTTACAGGATATACTGGTATACTGGATATACTTACGTATATCTGCAGGTACAAGAGCCTATTGCTTTTGTGCAAATGTATGTAACAGCTAGAAATAATGGTCGGAGACCCCCCAAAGTTACCTCCCTTATGGTCAGGAGTGATAGAGAATTTGATATAGCCATGTCCGTCTGTCCGTCCGTATGAACGAAAGGATCTCAGAAACGGTAATAGATAGAGACTTCGTGTTTTTTGCATTCGACTAGGACTGCTCCGGAATTTTACAAGTTTATTTAGAAATTTTGCCCCTCCCCCCCTTCACCATAAAATCACCCCCAAGGCTAAAAATTTCTTCGGCACAAAAAACTGGGTACACCAGTATAAAGTTAACGTCCTTCTTAGCCAAAATCCAAAAAGTTCATCAAAATCGGATAATAAATGACGATTTTATAAGCATTGAATGAACGACCCCCATTTCTTTTCATTCATATTCGCCGTCGAAAGTGGTAACTATTGTGTTTGGTCATAAGATCCGGAAACATTTAATGTGTTTGTTAAGCGACCTGAACTGGTACAGGGCCTCTTACAGTCGGTTACGCCCGACTGAAATTTCCTTACTTGTTTTTTATCTGATTTTGATGAAATTTTTGGATTTTGGCTTACAGGATATACTGGTATACTGGATATACTTACGTATATCTGCAGTTTTTTTTGAATAAAAATGTTGACTTATTAGTCCCTGTACCAAAGGAACAAGAGCCTATTGCTTTTGTGCAAATGTATGTAACAGCTAGAAATAATGGTCGGAGACCCCCAAAGTTACCCCCTTTATGGTCAGGAGTGATAGAGAATTTGATATAGCCATGTCCATCTGTCCGTCCGTATGAACGAAAGGATCTCGGAAGATAATTCGACTAGGACTTCACCGGAGTTCTACGGGTTTATTTTGCCCCTCCCCCTCCTTCCCCATAAAATCTCCCTAAAGGGTGAAAATTTCTTTGCCACAAAATGTCTCTAAGCCAAAATCCCAAAATTTTATTAAGATGGGACAATTTTATAAGGAATTGAATTTGAACGACCTATGATACTTCCGTCCTCCCTTTTCTTTTCATGCATAATAAAATGTGTTATAAGACTTTTATTCGTGCAGTGAGAAGTGGATGGAGCAAAATATATTTCTTATAAATTTCCGCCTAGGGAAACATGTAATGTATTTCGATAAGTTTGATCTGCTATTAGCAAATAAGTCGGCTATTTCAATAGGGATTGTGTGTTTTATTGTTAGATATGTCTGTCATTTTTTTGATGGGTTGGAGTCCGCTTTACGATCTTATGTTGGCTTAAATTTTAATAGTGGGCGTGGTGTGTTGTAAGGTTGACGTAAAGGCTGTGGTAGTTTTTTTTTTTTTTTTTTTTTTGCTTTTTAAGTTCTCGACGGAATCGGGCATTGGCGCATCTATAGTTAATGCTATTTTCTAGAGTAATATTGGGTTTAAGAGTTCTCCATTTTTTGACAGTGCTGAGTCGAAGTTGGCTGCTTCTTTGTTTATCTTCCTACTCGTTGGAATTCTGTAGTTAATTTCTTTCGTTAGTTACTCAAATAGAGGCCAGTTGGCTTCTTTGGTTTTGAAATAAGGTCGGCTAAGAATTGGAAAGTAATCGCTATCACACAGTTTGTCAAATATTTCCCATTGGATGCAAGGGGCCAGTTGAGGTGGGCAGAGAGATAGTTATATGTGAGTAAAGGTATTGTGGGTTGTATAGTGAGTTGGGGACATATCATTAAGAGGGGCTAGGTTGGAATGTTGCATATAATTTGTTAAGTTTCTGCCTCTTTTGTTATCCTGAGCAGAGCCCTAGGTGGATTGCTGTTGAAGCTGTTGAAGTCACCCAAGACGATCAAAAGGGTGTTGGAGTTTTGTTTGGTGAATATATTTGCTAGATCGTTAAATGAAAAGGTGTTGTTTGATGTATGCTCAGAAAACTACTATTTTTTGTTTGGACTGGATTTTAACGGCTAAAGCTTTAAAGTTGTTGTTGAAAGTTACTTCATTGTGTTGAATAGATTAACATAGTAACTCCTCAAAATTAGAATAATATTACAAGTTTATTTTAAATTTTGGATCTCGTCCCGAAATAAAACGGAACTTGGTTGGGTTCCTGTTTGTTTATTACTAGTATACCCGGCTTGCATCTTACTTTTCTAAAGGTGAGTTATCGCCGAGAAAAGAATTGTTCAGGTCTAATTTTAGAATATTTGATTTATCATGGCATGCTACGATGACTTAATAAAATTACTTCTCTTGATCGCATTAACATTTACACCAAGTTGCATCCCTGTACCTCAACAAGTTGCCAATAAATGTTAAATTTTTGTATCGCTTGTATGGGGGTGGGGCATCGCCTCCTTTGATTTGGACCAAACTTAACTGGATTACTTTTTTCTCTATTCTATTCTTGGCAGCCATATATGGCTGCCAAGATATGACTAATTTTGTTTATCAATTATATGGGGGCGTTACCCCCTCCTTAGAATACTGTTACTATGCTTATACTCTGCGCGGGAGTGTACTCAATAACTTTCCAAAGATTCATGGTGATCGGATGAATGGTGTAGGAATCTAAAAAGGCTTTTTTCTTATATTTTTGATTGGGCTTCATAGCACAATTTTCGGTTGAATGGTATTCTACTTTCGCGTATGTGAATACGTATTTACGCACAGTTGGAATTTTACAAAATGTAATTGAATACATTCAGATACATATTTTGTATAATCTGAAATAAATGTATTCCATTGGATTTAGCCATATTTGTTAAAGAATTCACATATTCTATTTTATGGCACATCAGCACATCAGAGTTTGACGCATCTAGATGTCTATAAAATGTAGTTGTTTCGCCCGGATTCGAATTCCTACGATACCGAATGCCTCGTCTAACAACGTCTCGTCTTGCCACGCTCCACTGCCAAATTTGCTGTACTCTGCCCAAGAAGCATCGCAGTGATTCATAAACGTGTCAGAGGCGATCGTTCAGTTTAGTCACTGCTTATTTGTTTAGATGTCTATTGATGTTATTGTTCTGTTTGGATTATTTTGTTTGTATTTTCTTTCTTTTTTTTTCATACACACCCACACACACAGGAAGATACACAATCACGCATACTAATGCACTTGCGCACTAGCACTGTGGACGGTAGTTCAAGCAAGTGATGAAAGAGGAAGTTTTATATAAAGTTTGTGCAAATGTTTGTAACTGACAGAAGGAGACAAGTCAGACAACATAAAGTATATATATTTTCTAGATCAAAATATATATATTCTAGATTAAAAGTCGAGTTGGTAAAGACATATCCGTCTGTCTGGCTGTCCGTATAAACAAGAATCACATGGAAAAGATAGAATTTGGAGGTATAGATATTAATTCTTCAGATAACTTGTTTTTAATATACATAGGTGTCAACTCCTCCTCTTAAAGGCGTATAGGCAGTTACCATACAAAACTACACTTCATTCTGAGTTTTTGTATGAAAAAAATTTAGTCTACCTTACGATAATCCTTATAATATATTAAGGGGTAGCCATCCTACAAAAAATCAAATTGATATAGACATATCCGACTATCTGGCTATGAATAAAAATGACTAGTCGAAAAAAATAGACCTTCCAACTGAATATTAAGTGTCTCCTATTCGCTCTTCAGATTAGTGTGGCAATTTCCTTGCAAGGGATACAAACTTGCCTCCCCTTTCAGAGTTTTTGGATGAAAAAATTCTTCTCTTTCTGATTAGCTTAGCTAAAAATACCATTTTTGGTGTATCTTACTTTAATTCGAATGATATATTCCATATAGTTCATAAAAATCTGCCCCCTCCTTCCTGGGTTTTTGTAAGAAAAACATTTTGTTGCGATTTAGCTTAGCTTAAAACGAAAAATATTGTGTATCTATTTTAATCCCAATAAATTATCCCACACAGGTCCGTGTAGGAATATATCCCCGAAACAATGAAGATACGCGGTATTGCGAAGTTCAGTAGACTCGACTACAGCGTTCCATCTTATTATTGATAAATGGTTCGTTAAAAAAGTTTTTTTTTTTTTTTGTATTTTGTCCCCTTAAAAGTAATGGCTTTTCTGGCTTCTTTATTTGATTGATTGGGCTTTAGTTTCAACTTCATAATAATAAACTCATGTTTTGTCATCAGTTGTGATGCTTTGTGAGCAAATCTGATTCGGCATTGACGTTAAAAGTTAGCAATTTTATCACCAAAAACACTCGAAAAAATTGCATGGCATAAGCCAACCGACACGCCATCATCATCAGCAAACTCTGTAATAGTTATTCGACGATTCTCCATATTTAATTCCAATTTTCTTCACTGCTTCAACATATCCATCGGTTGTTGACATAATGGGGTGTTCGGAGTGGACATCGTCATGAACATCGGTCTTTTGTGAAGGAATTGTACCACGTTGAAAAGTTTTTTACTCTGAAAGGGCTCGCTACAGGCTAAGGCTACAGATTCCATCTATTCCATTGAATTTAATGCACTTAAAAAATAAGTTTTTTTAAGGTTTAAAAAAAAATAGGAAAAAAATTTTATATTTTTTGATCTCAGGTTCGGGTTCAGTCACCCTGTATGTACGAATTTACTAGTGTGATTCGCTGGTCAACATTTATTTTGAAGTGAAACTTCTTTAAGGAGACTAAATTTGAACATTTTAAGGTCAAACCGAATGGAAGAAAAGGGGAAATGCACAATATATCTAACATGTATGTATGCTATCGTTGTTGTTGCTGCCATTTGGTTTTGTGCATATGCATCATTTTTCACCATACGGTGAAATAACGAACGATGAGAACGTTAGTTCTTGAGCGAGGTGAGAGAGGTATAAAATTAATAGATAATTTTGCTGTACCGTTCTTTGGTTTCTTCTTAATATATGTGATAATATATATTCGTGTATATATATTAGTTTGATTCATGGTGGAATAACTAGAAAGTGGCGGATTTTTTCTCTCTTGTAACCGATGATCTCTGGTGACAATATTGAAACTTGATTCCATTTTGTTTAGCAGTTTCAATATAGTATGCTTATATAGGTGGGGCACTTTATTTATTTTTTCTGGGTTTGTGTAACTTTTTTTTAAGGAGATATATTGATATATGTATTGCTTTGGATATATTGGATATATGTAAGATATATTGCTTTAAAAATATCAAACTTTACGATTTGCTACAAATCTTTTGTCATAAAATTGATATTCGAAGTTTTGTGATTTTTAGATAGGCTTTCGTCACATGGTTTGGTTTAGTTTTAATTTGATAAAAAAAATGCGCCTACGCAACAAATGCCTATGAGACATACACGTAGAAGGAGCAAATGAGTTCAGTTCGAGTGCGTAGAAAAGCAATTGTTTAGTCGGTGGATGAGAAGTAGGAGGAAGACGGGATGCGTATACTTGTGACGTGCGTAAGCTGATGTTGATGAAGCTAAGAAAAATACTGCAGAAGTACAGGAAGAGGACAGAGTGAGCGTCATGTGAAATATTCCAGCTGGCATTCAATTTGAAATATAATTTGGAATAGAATTTCGGTGCCACCACACTTGGTTCTTTGTTGCAATATTATCTTCGAATTATTCGATGTTATATTAAATCGCACTTTTTATTTTGTTTTTGTTTTTATAGTTTCACACCCTGGTATATGGTTGAATGAACAATGAGTGCATTGCGTTTGTTGAACTTTTATAAATGAAATAAATAACATTGCGAAGACATCGAAGACTCCATGAACTATTTAAATATACTTTATAAACTCAATCAAAAGAGTTAATCTTATTGTGTGCATCTACGAGGTGCGTTCTAAAGTAAACAGAACATTTGGAATAGGATGACAAACTACCGGAAAAAAAAATGATTGTAGTTTGATTGAGTGGTGCATATGAATTATCGTGACCTTTATGGAATACTTAGTTGACCTTTTACCGTTGTTCGGTCAAGGCAGCACGGTCATGGCCCACTGACATCAGAAAGTTGCCACATGCGCTCGATATGCACAGCAGGAACTATCCTTAACTTCACCTCGCTGCGCAATGATGTGCAATGCTCCTGCACCATATCAACAAGTCTACGGGGCCAGTTAAGTTATTTAAGAAGATCCCCAACATAAGGATGTACTAGTCTTGGCGAGAACAGCACAACAACATGAATATGCCAATCAGCACGACTAACGAGATTGATGATGCTATTGAGGAAACTACGCGACTTATACATTAGGTTGTATAGCTCGCGACTTCTGCCCCAGAACAGTAAGGGAAAAACGAAGGCTCAGGAGAGTCAGACATTGCTCGCATAATCCTATTGATAAAGCAGCTCTCAACAGAGCAGCCAAGGAGTTGAAACAGTTGCTTTATACTTTGCGCAACCAAGCCCTGGAAGACTACATCAGCCTGCTGATTGAGAACACAATTTATGGAGGGCAACGCGTTACCTTATCTTGACCAACTCAGAGGCTGGCAGCTATCCAAAATAGGGAACATTTTATCAAAGGCAGCTGGCTGTGACCGCATTAATTTTGTCATCTTGAAGACCATTGCAGACAACTGCTTGATATTGTTTACGGCAATAGACAATAGCTGCCTACAACTTGGCCACTCTCACATTCAGTGGAAATGCGCCCCTGAACAATACGTTGCCTCTTACCGCTCGATCACCCAATTGCTATTAATTTCGAAGACATTCGAAAGAGTATTTTTGCGACGATTACCGCCTATGTTGGCAATAAAGCAGCTTATTGCCGAGCAGCAATTTAGATCCAGGCGTAGACTAAATAAGAATCTACCCACCCCGTACTATCTAAGGTAGGTCCTTCTACACGAGGATAGGAGATGGTGATTTGGCAATCTGTGACATTAGGGCTGAGTTTCCATAGCGTACTGTTTTTGGACCTATTCTATATAATGTATACACCGCGGGTGTGCCGGTATATTAATAACCCAGATTTACTTGTGGCCACCTACGCTAATGACACGGCCTTTTTTGGCTTCGGCTGATGCTGCCAGTGAAGCATCAGTTTTAGTATAGAGACAGCTTGATGCGGTGGTGTGCTGGTTGGCCCAGCTGGTTTCGGCACACATCACATATACTACTTTAAGCAATGGCCGCCCGCAAGTATTGCTCTGCGGTGGCCTCATAACCACAGTACAATATGTAAAATATCTTGGACTCATCTTAGAAAGGCGCCTTACGTGGATACCGATTCGTACCAAGAGGCAACAGCTCAATCAAAAGCTCCTTCAAATGTATTAGCTTATGGCGGTAGATCAAAGTTGTATTTGAGTTGCTGCTGTATCCAATTGTGAGAAACCGTCAGCCACTCCAAGGGGAAGCTGTTTCAACGCTTCAAAGTAAAGACCTGCCGTTCCGGCTGCACTAAGCGGTATCGTAAATTACTGTTATTATTGCCTTGAATCATCAGGGCCAAATATCAGTCCAAGCACAAAGTTTCTCAAAAATCTCTACCCATCAACTCGTTGACTGCTTCTGCTACACCAAATTCCTATCGCCATAACTTTTCGAATTTACTCAAAGAAGCAGTACCCTCCTCGAAGCCAAGCTGGCATATACCATCGCAAATGCCCAAAATGACGACATGTTTTCCCTTCTGGATATTAAAGAAATAACTTTTGAATTATTTAAAAATTAAAAAAGTTCGACCAATTGGAGGTCAATACTAATTTAGCTTGTAAGTTCTTATCAAAATACTAGATAGTCTATATATTGTTACTTGACATGCCAGAGGTGTCTTTGGCAAAAAAGATGAATTATTCTATTTTCTATTAAAGCATAAAGTGGATAGATGTATGTTCGCCACCAATGCCTATTCGCCACCAATCCCTATTTCTCAGTAATACCATACTCATTGAAAATGTTGGCATCAGAATATTCATACCCCGACATTTTTTACTGCTACTTTCCTGGCTTGTGACCTACATCATCTAACTAGCAGAAGTAATAACTACATTTTAGCCGGTGATTTCAACAGTAGACATCAAGAGTGGAATTGCGTAAGTTGAAATTGCTGGGGAAATTTACTGTGTGAAAAAATGGCTTCATACGGTTTTGAACAACATTCATGTAGTAAACGAACTAACTTCTGACAACCTGCTTGTATCTATCCACCTCCACCACCTATCATAATGCTAACTGGAATCATTACTCGAGATACTATCGGCGAATCTAGCTTCGGTCACATTCAATTTAACAAAAGTCTAGACCAAGAGACCAGACCAGACCTGACATACCCTAAGGATTTTGTTGCGCTGAATCCGAATCTGTGCTCAAATTGCTCCTATACGAGATATGCTAACCTTAAAGTGAAAATCCTTTGGGTATGTCAGGTCTGGTCTCTGGGTCTAGACTTTTGTTAAATTTTATCGGGCTGTGTTATGTTAAGAAAAAGAAGCGGTTTAACTTGCTGTTTCCAGGGTCAGGTGGGTTAGTCTGCTTATGGTTTGGTAGGGGTGGTTTTTTGAGCTTACGAAAAATTCTAACCTGATGGGGTGAATTGGACCTCGAATTCGGAATCAGCGACCCCAAAATCACAAGATCAACATGATCTGGCCTCAGGCAGAATTTCTTCGATTGTTTTTTTGTGGATGGGAAGATTTATTGTAAAATTTCAAATAGCGATATATCGGTAAAAAAAAAAAGGATATTTTAAAAAATCCAAAAAGGTTTAAAAGGGCATCATTCCACAGCAAATCTTCAACTCATTGCTAAAATAGATTATGTATCTGATAGACTTTGTAGGCTAACGCCAAACTATAACTTCAAATCCGGCTTCTCTTATTTGAAGACAAGTAGTTTAACAGTGTATTGTCTTGAAATGCTGATTTTCTTCATTTATTATGAATATTGGTTGCTCTCTACAAAAAGGGCAGATATTAAATATAGCTAAAATATGAAGAAAAAAAATACAAAACCATGAACAGGGCAGGTTTGTATGCTAGGCTACCCTTTTTAGTCATTCGATCTGGACTTATGGAATAAAAATTTTGTTGCAAAAAAGTTTGATCCCTCACAGTGTGGCAACCCTGAAATACACGGACCTAAAATCATATTTTTTATTTTAACTTTCACATATACTACTACAGATATATAATTGCCAAAAAAAAGGGTAACTTTCTTCGTTAAAATTGTTCAATGCCATCGATGTCAAGAGTTTGGATACACACAAAGGTACTGCGGTTCGCATCACAAGACTTCTAACCATAAATGCAGCATGAACAGTTGCTGCCAAATATGTAAACTGCCAGCATTGCTAATCATATTAAGGAAATTGAAACATTTCTTATAACAAGTTCTATAGACATATTTTTAGTCTCTGAAACTTACTCTTTTCAAAGTTCATAGCTTAAAACTAGAGGTTATAATGATATTAATTGTAATAGAGCCCGTGGTGGGTCGGCAGTAATTCTCAAGACAAAAATTAAATATGAACCAATATAAGAAATATGTACCCCTCCGATGCAAATTGCATTTATACGAATACCAATAAACATACTTTCCTCCAAAGGCATATAATTAGTTGCATTGAATATGAAACCATGTTTAATGAACTCGGCTCGACACTTTTTCTCAAAGGAGATTTTAATGCAATCACTGAGGGTGGGGTTCCCGCTTAAGTAATTAGACAGTAAATTGATCTTAATATTCAGTCAAATATAACTAACAAATTAGAAAAATTTGTTAAAAAATTCGACAGCTGTGCAAGAAAATTAGCTTATCCCTTCGGAAAAACGAAACCTAATCAGAGAAAAGAGAGAATTGAGGAAAGTATGACATAACGAAACAGCCAAAGGACAAAACTAGGTTAAACAGAGCTACTAAACATTTAAAGCAGAGGCTGAAACAGGTAAAAAAAACTGCATGGAATCATTTCTATTAAGCCGTCGCTCTAACGCTAAACTCTCAGACTGCTTGCGGAATGCTACAAAATATCTTAAACGGCCAAACAAAAGTTAGAAAGGCGCTACTTAAATGATAGAAAGGTACTTACTTAAATGGCCGTCAACCGTCTTCCGGTCATGGTCGCATTTAGGAAGGCGCGCCAGCCTCCATAATCTTGTGCGCGCTGGCGCCAGTCGTTTTGAATGCTTCATACCTATTCATTCCAACGCGTGCCCGGTCGTCCTCTATTTCGTCGTTCTCTAATAACGTTTGGCCCCCCATGTACACCATGCGTGCTGGAGTTCTTTCATCCATTCGAATGAGTTGACCAGTCCAGTGCAGCCGCTGCAATTTTATGCGCTGGACTAAGTCAACCTCATCGAGTAGCTCGTACAGCTCAAGGTTCATGCGGGACCTAAACTCATCGCCGACCCTAATAGGACCGAAAATCCTGCTAAAAATCTTCCTCTCAAAGACTTCCATAGTCAGCCCAAAAAAGCATCTGTTTGCTAGCTTGATTCTTCGCCTGATCTCCAGGCTGACGTTGTTGTTGCTGGTTATCTAGGATCCAAGATAGACGAAGTTTTCTACAACACTGAAGTTGAAATTCTCCATCGTCACTGACCGTCCAAGACGCGATGACGTAGTGCGAGAAGACACCAAGTACTTCGTCTTGTCCTTATTCACCGCTAGATTCAGGAGCCGAGACTGTTTTTCAATCTCTGAGAACGCCTTGCTGACTCGCCGTTCCTGCATGCCGATGATATCGATGTCATCGGCGTACGCGAGCAGCATCACTTCCTTTTGGAAGATCGAGCCCGACATACTCTGTATGTACGGGCATTGGCGTAGGATGTATTCCATCAGGAGATTGAAAAAATCGCACAGCGCACAGAGCGGGGTCTCCTTTCTTAACGATAGGACAGAGAACATTGGGATTCCAGTCATTGGGTACGCGTTCATTGGACCATATTTTGCATAAAAGCTGGTGTATACTCCCAACCAATTCTTCAACACCGTTCTTGAATAACTTAGCTGGCAACCTATCAAAGCCTACCGCTTTGTTATTTTTCAGCTTTTTAATAACCAACTCGACCTCGTTATAGTCCGGTGGCTCTATGATAGTGCCATCATTAACTGGTAGTTCCGGTGCTAAATAAGGACTTCAACAATTTATGGTATAGATCAGATGAGGATACAGCAGAGTAGTGCAATTTGAAATTGTCAACGCTCAAAAAGTGCTCACCTGACCTGAACCAAATTGAAAACATATGGGAAATGGTTGCAAGATAGGTTTATGCCCGCACAAGCACTACAACAACTTTCAGAACCTCAAAAGTGGGATTTTTCTAAACCGGAGGCATAGCAGCCTTCAACTGTTCATAATTAATGAACACAATATGGGAACAAAATCTAAAGAGCATTGACTAATAAACAATTCTGGATTAAAAGACTCATTTACAGATCACAATTAAAATTGTAAAGTATTTATTTGAACGCGTTGACTTGTGCTATAGTTGTGAAACCTGTTCGAAAGAATTATTTGACAAAAAGTGATGCCAGTAATGAAAATTTTAGAAATAATTCCAGTCGAACAGTGTGGATTTTGCAAAAATCACTGTTCTCCTGAACAATGTCATAGAGTATTCAACAAAATTAAGTTAACTTTAGAACAAAAGGAATACTGCTCAGTAGTATTTCTTCATGGATAACAAGCTTTTGATAAAGTCTGGCATGGTGTACTGCTTTACAAATTGAAGAAATGTTTACCTGCACCGCTTAACCTTATTCTTAAGTCTTACATAAATGGCAGGCAGTTTTCTCTTAGAATAGACACCACAAATATTTATGAAATTAAATCAGGAATACCACAGGGGAATGTTTTGATGCCAATTCTGTACTAAATCTTCAACACGGGTTTACCAAAGGAAAACGATGTAACAAAATCAATTACCTTCTCAATCATCTTATTTCAACTCGAAGCTTGGCTTAAGATGTGGAACATTCAAGTCAATTCTGAAAATTCTGTCTATGTCACTTTTGATCTTAGAAAAGGTGATCGATCTCCTATTAAACTATTTAATACACAAAACCTGCAAGTGATAATGTGAATTATTTGGGTTTACACAATAATAGAAGGCTTTCCTGGAAATACCATTTTAAAGTAAAAGAGAAAGCTTATGGATCTACAAGTGAACAGCCATTATTGGCCTCTAATGAGGAAGTCAGTACCGTCACTCGAAAATAAATTGTTAGCATATAAAAGGCATTTTAAAAGCTATTTGGACTTATGCAGTACAACTCTAATATTGAAATAATACAAAGAGTTTAATTCAAAAAACTATGGATCGTTTTTGGACCACGTTTAATCTTTAATGTCCATCCCTTAAAAAGCCGTATACTGCGCACCGTACAAACTGTAGCCGCTGTACAGCAACGCATTGAAAAAGACCCAAATCAACCAATTCGTCGCCATTCTCATTAAAAGGGGGTTGTGTCCATCCACTTTATGGAAGATTTTACGAAAGGATCTTGGCTTAAAAACTTTTAAGATTCAACTTGTGCAAGGCTTAAAGCCAAGACACCATCGTATGCGCCGGTAAATCTCGCCGTCAATGGGTAGAAGCACAAAATAAAATACAAATTTTTTTCAGCGATGCACCTCATTTATGGATGAATGAGCGAAAATGTAGCATTTGGAGTAAAAATAGTCCACAAGGTTTTGTCGAAACACTATTACATTCACAGACAATTACTGTTTGGTGCACTTTTTGGGCCGGCGGAGTCATGGGTTCGTATTTCTTTAAAAATTATGATGGCTAGAGACGGTGATACAGAGACATGACTAGAAGTTTTTTGTAACTCAATTAGCTGGCATTAATCTTGCTAACATGTGGTTCTAACAGGAAGGAGCCACATGCTACACAGCGCACGCTTCAATCGATTAACTCAAATAAACTTTTGATGAAAAACTAATTTCAAGTAATAGTCCTATTAATTGGCCACCAAGATCGTGTGACTTTATCCCATTGGACTATTTTCTTTGGGGTAAAGTTACTTGCCTACGCCGATAAACCAGAGACTATGGAACATTCGAAGAGTTATTTGCAAAATACGACCGCAAATGCTGCGAAAAGTGTGTGGAAATTCGAGATTGTGCCTTCAGCTGATTTCAATCCGACTCATCGTTCTGGACACTTATGTATGTATATACTTTAAGACATTTTAATGTAGCCAATGCTTTGCTAATTTTTTTTTAATTTTTGGTGCAGCTAGGGTCGTTGTCCGTCTCCAGCAAATTAGTGTAAAGTGTTTCACAGATTTTTTTAAGCATTTCTCTCAGTTCGATTGTATGCAATTGGAATTCTTAAATTTGTAACTCATTTAATTAGAAATCGATATTGCTAGCATTATTTCCGCCGTCTTTTTCGTGCAATTTGGCTAAATTGTTGCGACGTGAAATTATTACAAATATGCGTTATCGCGCTGAATGCGAACGACTTTCTAATTCCAATTGGACGTCTTTCTGCCAATGAGCGCCAATTAGCGCCGCTTAATAATCAACATTCCGGCTAAGCGCGTAATTGGCTAAGAAATCTCTGGCGTCGATTATGGTTATCGGTTAACGTGAAGCTAAAAGATTTCAGTACGTGCTCTTTTTTAAGCAATCAACCTTTGCTGGCTGATACTATAAAACATGCCGCTTCTGCACGCATTGCCGCAGCCAACTACTATTTCGGTAAAAATACTTTGATACCGAATATGGCTATTGTGAAACATGACCTTAGTTTGTCGGAAAAAGTTTTTAATATAGTGGAATCGAAGACACAATGACTGTATTCTAAAACTACGAGACGAATTGAGATCGGTTTTGATGGCTTGTTTATCAGATTCTAAACGTAGATTCAGATTAAGCCGGATATTTCACATAATCTAACTATTTAACAATTTTTGTTAACATATTTCATTGAGGTAACATTCAATTGAAATATCACAAATTGGAAATGAATTCAGGCCTTTTCTATTTTGGCCAAAAAAAAATCAAAAGTATTTATTTATAAGTAACGAAGTCGATATTGAAAACTCTGTCAGTGCCCTGAGTTCTGTACTCACTGCTGCAGCTCAACACTCCACACCACAATCATCCACAGCCAATTCGATGAACCACAGTATAACCAACAGTCACATTGAACAGTTAGTTATGACGAGACGGCGTTAAAGAAGGGAATGGGAATGTCTGGGATCTCGAACCTCTAAGCGCAATCTAAAGATTGCTTCACGTGAGCTAAGCAAAGCTCTTAAACTCGAGGAAAAACTCACTCAGAGACGATACATCGAACGTTTTTCTCCAACAAGCTCTAAGTTTCCCCTGTGGAAAGCGCGTGCAGACATAGCAAAAGCGGAGGTTTTTGCAACCCATTTAAGAACTGTTTTCAGCCAAATCCGTCAACAAACGCCTTTGTTGTTCAATTTTTTTCGACTACGAACAACTCTGAAGCCCTCAGAGTTCACACCCACGAAGTTCATAAAGTGATAAAAGCCCAGCATAGTCCCAAGCATTCTGCAGGTCATGATTAAATTGTCCCAGCTGTGAAACCCGGAAAGGACAAAACACAGGCAGCGTCATATAGACCCAAAAGCATACATTCCTGCCTATCCAAATTGTTTGAAAAGTTGGTTCTTATAAAAATCAACTCACAATCTACTCGCAGAACATTATACAAAGGTTACCTCAAAAACTATAATGAAATTCAAATTATAATTAGAAACATTATGCAAAAGTTATGGCAAAAGCTATTGACAGAAACCCAATTATCAGCACATCCAAATCCCTACTCCCACCAATTAAAATTTTTCAAGAAATACATTCAGCTTGCAACGTCTGAATAGTCAAAACTTGAATAAAAAATCGGCCATCATAACAAAACATTGAACACTTGCTGAGGTGTGTAGCCCTCATCATTAATTATTTTCTTCAACTTTTGCGAAAAACTCTTAGCTGCTTCACTGTCTGCACTTGCAGATTCTCCAACGAGTTTAATGTTATGAAGTTGTGCTATTTTTTTATAACTTTTGAAGCCACCCATCGCCCGCATTGAAACCAAAGTTGCTACCTTCTATAACTTCCGTAATATTACCGATCGTTGAACAATCTCATTCCCTTGTCTTTAATAACTAAAGTAGTTGCCGGAATGTTTATTTCGCTTAAATCTTTCATACAATGCAAAATGGGTCTACTTTTAGTAGTGGTGTCGAGAACCAGCTTCAGCTGCGGATCTTGTGCCTATTTTGTATGATTGTTCTTACTGTGGTCTGCAGATCTATAACACTGGCAATGTTTAAAGACTTTTCACCATTGTCGGAATGTCGAATAACTTCCAATTTTGTTTAAAACTTTTCTGATTGAAGTTTACGAACATGATCAGTTTCACGTTTCCAGCTCATATTTCACTTTTTCTTACATTTTTTTTAACGTGGTTTCCGCAGTAGGTATACTTCACGATCTATTGTTATAAAGAAAGTTTAATCAGATCGTATCCTATTGATTGAAAGAATTGTAAGATTGCTAATGATCAAAGTGGAATAGGTTGCTTTCTTGCAAATGTTTTTATATTAGATAATTGTCTAATTCTTCTTCGGCAATTATTTCTTCGTCTTCATTTTCATCTTCTTGCAGAATTTCTGTTCGCTGTTCTAAGAAAAGAGATGCTTCAACATCTGCTTCTGCCATTCAACACTTGTATCGTGTTTATTATCAAGTTCAAGTGTGGCTAGGCAATGAGCTAGACCCAGAAGGATGGGGTTGGAAATTAACAGATATTAATTGTCTCTTCATTTATATCATAGATATTTTCATCCATGTTATTGGTTTCAATATTGGTGCAGGTCTGACCCTGACAATTGATGCAATCTGGCGAACAAAATAAGCCCACTTTTTAACAGCCACAATTCTTACTACAATCCGTCTTGCATTTACAAAAAATACTATTAAGCAGTTTTTCTGGAGCAGGCGGGAGTAGAGTGTGAATTGGCTCCAAAAATTTACCTTTTAATTTTCAATCCCATCCTTCTGGGTCCAGTTCATTGCCTAGCCACACTTGAACTTGATAATAAACACGATACAAGTGTTGAATGGCAGAAGCAGATGTTGGAGGCAGACAAGACAACTGTACTGTTTTATAGTTCCATGCAGATTTTACAAACCTCAAATATCTATATTTGTCTATGGAATCAATTTTTTTTGGAGCACCATACATTGCTAGAAGACAACGAATTCCATTTGTAAAGAAGTCGTGCGAAGAAGAGTCAAAGAGTCAAAAGAGTTAAATCATTTCGTTTTTCGAACAATTTGAATGCTGATATTTTACCTCTTTTAAAAACTGCTGATGTTGTATCCCAACCAGTTATTGCATGTAAGAATAAAATATGAGCTTGACATTTCGGATATGCAGTCAGACTTTGTCATGAATATATTTTCGATTGCACTTGAGGTTTCCCAGGTTTCAAAAAGTAAATAATTTTATCATTTGGAGTCCGGGCAGTCAGTAATATCAACAAATCAACATCTTTCCCAACAAACGACAGTTGTATTTGAGCTTCTCCATTGTTCTTTTGCGGTTTCAGTTATAGAGACATCAGCATCATTGTCAGCTTGTTTTGTTGGAATACCAGCAGCTGTAAATTCTTCACATAACATTGATATGAAGCGAGACTTATTGTGAGTATTTGCAAGAAATTGTTGTTGGTTTGTTGGAACTTTCATAGATCGATCAAAAACTATATCAACAGATGAAGATGTTTTTCTAGTCTGCAGCTTTAATATTTTTCGTATGGTTAGTATATCCATCAAATAGAATCGTATTGTTATGACCAAAATGTCTTTGTACATACCGAACATATTTTTCAAAAATAATATGAAATGTTTCATCTCGATCCCATACAACATGGTGTAATAGATACCCTCCATCGATGATGTAGATAGCATTTGTGTTTTCAATTTCGAAGTTTAAACATTCAAAGCAATTGTAAAGAGCTGACTTCATAGTTTTATGCATTCCCACTTCATCAAAGAGTGATAATGGGTGAGGAAGAATGTTTCAAGTTCATCTTCAAATGTCTTAGTAATGCTCATGCGTTGAAATAATAACACTGGGTTCATAGGCACCTTTTCATCATGTACTTTAATGACGCTACTTGCACTTAATAGAGGAAGTACTCTATTAGCGCGTTTTAATTTAATATTATTAAACGTTTGGCCAATCATTTTGCTTATAGAAGCAAGTCATCGCCGACGACTCCGCTGGCTTTTGGAAGCACAGTGAACGGATCATGTGATGAGAGCCACTGCACAGTTTATTAATATCTTCAATATCTCTCTTTACATGAGAATCGATTGCATCCACATGCTGGTCTGTTGTGTCCATTCTAACATTAGCAAGATCTTCCAATCCTTCACACACAGTATTCAATGTATGCATGCCATAAACCCATTTACTATTGACACTTTTTTGCGTACTTCTCCCTCGAGCAACACCTCCATCTGTTTTCATACACTTCATCATTGATTGTTCCATCACCATATCCGTCGAAGTTCCACAATTTAATTTATCAGAACGTCTAACAGTGAAAAATCCTTCGATAAATCTTTGATAAACACTAGGATCCATCAAGTTCTCTAATTGCATCATATCTTGTAGATATAAGTGCGCACACTTGGCATAACTAAAATGTCCTGACGCATGAAGATAAGGAAGCATTTTTTAACGCATTTCAAATGAGCTCCACACTCGAACAATGACGTAGCTAGCAGACGTTACTCAAGGCTACCGTCGAGGAGGAATTCCCTTTTAGTTAGGGACTGACAGTATAGTCTTTTATTTTTTAAATACTCATTCAATTTATACAGGTTTTATTGTGTAAGTAACACAAACCAATAGTTTCTTATTTTCATTTATAAGAAGCGTCCGATGACGTGTACAGGCTGCATTTTAGTGCATATTATGTAATATATGAATTTTCCAATTATTAAAATCGTGATATCTCAAGAATGGTGGATCGTAAGAGAAAAAGTGAGTGAACCATTTTTGTAGAGAATTGTATGATCTACAACTTTTGTGCTATTTTCACGATAAAACTTACTGTTTTCGAGAAATCTGGAAAAACCTTAATTTTGTACTTTTGATCTTGAATAAAATGCAGAAGTAGGATCGTAGGGGACTTTCGACATTTTATTTATAAAGATGTATTTAATGTCTCTGCCAATTTTCAGCTCTATGCGAATTTTTCCTAGGTCAAATGTCTATTTTAACTGGACTAACGTGAATATCAAGATTACATAAATTGAGATATTGCTGTAATTATAAACACTTAGTTTGTAAATATTATAGAATAATTTATATTTTACTATTGAAATTTATAGAGTTTCAAAAACAAATTAACAGCAAGGCCTATGCAGCCAGTGCTATATTTAATTTAAGCTACCACGCCTCCTTCTGTCGGTTCAAGACATATGATTTAACTTATTGTAAGTACATATATTTTAGGCTCTGAGGGCAGGGTACAATAATTTCATTGTCACTTACCTTTTTTTCTGCCGAAGAAAGCGCTCTGGCCTTGGGGAAATAGCTGTAAAAAAACTTGCGGCTATTTGAGTATGGATTTAATTTAATTCGCTGTCACAGAGCACAAAAAATTATGCTGCGGGATCTTTCACTGCACAACAAGTAATTACGTACGTAGAATATATATTTGAATGATAAACGTTTATTAATTTTTCGCGCCAAAATATTTATTTTTGCTTATTTATGTGTAAACTGTTTTAATTTTTTTTTAAGACTTTTTTTTGGTTTTATCAAAATGTTGTTGTATGTATTACCTTTTATATATTTATTCAGCAAGAGAGTAGTTTTAATAAAAAAAAAAACAAAGAAATATTACACATTTTTTTTTTTATATTTAAGCGCATTTTACCCTTTTGCTGTTATTTAAAAAAATTGGTTGGAAAACTGCAGCTTGTGATGCAAATCAACGGCGGCAATACATTGGAATGCCGCCGTTGATTTGCATCACAAGCTGCAGTTTCCAATATTTTGTTTACTTATTGCAGTTGTCTGTCCCAGAATTAATACGCCGTATATAGTTGCAGTATTTATTAAATAAAAGAAACTTTTTTCATTTCTTAACTATTTATAATTATTTATTTCGATCACAACAAGCGCTCGTGGCATTGGTGTGATCTGCTTGAATCTTTTTATACGACTAACTACACAATGTAAGATAAGAAATCTAATTACTTCTAATGAGCTTAGAATTTATCTTATTTATCTAAAGTATAAGAGCTTATGATTTATTGATGTTAGATGTAGAAGTGGTTCAGAAGAGGTTCAGAAGAAGTAAGGAAGAGGTATAAATATTTATGTGTGACACACCCATTGCAAGTTTCAATAGTCTTATTGAAACTTGCAAACTACCCAAATATTAAATTCTTATTTTAATCGCATAAAGTAATGAGATCAAAGGCCTGTCTCTCAATTTTCGGACTGTTGCATATTTAGTTAGTTTATCGTTTGTAGGTAAATGCATAATATTTCTCTGTGGATACCATACATAGGGCATTATTCCTGAACTGGCCCAACTTTTCAATGGTGGTGGCTACATCAATAAATTCAAAAGCCGTCTTTCGAGATGTTAGCCGAGCTGCACGACATCATTGGCCTGTGGGATCACAATGTTGTTTAGAGTCACCGATGGACAAGTACCTCTGTTTAAAGGAAAAGTGACGTATTTGCTTTTTTGCGCATTAACTTTTATACGCCAGTTAGCTAGCCACTCCTCGAGAAGAATGAGATGATCTGCTAGTAGTCTGGTTGCTCGTATTGGGCATCTAGATCTACTTAATATGGCTGTGTCATCAGCAAATGTGGATATTGTAAGTCTGTGATCCGTTGGTATGTCTGATGTGTATAGAACATATAACATAGGACCGAGAACGCTGCCTTGGGGTACTCCAGCTTTGATTTCAGACTCCGGTGTTATGTAGTCGTTCTGTCGTACTGTGAAAGATCTATTGCTGAGATATGATTCAAGAATTTTGTGTGTATTTTGGGGAAGCAATACTTTTATTTTGTACTTAAGTCCGTCGAGCCAAACGCGATCAAATGCTTGAGTTACATCGAGAAAGATTACGGAACAGTATTCGCTTGAACGCTGCTCTAATCTCTGAGGTTAAACGGTTTACCTGTTCGATAGTGCCATGGTTTTCACGAAACCCAAATTGGTGAGTGGGAATAATGTTCTGCGAGTAGATTGTGAGTTGATTTTTATAAGAACCAACTTTTCAAACGGTTTGGATAGGCAGGAAAGTAGGCTTATGGGTCTATATGATGCTGCCTGTGTTTTATCCTTTCCGGGTTTCGGTATCATGACTATGACCGATTTCTTCCACTGAGTTGGAAAGTATCTGCATTTAAAAATCGCGTTAAACAATATTGTGATATATGTCACAGCTGGGAAAATTAAATCATGACCTGCAGCCTGCTTGGGACTAAGCTGGGCTTTTATCACTTTATGAACTTCGTGAGTGTAAACTCTGAGGGCTTCAGAGTTGTTCGTAGTCGAAAAAAATTGAACAACAATCGCGTTTGTTGACGGATTTGGCTGAAAACAGTTCTTAAATGGGTTGCAAAAACTTCCGCTATGTCTGCACGCGCTTTCCACAGGGGAAAGTTAGAGCTTGTTGGAGAAAAACGTTCGATGTATCGTCTCTGAGTGAGTTTTTCCTCGAGTTTAAGAGCTTTGCTTAGCTCACGTGAAGCAATCTTTAGATTGTGCTTAGAGATTCGAGATCTCAGACACTCTCTTTCCTTTCTTAAACGCCGTTTCTGTTTGTTAAACTGTGGTTCATCGAATTGGCTGTGGTTGGTTGCGGTGTGGAGTGTTGAGCTGCAGCAGAGAACAGAACTCATGGCACTGAAAGAGTTTTCAACATCGATTTCGTTGCACATTGCTGGGTTCAGCTCGATATGACTGCTTATATACTTTTTAGGCCCTGTACCGAAGGTACAAGAGCCTATTGGTTTTGTGCAAATGTATGTAACAGGTAGAAATAATGGTCGGAGACCCCCAAAGTTACCCCCATTATGGTCAGGAGTGATAGAGGAGTCGATATAGACATGTCCGTCTGTCCGTCCGTCCGTCCGTTCGTATGAACGAAAGGATCTCGGAAACGGTAATAGATAGAGACTTCGTGTTTTTTGCATTCGACTAGGACTGCTCCGGAATTTCACAAGTTTATTTTAAAAACTTGCCCCTCCCCCCCCTTCCCCATAAAATCACCCCCAAGGGTAAAAATTTCTTCGGCACAAAAAAAAGTAAGTATGCCAGTATAGAGATATCGTCCTTCTTAGCCAAAATCCGAAAAGTTCATCAAAATCGGATAATAAATGACGATTTTATAACCAATTGAAGTTGAATGACCCCTCTTTTCTTTTCATTCATATTCGAGCAGTGAGAAGTGGTCATGTGTTTGGTCATAAGCTCGGGAAACATTTAATGTGTTTGTTAGGCGAACTGAACTGGTACAGGGCCTCTTACAGTCGGTTACGCCCGACTGTGATTTTCTTACTTGTTATATTTGAGCCAGTTGGTTTTGTGTGTTGTGAGTTTATTGGGATATTCTGTTAGTTGATGTTTCTTCAGTAAACTAAAAAGAACTGGAGATTGATCCGATGAGAGATTTGCAAGAGATTCATCTGATATTAGGTAACATGAGATTATTCGTGCTATTGCAATGAATCTGTAGGCCAATATGTAGGGGTACAGGGCGAGACATAGTTAAGCTTGTTTTTTGTATTTTTAACTGCTTTATAAAGCTGCTTTCCTTTGGGGCTTGAAAGCCTTGAACCCCTATGTGTATGTTTGGCGTTGTAATCACCTGCGGCTATAAAGCGATCACCCATAGTGTCGAAGAATTCGTGAAATTGTTTTTTAGATATCGTAAACCTTGGAGGGCAATACACGTTGTTTGAACATTTATTGAGGTGGCTTGGAGATAATTGGTTGCAAATGCCTGTAGAGAATGGTGACTAATACGACTTCTAATAAGTATTTCAGTTCCGCCGTGGGCTTTAATCAATTTTATTTTGAAACTGTTCTGCTAAGTCCGTCAGCCAAAAAATTTCTCTTCCTTTTATAAAACTTAAATTCATTTAGCTTTATTTTCCATCTCTGGAGTCTCCAGATAAACTAGACAAATAGTTCCAATATATTGCTGTAAAACATTATTTATTAACCTTTGGAAGCTTGCCGGAGCCTTACGCAAGCCAAAAGAAATTCATAATGTCCATCTGCTGTAGAAAAGCTGTTTTGTAAACATCTTCCGGTTCCATTTCTATTTGATAAAATCCTTTCGCAAAGTCTAACATTGAAAATTTTGACATCCACCCTATCGGTCAAAAATTTCATCAATATTAGGGATTGGGAATCGGTCTTCTACAGTAACGGCGTTTAACTTTCAGTATTCTTTTGGATTACCCATTAGGTGCTGTAATAAGGACTAACCGATTGCTATATTATTCCTTGTTTCTGCATGTCTTCTATTTGTCTATTAACCTGTTCCTTTAACATTTCAGGATATCAGTACATTTTCGAATAAATTGAAGAATCGTTTTTTTTTCATAATAAAATAGGCTTCTAAACTTTTGCACTAATGGAAGAACCAATATTTTTGAATAACTGTCTAAATGGTGTTTATGAAAATTAGTTGGCATAACAGGCAAAGTATGTACTTCATAGGGTAATTTTTTGACCCGTCCATATGAAAATTTGCTTGCAAATTGTTTATATCCATTGGTACTGTAGAGTTTTTAGTTTGGTTTGAAAATAATCTTGTATTAGCTGCATTTGGGGTTTCATTTATCTGTGAAGGATGCTATTCATTATATTGATTGAAAGAAATGATACACGAGTTAAGACTGACTATTTTTGCCCAAAATCGATTACAGTAAGAAAGACAACTTTTGTCTATAATAAATATCGAACTTTCCCTAAATCTTTAGACGAAATGTGAATAGTATTTTAGTGTTGTCACGGTTGTTGCAACTTATGGAGCTTGCGATGCATCTGGCTCTGTACGTAGAACATTTTTATATTCCGATGCTGAACATTGGTCCTAATCGTCGTGCTACAACGGTTTTTTTTTAATAAAAAAATACTGGGAGGTCGTGATTAAGCTTCGGAAGCGATCGAACGTAAAGGCATTGTGATCCACTTATAAATTGAATTACTAGCCATAATTCTTGGTGTAAAAATATAAACAATGCTCCTGGCCAATTGGAAAACATTCAAGGGCACTGTTTTAACTGTAGCCAGCATTAATATTGCCCAATGCACTATGGTTTTTTTTTTGCATTTTTTTGCGTCATTAAAATTGTATGAAAATCTTCTAACATTTTGAAGTCAATATCTAAAATTAATGATAATTTGGCTGCAATGGAAAAGGCCCTTCTAACTGTTTTTCCATCATTAGAGTTTCCACTACCATTTGGTCTTCGCTTGTCCACATGAAGTCCCATGTCCATCATCATTTTCCTTTGTATGCATTTTTTTCGTGACATTAATTGCGGTTGATCAGAGTACTTCACATGCCACTTTTTTAGCTCAACTCTATAAGAAAGTTTTAAAATGAATTCAATGAAGCGAATCCAGGCATGCAAAGGGCTTATGCCATATTGAAGAGCATGTGTCTTAGCCTTAAAAGTTTCAGAATTAAAATCTTTTATATGAAGCAACTGCAAAGGCTTCGCTCCACAGATTAGACAACACTGACATGAATTACATTCTGACAATATATTTAGAACTTTTCCTTCAATAAGTGTCATTTGTCCAGAGTATTCCACAAATATATCCTTTCCATTATATTTATACAAATAAATTTGCAGATCACGAATGCGGGTATCCAAATTTGGGTGTTCTGATAGCTTTCGAGAGCAATCTCGCAAGTGCCTCCTAATATATTTAATGAATGCCTGCAGTTTTTCATTGATTTTTGTTTAATCTATAACAAATTTAATAATTTGATTAAAAGATATAGCAAATTATATAACAGATAAGGGGTACACTTGTCTAGAGGCATTGGATTGGTTTAAGTATTGTTTACCATGACTATTATTATTTTGTTCGTTAGTAAGTTGAAGATATATTTTGTCATTTTTTTGCTGTTCACCATATGGCGAGCTCGTCTAAGATAGAATGTATACCGACTTCATCGACTGTTTTGGTAATATCTAAATATATAATGTGGTTTCTCTTTGACAAAGAAGATTTCAATTGATAATATAACAATGCTAGAGCATCAGACAATGATTTACACTTTTTAAAGGACATTTGATGACTATCTAGTAGCTTGCTGTTTGTAACTAGCCACCATAGTCGCTTAGATACTATTTTATCAAGCACTTTGGAGACGCAGAAGTTAAGGGATGTGGAACGATGGAAATTGCATTAAGGTTTGTCTGTATTATGTTTGAGTATAGGGATTACGTTACTGGTTTTAAGTTGCTGGGGAATGTGTGACGGAAAGTTTTTTATCATTGGGTAGCTTATTCTCTCCCATCCAGGCGTTAAGAGCAGCTTATAGTTTAGTCATGGTGATATCTTTTGCTAGGATTAATGCATGGGTGATATCGAATGTAAGATGGTAGAGGTGCTGGTGTTTGATTGATGCTATTTAAAGGTGGGGGGAAGTTGATGTCATGATTTTGAGGTTAAAGTGTTAGGGTTTCTCTCGGCAGTAAAGTTTTTTTTTGTTGATTTTTGTTATCTAATTTTAATTTCTCGTTTGAATTTGAATTTTTTTTTTTTTTTTTGTATATGAAAACATTTGTGGAGATAATGATTCTCTTAAGGTTCAGCCAAGATTGAAGTTTTTTGTCTTTAAGTTGTTGCAGTGCTTGGTCCCACCAAGTTTTTTGTAGTTACTTTGCCCAGCCTGTTATAAACACGGGTCGTTGTAGATTTTGTTAAAAAATTTATAAGGTTTGAATCTTAAATGGTTTTTTTGGTGGAATGTACTGCATCGCTGCATATTATTCATAGTCACCAATGGAATTTATAGCCACATTTCGATTTTTGTAGGAAAAACTTTTTTTGCCGACAATTTCAAGTAACAAATAAGCATAAAGGAAGCCAAACATATGGAAAAAAAATCTCTGGAAAAAAAATCCACCTAAAAAAGTTCTCCATTTTTTTTGGCAATTACATAGCTTGTAGTATATGTAAAAACTAAAATAAAAAATATGATTTTAGGTCCGTGTATTGCAGCGTTGCCATACTGTCAGTGGTCAAATTTTTTTGCAAAAACATTTTCGAGTCCCCATAACTTTTAAGCGAATGAACGGATTATAAAACAACAAGAGCCTTTTTTGTGAACATTTTAAAAGACTTAGGCTTAGACTTTAAAACTGTGTATCATAAAATTTATATTTAATATACAAAAAAATTAATAAAATAATTTTGTTTACAATTTTTAACACTGTGATTTTTTTTAAAAATACCCCTAAATGTTCCTTATCTCAAAGGACATTTTGGGTAAGCAGTATTTGTATGAGTTACAAATAAAAAACCAGCTCGGCACATTAATATTTCATAGATTTATATATATCCATTGATATATATATCAATGGACGTGTACAGCCTTCTTTTAAGCGTAGAACCCACAAACTTTTTTTGGTTTTTGTATGAAAAACATTTTTGTTACAGCATATATCAACTTGAAATTTGATATAGTTGCATCTTAGTGTGTATATATATTTATATGAATGATCATACTCCAGCACATACTGAGCCAATGCACACCTTGTACTTCCTACAATTGCTTGAACAAAATTTTGACTACATCGAACTATAGATATATATTAAACTATTTCTCGTGCACTTCATTCTTAAACCTTTTTTTTTATACATATATTAAAAATTTATACAACTTCAACCACATCGAGAAGATTTTGATTTGGTTATAAAAACGATAATCGGACGGAAGGACGTACAGACAGACATATAGACAGACATACAGACAGACAGGTGATAATGCCTAGAATTTATTGCCTTATCACGCAAATCATATATACTTTATGTTGTGGCCGATACGTCCTTTAAGGCGCTGCAATTTTGAGATTAAATTAGTAAAAACAAGCCACAATAGATTTAAAATACAACAACATACTCAAAAATATTTTCCCTACACATACGGTCGTACATAAGCAGGTAGGTACACAGCAAACCCATTCTGAGCACACTTTATGAATTATAAGACACTGGATTAAGAAAGCAGGTAGCCGTAATCCGCTACGTTAATCCAGTTGGATTAATGAAAAAGACATTTCGTCAATTCGCTACTTTATGATGGATTAACAGTCATTGAAAGAAGGTCAGGCTTCAAATGCGCAAAAGGAGTTGTTGTAATTTGTTTGTCAATCCGAGGTGTTAGCTATACCAAACGATAATTGTTTTATGGCGGATTAGCTAATCCCCGGATTAAGAAGTTTAATCCCTTGAGAAAAGAATTATTTGTACATTTTCGGGATTTCATTGGCAAACGAAAGGGTTAAGTCTATTATGTGGATTAGCTGATGAGGGTATAAAGGGTATAAAGGGCGCAGCATTTCTCATTAGCAGACGCAGTGAGTCAGTTGTAAGGAGCAAACGCCTGTGATATAAGATCGGCAACTGTGATATAACATAAAATATTTTAAAATTTAAATATTTAGCGGAGAGCTATATCGACTGATATTCAAGCAACGAAATATTCATCGAGTTGATACATTTATTTGAATTTTTCGTTTTTTGCGCAACAATTCAAAAAAAAAATGACAAAAATTTTTGAGTCCAGTTTCTCCATTCGTTCCATTTTGGCTAACACACCCAAAGGAGCGACGCGTACCACGCCAACGCCAACGGTCAGTTCGACCACGCACAACTGTGATGGCAATAAGTTTAAAGAGGTTAAGCCACTTTATACGTACAGCGCCCTGATCGTGATGGCCATACGCAGCAGCAATGATAAGCGATTGACGCTTAACAGAATTTGTGATTGGATTGCCGAGAACTTCTCGTATTACAAGAAAAACAGGACTGTTTGGTACAATGCAATACGCCACAACCTAAGTCTCAATCCATGCTTCAAAAGAATACCACGTGCTCTAGACGATCCTGGACGTGGACATTACTGGGCTATAGATCCTTCTGCAGCGGACATAACTATCGGCGAAACAACGGGACGTTTGTGCCGTAACAACAGTTCTATGATGCATCGACTTTTCGGTGGCATGGTTCCAGAACGTGCAAAGACGACTTTCCAATTTGGCAACCATGGTGGTTTCGTACATCCCTACCAACGGCCGCTCAGTGGCAGTTCCTACTTCCGGCCAATCGCTGTCTACTTCCCGACACCTGAAGAAATGCATATGGCCCAATACCTACAGAATCGGAGACAGCTCGAAGCAGCCTGGTCCAACTATCACATCACGCAACAATACATCCATCAACAACCGATTGCACCGGCACAGATGACACCGGTACTGATGACACCGGCACTGATGACACCGGCACTGATGACACCTACAGCTCATATGGAACACCACCAACAGCAGCAGCCAAACTTGGAGGCTTACTATCAACGCTGATCTTTTTTTAAATTATTACAAAAAGATTTTGGAAAAAAATAATAGACTTGATTATTAATTTGATCACTCAGTGGCCCTTTGAGCCCTCTATGTGGGCTCTCAGTGACCCTTTGAGCCCTCTATGTAGAAACCGACAAAAAACAGTTAGAGTAGCACGTCTCGGTAGAGCAACGCAGAAAGAGGAAGTGTCGCCTCTCAGCGATATGGTAAATGTAAAAGAAAAACGATAAAATTACTTCGAAATATCCTTCGAAATATCCTGTTAGTTTTCTTATGTAATTTTATGTAAACTATTAACAAAAAAAATTGTAAAATAAATAAATAAACTATTGTATAAAAACTTAAATAACAATTATTTTTAAACCCAATAACACAGCCACACATAAAAAAAACGACTTTCGGGTTCAGAGGTCAGACTATGTTTATTATACGGTTTTTGAGTCACGATATCCGAAACGAAAGTCCATTTAACACCAGCAGAATAGATCGAGGTATAATTTGGAAGAAGAGATATCTTTGTTGAGTCAGAGAAGATTATGCTAAATGATGGCTTGTTGCATGAATTTGATCCATCTGTGTACTAAAACGTGTGGAACTTCAAGGAATTCTTTATTTCTAAAAAAGCATAGTGGAGCATAGTGTTTAGTGTAGAGTTCAATTGCACGATTTAATGCAGAACACGATTTCCACTTTTAAAATTTTTGGATACTAGAGTTGCTATAGAAGATTCTTAAAAGTGAAGTATAGACTAAATTAGGTTGACGGTGATCATTGCATTAGCGGATATGTTGGAATTTTTATGTATTTGACATTGTTTCTTTTTTAACAAATGAGGCATTCTCTGGAAAAAATGACACAAAAAAAAAGTTCTCCATTTTTTTTGTGGCAATTATATATCTTGTAGTATATGTGAAAACTAAAATAAAAAATATGATTTTAGGTCCGTTTATTTCAGGGTTGCCACACTGTGAGCGATCAAACTTTTTTGCAACAAAATTTTCGAATCCCCATAACTTTTAAACGAATGAACGGATTTTAAAACGCCAATTGACTATTTTGTGCACAATTTCTTAAACTTTAAAATTGTTTATCGTAAAAATTAATATTTCAAAGCAAAAAATTAAAAAAAAATGTTGTTTCAACTTTTTATCCTTTAAAACATAGAGTATCGCACCTGAGTAGTCGCACCAGGACAGAATGTCAGTAATCTAGGCATCTACATCAATAAACCATTTTTTTTAATTTTTTGAAACATGTTAAAACATGTCTGAGTGTCGGTTGTTCTATTGAGCCTATTGAGGGCAATGAAAAATAGGATAACTGATAGGGGTGAGCCACCATTATGCTGGGGTTTTGTTTGTAATGTTGAGGTATGAAGTTCTTAAATATGCTATTGTTTAGGTTTAGGAGTGTATGTTGAACGGAAGTATGCACTTTTTTGAGCATAGGATACGAATTTCTAACAATGCACTATGATTTTTTTTTGCAGTTTTTTGGCATAAATTATAATTTCAAAGATATTTTCATCAAATTAAGTTTTTATAAGTATGTCCCAAGACGATCTTCTAAGTTTCGTTTGATTTGGACCATTTTCTTTTTTATATAGCTGCCATATGAACACTCTAGCGGACTTGCACAAATTTTATTGATTTAAATTTAACAAATAGAAACCCAAATTTAAATATGATATTACAAAATATAGTAATATTTATTTGATGAAGTATACATAAATTGATGTTTTAAATTATTTCGATCTGAAAGTAAAGTTAAGTATTAAATAAGGCTTAATAATATAATTAATGATAGTTTGGCCGCAATGGAAAAGGCCCTTCTATCTGTTTTTCCATCATTAGAGTTTCCACTACCATTTGGTCTTCGCTTGTCCACATGAAGTCCCATTTCCATCATCATTTTCCTTTGTATGAATTTTTTTCGTGCTATTAATTCCTTCACATGCGACTTTTTTAGCTCAACTCTATAAGAAAGTTTTAAAAGGAAGCGAATCCAGGCATGCAAAGGGCTTATGCCATATTGAAGAGCATGTGTTTTAGCCTTAAAAGTTTCAGAATTAAAATCTTTTATATGAAGCAACTGCATGAATTACATCTTATTGTCTTGATCGTCATTTAAGTTTTTGCTGCCAATTTTTTGCAGAATGTGCTGCTGAACTGCGTCCTCTGAGCGCTTTTTGCTACTCCAAATGTCAACCAGCTCTGCATGCGCCAACACATATTGTTCTGGAATACTACGATTTTAAGCCAAATTCGCAATTTGTCACAAAGAAAATTAATTACATATTATTCTGCACACTTCAGATAACAACTTCTCATTTATAACTTTTTACCCTTTTTTACACTTTGAATATTACTTCTTGAAACACAGATACAGTTGTTAAGGTCAACCTAAAAAGTACACACAAACAAAGCACGATACAAATATACGTTAACACACAACATTGACTAAATTGTTTTCCATCAAAACACTTTTAATTTTCTTTGTATTTTCATAAATGTAATCGTTTGCCACCAATTCAACAAATAAGCATATGAGTCAAAAACAGCTGACTTTGGAAGCGCGCCAAAAAATTTGGGTGGCCACATATCTTAAAATCGATTAATTTTTAATCTAACCAGGGTGTAGTCAACATAAAAATCGGTTGAATTTAATATTGGGTTAATAACAACCAAACTGTCTCGAAAGTAACGGTTAGCAATCCCGCCTCCTCTTTCAAAATCGTATTTTGCTCCTCCCACTTCTCACTCCACGAATAAGTGCCTTAGAAAACATTTTTTATGTATGAAAAGAAAAAGGAGGACGGAAGTATCATCATAGAGTCTGTTCAAAAACAGTTGCTGGTATTTGCGCTCAGAAACTTAAATTGGGTTTCAGATGTACATTTGCCACCATATGTGGATCGATTGAAATTAATAAATCTTCCTACTCCATCTGCGCGTCGGGCGATGCTCGCTGTGGTTTTTCTTTATAAAATCTCCAATCTTTAATGCTTAATGAACCTTCTCGCTTCACGCGTAACTATGTGCCATTTTGGTTGTCCTTTTGCACAACAAATTATGCCTATTATGACTCACTTCGGTCTCTTTGCTATATCTATAATAACTCCTCTCATCTATTTTCTTTTGACTCTTCTGTTAACTATATAAAACAAGCTATCCTCACCTCTGATCTACAATATTTTTTTTCCATAATTGTGAGTCGAGGCACAATCGGTCAACCTGGTGGGCAAGCGAAAACCCTCCAACGAGTCTGATTGGTCGTAATCTTTCCTCATTTGGAGATGGGTCTTCAATGTTTATATGTTAGGTTATGCTCTTTATCAAATCGAAAATCTCTCCACAAGGTCTGAGTGGTCACAACTTTCCGTCTTTAGTTTTAAGTAACTTTATATTAATATATATCGCTTTAAAATTCAAAGTTTAAATAATTAGTTTTAAGCAACTGTTTAGGCATGTAGTTGCCGACCATTATTTCCACCTGTTACATACATTTGCACAAAACAAATAGGCTCTTGTATCTTCGGTATAGGGCCTAAAAAACGGGAATCTGACAAGCCTCTTTTTCAATCTTCTGATGGAATACATACTACGCCAGAGCCCGTACATTCAGAGTGTGTCGGGCTCGATCTTCCAAAAGGAAGTAATGCTGCTCGCTTACGCCGATGACATCAATATCATCGGCACGCAGGAACGGCGATTCAGCAACGCGTTCTCAGAGATTGAAAAACAGTCTCGGCTCATGAATCTAGCGGTGAGTTAGGGCAAGACGAAGTGCTTGGTGTCTTCTCACACTACGTCATCGCGTCTTGGACGGTCAGTGACGATGGAGAATTTCAACTTCTGTGTTGTAGAAAACTTCGTCTATCTGGATCCGAGATAACCAGCAACAACAACGTCAGCCTAGATATCAGGCGAAGCTTCACGCTTGCAAACATATGCTATTGTGGACTTAGCAAGCCATTTTGTAATAAAGCACTCTATCGAAAGACAAAAACCAAGATCTATAAGACGCTGATACTCCCGGTCCTAATGTATGGCGCAGGGGCATGGACCGTGATTGAGTCAGATGAAACAACGTTTGAAGTCTTCGAGAGGAAGATTCTCCGCAAGGTTTTCGGTCCTATTCGATCTATTCAATGAGGTTAACATAGTCCAGCGTATAAAATTCCAGCGGCTGCACTGGGCTGGGCACATCATACGAATGGATGAAAGAGCTCCAGCACGCATGGTTTGCAAACTTGATTGGTGGACGCTGAAATGCAGGACGACCGGGTACGCGTTGGAATGACCAGGTATGGAGATATCTCTCCGTACTTGGCATTCAAAACGACTGGCGCCAGCGCGCACTAGACTATGGAGGCTGGCGCACCTTCCTAAATGCGGCCGTGACCGGAAGACGGTTGACGGCCATTTAAGTAACAAAAATAATCAATTTAACTTTTGTGCATAAGGAGATGACTACCACATAGTAAAAAAAAAACTAAATCGCAGCTCCTCCATCAAGATTGATGATTTAATCTTATCATGGTGCGATTACTCTGTCGCAATGCTCTCTAAAGAAAAAAAAATGATGTCGTTTTAATCTGATTAGCTCTCTATCTCCTATATCAGACGTATTGTCCCTAACAATTTTTGGAAGTACCTTTAACTCCAAATATAACTGCTGAGAACATATTTCAAGTCTTCTTTCATCCCTTTCTAGTCGACTCAACATAACTAAATGCCTCTCTAGTAAGAAATTTGATTGCAATTATCTTGCCGTCGTTTTTGCAGTAAATCTACTAAGCAAGTCTAAAATAGATTACGGATTATATATTTACGGAAAGTGTTCAGTATCTTTATCCAATAAAATCAAAGTTTTATATCATTCCGCTATACGCTTCACCCTTGGCGCCTTCAGGACTTCACCTATTAATAATCTTCTATTTGAGTCCAAAATCAGGCATCTTGAAATTAGGAAAGACCTCATTACAACTAAGCATCAATATCAAAATTCCGCCATGGATGGAAGGAACAATTGTTAATACTAGTCTTCACGACTACAATAAGTCTTTCACTTTACCAGTGATGTATCTACAAAAGTTTCTTCAACTAAAAGATACTCTACCTAACTACAGTTTTGTTTATACTGATGGTTCAAAATATGGGTTTTCTACAGCTTTCAGTATCTTTGCTGTGTTTATTATTAATAGTTTTGGGTTTTATAAGAATACTTAGCAAGCCGACAACGGTCTTTCGTCCATGGCCGCATTCAGGAAGACGCACCAGCTGCTGTAGTCTTGTACGCGCTGGCATCAGTTCTTTTGAATGCCAAGTACACTCAGATCATACCAACGGTCATCCACTATTTTGTCGTAGAACAGGAGCTCTTTCATCTATTCTTTTCAAAGCGCTGAACAGCCCAACCCAACCGCTGGAATTTTTGACGCTGGTCTATATCAACATCATAGAATAGCTCATACAAAATTTCCGGTGAAGTTCAAGTCGAACGCAAAAAGAACGAAGTCTCTATCTATTACCGTTTCCGAGATCCTTTCGCTCATACAGACGGATTGACGGACATGCCTATATCGACTTCTCTATCACTCCTGACCAAAATGAGGGTAACTTTGGGAGATCTCCGAACATTATATCTACCTGTTACATACATTTGCAAAAACCAATAGGCTCTTGTATCTTCGGTACAGGGCCTAATAAAACAGTGTTCCGTTACAAAAAAAAAAAAAAGAAGAAAAAATTTGTGCACTGGATGCGCGCACCGTTTATGCAAAGTTAACTTCGCTGGCAGAAATGCATTCTGGTGGCGAGGAGGCTTTGTAGCTGGCAATGAACTGCGAACAAAAATAATTTAATGAAAATCAAAAAATTCACCCAAAGTTGAAAGGAAGAAGTTAAAAAGTGCAATAGTTGTTGCTGATAACAGTGATAGTTAGAGTTCCATTAGTGAACTAACTAATCCGACTGCGAGCTCCTCTGCAAATGCTTTAATAAATAAAAATAACATCACTTTGAGTTCGAACAGATTTGCACTGCTTGATCCAACTTTAAATGCTGATTTAACCGCGCTGTACTCGATATAGTCGCAAGTGCACCTAGTAAACCTAGGCCACCACCTCTACTTATTCCATATGTGCGTAGTGTACAAGACATGTTGCAACTTTTTAAGGAATTTATAGGCAAGAATTCGCTGGTTATAAGACAAACCGAGATGGTTAATTCGAGTCAGAAATTCCGCATTTTGGTAAAAGTTCTTGAACTGAAAAAAGTGATATATCACACTTATCAGCTGAAGCAGGAGAGAATTTAGACATTGTTCTATTTTCTGAGACACATTTCACTGAACGATCTCATTTTAAAATACGGGGCTGTGATGTTGTGTCGACCAGTCATCCAGCCGGTACATCCTGCGGTTAATCTGCTATAATAGTCGCAAGTAACATACAATTTGCATTATGCAGACCCATTGTACATGACTGGGCGCAAATTACCATTATTGAGATGCAAACAATCACTGGTAATCTCAAAATAGCTGCTGCGGCTTTGCCATCCCGGCATCAAGTTTCTGAAGGCATGTTCTCAAATATGTTTCATCATTTAGGGAACAACTTTTTAATAGGAGGTGATTTAAACGACAAAAATTAATGGTGGGGAACTAGAGCTACCAACCCAAAGGGTAGAGAACTATTAAAATGTATCAGCACAAAAGATTCCCTTGTTTTTAGCACAAGTAATCCAATATATTAGCCATTAGACTCAAGAAGACATTCCGATTTATTGAACGTTACAGTTCTTTGTGGTATCGACCGAAAAAGGTTGCAAATAAGTGATCCGCGGATCTTCCGATAAAAAGTAGAATATCTAATTACTTTTCTTATTTTGCCTCATTTGTGAATCATTCGATCGCATTTGGCTCAATGGACTTCTTTTTAAGATTAAGCACTTATTGCCCGCACCACATTTCAATTTTCTTCGATCATATTTGACGGACAGATATTTTTATGTAAAATGCGAAGATACCCACTCTTCCATCAAAGCTATACGCTCTCAAGGCAGTGTACTAGGAAAAATGCTTTACACGCTGTATACTGCTACATATGCAGATGATGCAGCAATAATTGCTCGAGCCAATTCTGTTATCGAGGCAACACTTTACATACATTCATACAACATGTCATCATTCAGCATAATCTTCCCTAACTCAACAAAGATATCTCTTCTTCCAAATTATACCTCGGTTTACTCTGCAGAAATTATAGCCATTTATTACGCGGTTAGTAAAGCTAAAGCAAGACAGGGTCACTTCACTATTTGCACTGATTCTTTGTCTTCAATTGAAGCCATTACCAATATTTTCAACATTAGTTTTATCCATCATTAATCAGACAAACTCTTACCGATTGCTTTACACGCATTAATATATTATGGTTTCCCGGGCAATGCCTTATTTCAGGAAATGAACAGTCGGATAAAGCAGCCAAATCCGTTTTTAAATGCCCACTAATCTTTCAGGAAAATTTTAATACTGACGACATGAAAAAATAAACTGCGACCTACTACCGGAAGCAATTTAAAACGATCTGGCAGCACCTAACTAACTCTCACTACAAACTTATAAACTCTTTTTGGACCCCTCTTTAAATCGACGTGACTTATGCAAAATAATTAGACTCCGCCTAGAAAATACCGACCTAACTCACAAACACCTTTTCGACCACCCTTTAAGTAATGTTTATAGTTTTTGTAATCTATATACTACAACATCCATCCAGCATATACTCTCTATCTATTTCAGAACACAAAGACATCAACAATTTTCCTATTCTGATCCCATACATGACCTATTCGATGAATCGTTTCAGAATATATTATTGAGAGATGGTATATGGTTTTGGTTCGCTCGAGACTACATTCGATGCATTTTCTACCGAAGTAAAATCGGTGTTCAAGGATGCATCTAGCAATGCATACTTAATTCAGTTCAAAGTATTAGCCATTTGCTATTACTAGGCGCAATTGTAGAGCAACCCGCAGTCGACTTAGCTCACTAATGATGCTCTTATCTTCACTGTTTTTGCATCAACGATATGCACTTACACAATCAATTTTTTTTTTTAATAACGATACTATTACTACTATACTATAGTACCGTTATACTATTTATATTTGATTGATGCCTTGTATCTTTCAAGGACATTAACCACCTGGATATTTGCACCATCCCTATAAAGGGTGCGGACATTCCAGTTGTTTAGATTTAAGAGGGTACTGAGTATCTCAAAACGATCACCCCCGACTGCGACGTCCTTTGTTTCTATTTAGAGATTTTTATTTGAATTTTATTTTTCCTCTATGAAGCTCATTTGGAAACATAATCATCTTCTATAGAATTTGCCAAACAATTGCATTCACCCATTTCAATTAAAACAAGTAAGAAAATACAGTCAGGCGTAACCGACTGTAAGAGGCCCTGTACCAGTTCAGGTCTCCTAACAAACACATTAAACGTTTCCCGAGCATATGACCAAACACATGACTACTTCTCACTGCTCGAATATGAATGAAGAGGAAAGGGGGGTCATTCAACTTCAATTGGTTATAAAATCGTTATTTATTATCCGATTTTGATGAACTTTTTGGATTTTGACTAAGAGGGACGTTAACTTTATACTGGCATACTCAATTTTTCTTGTGCCGAAGAAATATTTCTCCTTGGGGATGGTTTTATGGGGAAGGGGGGGGAGGGGCAAAATTTCAAAATAAACTTGTGAAATTCCGGAGCAGTCCTAGACGAATGCAAAAAACACGAAGTCTCTATCTATTACCGTTTCCGAGATCCTTTCGTTCATACGGACGGACGGACGGACGGACGGACAGACGGACAGACGGACAGACGGACATGGCTATATCGACTCCTCTATCACTCCTGACCATAATGGGGGTAACTTTGGGGGGTCTCCGACCATTATTTCTACCTGTTACATACATTTGCACAAACCCAATAGGCTCTTGTACCTTCGGTACAGGGCCTAATTAATAGAAAAAATTGCAAAAATATGTATTGTTCAACTGTGTAGTGCGTCAGGTATATTTTGAAAAATTTTACCACAGAAGACTAATGGAACAAACAGCGCAAAGACTGAGTAGCAGCGAATCACTTTTCTCTGTTGCGCTGATGCAACAGAGAAAAGGGCTTAAAATCCACGCAGCTTTAAACAAATTATTTGTCCAACTGACTAAGCAGCCTGTATAAAATTTAAATTTTTTAAGGATTAGTTTCATCAATCTGTTGTGCCACAGGTAGAACCTTTAATTTCAAATTTTATGAAATTTTTATTGATTTGAGGTTGAAGCATTTTTGACAGAAGTAGAACTGCCAATTAGGGCCCTCAACTGATAGATAAGTGTGATGAGCTAAAAAGTGAAAAATGTGATGCCACTAATACATCCGATGGACAAGAATGTTATAAAAATTACTAAGCTATACTACAGAAATAGCCTTCTGGCTTCACAATGCTGTTACTCCTTTGAATGCATCATGGAACCAAGATAGCACCTAAACTGTGGCTGAATGTTGGAAAAAGCATTTAAGCATTGTTTAAAATTAAGCGTACTTAAGGAAAAATGTAATAATGACCTTAGAAAATTGATAGCACGCACAGCTGGTCTACTTCACAGTATAAATCTTCAGACATTTAATTTTTATTTTGGACTAATTATACATTATCAGCTGTTCAGGAGTGGAATAAAGATATTTTTGTCATCCCGATAGCGATATTCTGCATCTTTAGAAACCTATAACATTTCAAGACAATATATTGGAGAAAATTGTGCTGGTTAAAGAACAAATGCAGTTTGAATAGCTCAATTAACTTAATTGATTTAATCTTTTTTAATTTAATACAGAGATTTTTTAAATACGCTATTAGCGCCTTATTTTTTTCGTAGTTATGGCTTGTGGTATGTGCAATCTAATAATAATGTTAAGTATCTCGCCAAGAATTTCAACATTGATTGATATTAGATTTTGTGTGAACACATATTAATTAGGTGAAATATCATGAAACTTTTATTGTATAAGAATGTTACGTGATACTTGTTTAATATAATAGGTACTTGTTAAAGCATAATTGCTGATATATCTCTAATTATCTAGGAAAGCACCCTCGTAGTGGAGTTCCTGAATTTAATTATACTGTGTATACCCGAAAAACAATATTTTGCACAAATGTGTGAGGGAGCTTTAAATCCCCCGTTCGAAGTGCGTGGATCCACCATTAGAAAATGCGTTCCATTAGCGTTCTCCTAGTTCCACCAGAAATATCTTTAGCGCACTTCGTATGTTGTTTAATTAGTCTATATATGGATAGATATAGGGTGTGACATCGTTGGCTGTGTCATGCTCGCGTTGCTGCAATATGCGCTGCCACAAGCTGTACTTCAGGCGCCGTTTTTGCGGTTTGCCTTCCCGTTGCAGTTGACTGTAGGGCGGCGGTTTCTGACGACGCGCGGGCGCAATCCACTGCAATGAGTAAAAAAAAGTCTTTACAATAGTCTCTAGTAAAAATGTATTTTACCTTATGCTGTTCGTGTTTTTGACGGCGTAGTTGACTTAAGGTGCGACTCGCGCAGTATGGACGCACTGTTATATAGTAGACAATCTCAATGATTGAGAAAATGCTGAAGCCCATAAAGAGGCCGAGCAGGCCGCCGGTGTTAGCTACGTAAATTGTATTTATTTCAAAATCTAAATTCATTATTGGTATTTCATAGAACTTACAAAGAAACTCTGTAAATCCAAACATCTCCGACTTTGTAGTACTGCGAAATATATTCGACAGATAGTAGAAATTCAATATTGACAAGTCCTGCAATTTGAGGCTGGAATTGAAAATTTCTTCCGGGTATTCAGCAGCGCTCAGAAAGCTGCCATACACAATGGTCGACGATGTGACTGCAGAGCGATAGGTCAGCTCGAAGCAACCCGGCCAACAGCTATCGCACGATAGATTACGATTCGATGAAGCCTCGATTTCGGTTTGCACCTGATTTGTGCAAATATTATCGTTGGGGCCGCAGACACGCGCCTGTGGATTAATGCGCGGCAGATAGTACAACACACAGCTGCACTCACGCATTAGTATCTTTGCCTCACATTCCAGTTCGCAGTTCTTACGCGAGTATGTTCGATAATAGACTAAATCACCCTCGTCGGAGAAAAGGCAGCGACGGACCGCCTTTTTAATGTAGCGAATACTGGGCACAGCGTCCTCGTAGATGGGTTCGATGGGTATACGCGCTTCACGGCCCGCAGTAACAAGGAACCCATAGTTACTGACTTTTGGCAACTCTGCAGGATTGTGCACGAGTACCTTAAATCCTACGCTCATCGATTTGGTGCAATAATACTCGGCAGTGGAGGCATTAAGCACAACGCTGAGACCCATGCGAGTACCAGTGCCACCGGAAACGCGTGGATAGAAATACTTAGGTAGATCTTTGCTGTAGCCTTTTTCAGGTGTCCAGTCGATAGGTTTAAAGTGTGTATCCACCAGTGGCAAGAGACGCACATCGTCGCTATGATATGGCAGCGTATAAAGAAGTAATTAGATGATAGCATACGTTAATACACAAGTAGAAATGTCCAATAGAAAACATAACTCTACATCTGATATAGTGTGCTTAAAATGATTTTCGTTAGTTTCTAGCTAAACATTTATCAAGATATCGCGCTCAAAGTGGCAGTGTGTTTCTGTTATTTCTTGAAAAAATTAACGCGGTTGTTTAAAAACATTATATCTCTTCGTTTTAACTGTACATTTAAATTGTCGTTCAGATTAGCGACTAATTGAATTTTGGGGTTGCAGGATCAGCGTTTGATCGCCTATACAACTTAGAAGTAGCAAGCGACAACACATGTTGATTTTTGTGCAGAAGACGAATAGACCCCGGAGCATATATCGAAAAATTCTTAAACCACTCGCTACATTGTAATTCGGGAGAGCCCAAACTTAGTGTAAACTTCTTTTGTCAAAACGTTTAAAACCAAAGCTAAAATTTGTTCTTTTCATTTTCTGACCGATGCGATATACACTGTTCATTTGAGCTCAATAGCTACGCTGCCAGTGAACGAAATATCATGTGGTAAGATTTTTTGTGTAAATAGTGCAATGCATCAAATCAATATTTACGTATAGTTACGGAACAGATAAATGGGATCGAGTGCATTAAATGTGCAGCAAAGTCCATCGTCCGTTAAAACTGAATTAAATATTAGCGAACAGTTTTCCGGTTGCGCACCGAAGCTACAGTAAAGCAGCATCTCATCGCAGGGCTGTGCTACCTGCGAAAAAGCGATTAGATCAACGAATTAATAAACCCACACGTTTGCTCACCTCCACTAGTATAGCTTTAAAGTATTTCCAAGTGCCTGTATACGATATGGTCAAATCGCCGCCTTGATCACATAGACTCATTAGCAGCGAATAATTGGTGCTCGAGCGTGAAATGAGCTGCACGCGGCTCTTAAGCGCCTGATTCAGATTACATATGGTTATGGCCGGGAATGGTACATTGTTTGTAAGCTTTTGCTTAGCGCTGGTCGAAATGATTATCGGCGAGGCGGACCACTTAACGTAGATGTTAGATATAAAGAAACCCGAACATATAACGACAAATATAAAAGACAGTCCAAAAAATATGCTAAAAGTTGAGAGACATGCAGATGTGTCAATTAGAAGACTTAACCAAACAAATGCTCACCGCTCAGGCAGCGTAATCTTGTCTTCGGCTATATACTTCAAGCCATGCAGCGTTGTGTTCTGCAAATAGTACTTGATGCTTTTTTTCGCTGCCTCCTTTGTGCAGAGATAATCCTCCTCATCGCTACTCATACAGTCGGAGAGTTTTGGTTTGTGTGCTGCCAAAGAAAAAACTTTTAAGATGTAAAACAAATAAAAATAAATATATATACTCACCCAATTTTGATGGCTTGCTCTTCTTCTTCGATGACGGATTAGGCTCTGTATGGATCTTCATGGCTGTCGTGTTTCTTGAAATATGTTAAAAATCAAAGCTGGAATTTTATTTATATACTTCGCCGTGCTGCACAAATCACAACTTCGAATGACTTTTCGTTTGCATTTGAAACTTTAATCGAAACTCATCAATTTAATCATATTGACTGCGTGCAAACAGCAAAGGACATATTTGAGTTGCTTGCCGACTGACGCTATTGACTCACATATTTGAAGTGCGGCTGCATTACGAAAATTGCAACAAATTTTACTTATATTCGCCCGATGAATAAGCTGAAAACAATGTTGTGGCGTAAAGTAAATTAATCCTTCCGCATACCCGCGTGTGTTGGCCAACATTGTGCACGGAAGTGACGTCTACATACAAATGCATAAACAATTAAATTCGTTTAAACAAAATACAAAATATAAATAAACAAATAAGAAAAGTCATTAAAAATGTGCAAAAATTAAAAGTTCGTTTCTGTATTTTTAATTTTTGTTTATTTTGTTCACGCTCTAGTTTGATATCGCCAATAATTTCTCGCAGTTAAATTTATGAGATTTTTTTTTATTTTAAATTTACAAAAGTTGTAATTTAACATTTCATTTGCCGTTTATAATTGGAATTCATTCAGAGCACTTTTAATTGAAACCTAACTGTTTTAATATAATAAATTAAAAGCCTATTTTCAAGTCAAAATTCATACGATTTTTAGTTGAATATATACAAGTATATATGTACAATGTATAAATTATGTAACTAAACTTTACAAAGAAAAATCTTAGCTTTGGTGTTAGTACCAAAGCTTTAATACTCTTCATACATGCATCGAAAGTACGCCGATCTCTATATATCTTTATCTAAAAACTCTAAGAATTATTTCAAAAGGGTTGCTCAAATTTACAAAAACATAGTTCAATATATCTTAGTCGAATAATTAATAATTGAAATTAAAGTCTCACCGGCGCTACACAGACGGACATCGCTTAATCATTTCTATTCGTTGCATTAAACTATTTATACTTTACGGCGTACCCGATGCGTTGCTGTTTTACGGCATTGCAAATGCAGTGAAACACTTAAATATTATTCAGTTTATGTGTGACGACTATAAAAATTATAACAAAATTCATTTGGCATGTTTACGTTAAAAAATTGTAAATTTGTTAACATTAATTCTTAGCATTAACGCATTCAATTATTATTGAATTGAAAAAAGTCCACATTGAGATCGAGCATGTTGGAGTTGGTTGTTTCCTTCATGTTGACCGCCTCGACAGCGTTATCACTAACGTGTACGTAGTGCGGTAACAGCGCGGCAACACTCACATCCACATCATTTACACTTACAGAAGTGGCGCCGTCTACGCTCACACTGACGCTGACATCATCGACGCCGCTGCAATTGGCTCTGACAACATCAACTATATCGGTGCTATTATGCCCATTGATTACATTTGTTACAATAGCGGCGTCACTGCCAAGGCCATTGTTATTCATGCCAGTTGCTACACCATTGTTGACTACTACAGGCGGTTGCAAGAGATTAACCGCGTCCAATTTGCCAATGCCGCCGTCCTGCATGAAATCACCCACAGTGCGCAGTAAACTCTCCTCAGATGGCGGTAACAGTTTGCCGCCGGCAGAAAGATTAAGTTTCTGTGCCGCTTCGTCGGTGAGTGTGTCATCTAGCGACATGCTCAGTGCTGTGGTATAATCAACCAGGTTGCGTGGCGGTATTACAGGCAGCGTTGTCTGCATGGGCTCATATAGCATGGCTGCATCTGTCTCCGAGTCCAGTAAATGCGTCGATTCGATGGCGGACATGTCGAGCGCATACTGGCCCTCCGGTATGCTTAGTACTCTAGCCATGCGCGCATTTACGAAATGCAAGCCGGATGTGTTACGTATGAGGCGCGTACTGCGCAACTGCAGCTGCTCAATGAAATCGTTCAGTTCGTTCAGAAACAAATCGGCGCGTTGCTCCTCATTAAGATGTGCATTACGCTGCAATTTGGCAATGAGAAAGTTGAAGAGCGACGTGTTATTCTGTGACTGCATATCGTCATCTTGCGACTGTTGCTCTTCGTTAATGCGTTTCATATGCTCTGGGAATTTGACAAAATGGCGGTCCATACGACGTCCGAGAAATACTTTGTGGCAGGTGGGACAAATAGAGTTCGGCGGCACAAAACGACCAGACTTTGGTGCGACCATTGCACCATTCTCATCATCGATGGGGTTGATAAAATTTGTATTAACGGTGGTATTAATAGGTTCTTGCGGCACTGTGGCCGTCATTGGCATCGTCGAGACATTTGGCATCCGGCTGCTTTTTGGATGATAGTCTTTATCTCTCAATTCGGTAACGAATGTGTTAAACATTTCATTCATGTCCGCGGATCCATTCATCATTCCTGCTTGGTCATTGACATTCATGCCGGCATTGTCCTGTGTCTGCTTGAAACTATATTTATTTTTATAAGGCAACGTGGGATTAATACAACGCACAACGCGTCCAAATCGTGTGCGTAGTTGATTTTGAAACTGCGGCGTTGGTGCTACTTCAGTTGCAGTATTAGGCTGAGTGTCGACTTTGACATTTTTGGAATTAAACATTTTTTGACTAGCTGGCATTTTGAGCAGTTTGGTCGGTTGCTCCTCTATTTGCTGTGCTGCGGCCGTTGTCAGTCGTTTACGTGGTCGCCCCACCTTAGTTTTCGTCATTGTGATTTTGTTTTGTTGTAGCTGCATTGGTTTCATGCCCATCAATATTGGATCTCTCAGGCGATAGATTGTCTTTTGGTTTGTGTGGGCGTCGGTACGTATGATTTCGTTATGTTTTCTGTTGAAAAAAAAAAAATAAAATAAAGAAAATTAGTTGATAATTTTTTTTATTTTTATTATTATTATATGAAGCAGTGCAACTTGTATTCAATACACTAAAGCTCATCCTATATAGGCATTTATAGAAACTGAAAGCTATCTGGAAATAACCTCCAAAACAATTTGTCCTTCGTATGGAATACTACAGCACAGTCACTGACTCCTAATTTTGTACCGTCAACCACTCTAATTTTTATCTCGACGGGCTCCTCATATGCCGATTTAATTAGGGGTGATGGCAGATTAGTGAATAAAACCAATCAGCCGTAAGGGGTACAATGCGTCAATATTGTTATTAATGCAAACAAAAACCTGAACTTAACTTAAGTAGGTAAATTCGAGAGTAAGAGAGAACTGGTCAGATTTCATTAGCTAATTTTCTTGCAAAAAGACCTCCAATCACACATACAAAAAAAAAGATATGTTGGTGAAAAAGGGTTCTAAATGTACTACGGGATAAAAAGCAAAACCTTTGACAGGTTTACAAACGAAAGATAACTGACACTAATCTACTTTCATACAAAAGAGTTAAAGTCTTATAAAGCGTGCAGTCAAAGCCGTTAAATGTGAAAGTTTTAGTTCGTTCACATCAAATTATATATTTCCCACCATCTACAAAAAAATGTTTGGTCTGATATAAAATCACTCGTTAGAGTCCTAGCCCCACATTTAAGATGCATTTAGACCCAAAACAATTTGTTAACATATCCTCCTGATATTGCAAATGAATTTGTTAAACATTGGTCTGAATATTCCATAGACGGGAACTTTAACAATGAAGATACCCGCCGAAAGAATAACCTCACCTTGTCCGCCAGACAACTTGAAAATAGTTTAACAGAATTTAAACTTAAAATTGCTTTACAAAAAGTCAAACGTAAAACCGCATATTATACCCTATGCTTAAGCAGATGTCATATTCTGCAAAGGTTAGGCTCCTGGGCGTGTACAACCGCATATTTAATGATGGTCGATATCCGCATTTTTTGAAATCGGGGATTGTGGTCCCGATTCCAAAACCAAATAAACCAACAACCAGTTTCAATTCGATCTCGCTACTATCATGTCTTAGCAAAACTGTAGAAAAAATTATTGCGCTCAGGCTCATATGGTTCATTACCAAAAACAAATTCTTGACTCCGAATCAAGTAGGATGTAAAACAAAATACATCAAGATGCTATATTTGCAACAGTTCGTGTCTGTTGCTCTTCCGAGCAAAAATCATGTCACCCTTTTTGGCAAGAGATTTTGAAAAAGCATTCGATTGTGTGGGTACTTTAATTTTTATAACTTAAAGTATTACTCCAAGTTGGAGCATAGGGCGAAAAACCTCTCCCATAGTAGATGCAAAATCCTAGTAGATGTAAATTTACTTTAACAAAAAAATACTTTTAAAAAGCATTGTTTATATTATATTTAATCCTTCTCAAAAATTGGAACATATCACTGCTTTGGCAAGTGTCCATCAACTATTCTGGGTTCCTAGCCATCAAGCAGCAGGCAATGACTTAGCCTATGCAGCAATTAAAGTGGCATCAAAATCTCCCATAATCACCTTTATACCCTCTATTGATAAGGATATTGTCAGAGCCAACTATTCGCGCGTCCGTCTTCGCAGGTTTGACGAATGGTCTACATTTCAGTTCCCTTAAACCGAACGTTCAAAGCGGTTTGACAACATGCAGCAACAAGTAGATACCGAAAACGACGCCTTATTCAAATTAAGAAAGCTTATTAGAAATATCAAAAGACAACCGATGCAGATTTATTCTATAAAGGATGATACTGTATGGTCCAGAACTGATATGGAGAAGACGCAGACATTTGCTACGCATTTGCAGTCAAGATTCACGAAAGCACGAATATATTTATAGAAGCTTCATTCCAAATGGACCTAGCAACTAAGAAAATACAATACTTTACAACCCAATGGAAGTGCGTTATTTGCACAAGGAGTACTAAGCGTTGTAAGCCGGAAAATATGACGGCTTTATATAGGTCTATATAAACTTATTTCTCCAGAACATTTGCGAAAACCTTCCTGCGTAGATTGTAGGTGGTAAATGGTGTCCAAAGTGCCACTCCAAAGCAAAAGTTTGATTTCATGAAGAAGCATGGCACAAGTAAACAGATGTACAGGGTAGTGTAAACACTATTTAACATCTTTTCAAAAATGAATACTAATTGTCGGTGCTCTTGATGTACAAGACGCAAAAATAACATTGCCAAGCTCCTTCTTGGTAGTAAGTAGTCTCATACCGCAATGCACCAAAATGGAAGACTCTTTTGGACGCACCACACTAAAAAATGTATAGATAATGTGTTGCAGAGCTCAACATGCTTAATTGTTTGTTAATTACGTTACGCCCGCGATATAAAAAGCGACACTTAAAATTCTACTGTTTGTTGCGTATTCAATATAAAAAAAGTGACAAGCAAACCAAGTTACTCTTTGGGGTCCTCTACAAAAAAAATCATATCCACCCACACAGATTCACTCTTGCTAGTCTCCACAATGAATAAACTATGGCAATTAATGTTTAAAGCATCTTGCTTACCTGTCAATAACAATGTGATCATCGCTTGACAGCTGCCATATGTTGCATGCCAGTTTAGCCAGGGAATCATGATTGTTTTCCAACTGCACAGCAGTCTGTGTTCCATGCACTCGCTCCATATCTGTAAGAAATGACGGCGTAGGTGGTGTCGACGACGTCAGCTGATGCGCCGCATCGGTGGACGTTGTGGTTGCTTGACAGAAGTTTTCATTATTGAAATTGATCTGAATATTTGATCCGTTGAACAACGCAGGATCCAAATCAGCTGCAATGGTAGTCGTTGATCGACGGTAAATGCCAGAAATTGTTGAAACCGGCGGCAGTGCGGTATTAATTTCAGACACATGGCTATTGTCAGACAAAGCCACAGGCTGTGCCACGTGCGGTGTATAGTCAAAGTTTTCATGCGTATAACTGTTGTTTAACTCATTGTTGTTGTTGTATCCGATTATGCTGCCATTTGACAGTTGCAGCATATCAAGTTGCTTAGCGAATTACACAAACAAAAGTTAGATATTTAAAGTATTTACATATGTGTATATATATGTCACCTACCTCATGACTTTGCAGTAAATTATGCACTGTTAAATCGAGATATGTCTCCTGTGGCAAAGCAATATTAATATCGCAACCGTTCCCGACGCCGTGCCCGTCGCCATTGCCCACGACTCTGTCATCTATGCCAATAATCGAGGTCAGTTCGCCGGCTGGCAAATCACAAAACTTTTGTTGGCATTCGTAAATAGTATTATTATTGTGATTTATTTGTAACTCGTTATTGATTTGAAAAGCGCAATTGTTAGGACATTGCATTTTGCGTCGGTGTTGGTTTTATGATTAGAATACTACAGTTCCGCGCAGTTGCATCGTTTTGCGTTTTGACTATCGCGTCTAAAATGCAACAACAAAAAATGTTTAACTTGATTGAGTAGAAATGTGCTTCTTCTTATTCCTGATTAGAAACTGCAACGAACAGCTGATTGAATAATTCGCTTGTTTTCATTGTGAATGTCTAAACATGAGAGGGCGCTTCAGTCAATTGCAGTCCGCAATACGAAGAAGAAGAAAGGTTGGAAGGTAACGGTTTTTTAAGTTTGAAAATAGTGAAGAATCGTAACTAAACACTTAAATATTCCATTTAACACGAAACAATTTGTTTAAACTGTACACACAAACTACATATGAAGAAAAAGTGTTTTCTCAGTTCCACTTCAAACCTCATTGAGAGTAGACGTGTTACTTTTGTGTTCCCGTGGTGCCCAAAAAATTTATACAAAAACCGTTAGAACAAAAAAAAAAAAAAAAAAAGACTTATTTAGCAACAAACAAGTCAGTGCACAAATTAAAATAACAAAAGAAAAAAAAACACAAAACCATCGTGCCGGGCTTAAGCCGTTAACAACAACAATCAATCCAAAATATATTTTGTAATTGCCAGAAAAGACAACAAATCTTTCGAAAATGTGTCACCCTTCCTAATTAAAAAAACAATAGACTATGCATGAGAAGGAGAAGTTGACTCATGCAAAAAAAACTCGTGCCGGCACATTATTAGTCAAAACAAAAAACACTCTTCAAACAATGAAATTATTAAAACTTAAAAATATGGCAGATATTGAAGTTGATGCCACAGAACATAAGACCCTAAACTTTACTAAGGAAGTAATTTACTGCAACGAATTACGAAACATAGAAGAAACCGAAATATTGAATGAATTTAAACCACAAAGCGTAATCGAAGTCCGAAAAATATTAAAGAGACGAGAGCAATGCATGGTAGAAACTGGCCTTATCATTATTACGTTCGCAACACACAACCTTCCAGAATATTTAAAAATTGGATACATTCCGCTCCCATTGCGATGCAAAAAATGTCTACGATTTGGCCACCCAACCCCGGCCTGCAAAAGATCGGAAGAATCATGCAAAAACTGTTCTCAAACTATGCACTCTGCTGAAAATGAAACATGCACCAACAGAAAATGTTGCATAAACTGTAAAACAACTCCGAAGTTGACCCAAAACACAGCCCACTGGACCGCAAATGCCCAGCATTCTTAAAGCAACAAGAATTGGTTGCAATCAAAACAAAAGAGAAAGTCGACCATAAAACTGCTCTGTCAATTTATAACTCTCGCCACAATCTACAACTTAGCAACAGTTTCGCATCAACAATATCAAGAGCTGCAACAAATGAAAACGCTGACTCACCTACAGCAAACACAACTACAGCAACATCCTCCCCGAACTAAAACACAAAACCTGCAACCCACCAAATGAACACCACATATTACCACGACCTCTTATCAGTCACCCCAACGACCTCAGCCCAATGCACAGGCACCTCAACACCTCACCAACCAATATAGAAGATAACAGCCTCGCCAGCACACCAAATTTAGCAAGTGAAAAAACTAATGACCTAAAATTAAGAATATTCCCTAAAGAAAAAAACACCCTATCAACAAATCTCAAACCCGCAAAACCAAAAACAAAAACCTCAAAAACAATCAAACATAAAGACAACAGGGACAGCGACAGTATTTAACTCCTAAGATAACTAGGTGTAATTATTTCAAATAAAAAACAGACACACAATGCACTCACACTTTTGTCCATAAAATATAAATAAAACTAAAAGACCATTAAGATCATTCAATGGAACGTAAACGGTTACATCGAACTCCAAATAATAATTAAAAAACACATGCCACATATATTATCTCTACAAGAAACACATATAATACACAACAACTGCATACACACACCTATCAACTACATCTTAATAACAAAAAACAGCTCGCCTTCCTTTGGGGGTGTAGCTCTCCTGATACACAATTCCGTACAAACTAGAGAAATAGCTCTAAACGGCGACTTCGACGCAGTATGCGCAGAATTCACATCAAAACTTAAATTTAGACTAATATCAGCCTACATTGCACCCAACAAAGGATTTTCTATAAAAAACCTCCAAAGTGTACTAGAAACCTCAAACATATCCATGCTAGTCACAGGCGACTTTAACGGTTGGCATATTAGCTGGGGTTCAAAGACTAACAATTTTAGAGGTAAAATACTTGAGAAATTTATAACCCAATCAAATTACAAAAAATGGCACACTCTAAAAAGAAACATCTCTACTGAAAACATCATACAATTTAAAAGAGCAAATGCCATATTTAGAAGAACCTTTAAAGAAGCAAAAAAAAAAACACAGCATTCAAGAATTCACAACGCATATAGCTCCCAACACACCACAAAAAACCATTTGGAGTAATATCAGACGCTTCTGCGGACTAAATCCCCAAAAGCACATTCACTGCATCCTCAACCCATTCACAAATCAAAACACTACCAACAAATCAGAAATAGCAGAACTCTTCTGCAAAAACTTTTCAGACGCATCAGCTGACCTCAATTTCTCCACTGCATTTATAAACAGAAAACAAACATCACTAAACCACACCCTCAGCCATAGAAAAAGAAAAAACACTAATCGAATTTACAGCAGCCCCAAACACCTTAAAAGGAAATACACCTGGACTTGACAGAGTAAACTATACCGAAAAGTTAACCTCCAAAACTCTATACTAAAGTATAAAAGTTCCAATCTCAAAACCTAAAACCAACAAAACCTCACTAAACTCCTACCGAACAATAGCACTGAACTCATGTTTCTCGAACTAATGCATAACAGTCAAACTGGTTTCAAGAAGGGTAAATCTGCTATAGACAGTCTACTCTTGATAGACCATCTACTAACAAGATCCATCTCCAGAAGAAACCATACGTCTATAATATCCCTAGATTTTGCAAAAGCTTTTGACAGAATCGGACTCCACTCAATACTCGACCAACTCACAGAATGGAAAACGGGACCAAAAATATTAAACTACATAAAAACTTCATGACAAATATAAAAATTACGGTACTAATAAACGCCAACCTCTCCCCTTCCATCCCATTCATAACGGCATCCAGGGCTCGCCACTCTCATTGATCATCTTTATAATAGCTTACAATAAACTCGCTGATATGCTCACCCTACATCCAAATATCAATCTATATTGCCTACGCAGACGATTTCAACATAATAATAAAACTGAAAAATAGGAAAAACATTAATATTAGACTATAACCTATCCTCAGAACCATACTAAATCGGTCCGATCATTCAGGCGCCATGTTATCCACCACCAAATGCAAGCACTTTATCAACAGGAAGCATACAAATCCAAAATGTTGAATCAATAAAAATACTTGGTCTTCACTTTAACAACAAACACAGATATAAAACACACACGGAACAACTCACGCACACCCTCAAGCAAACAGTTAATATAATAAAATGTCTCGCAAGTCCAAAATTTAACTGCAACACATCCGCACTTATAAACTTCACTAAAGCAACCCTTATCTCTAAAGCAGACTATGGTCTCCCCATTTACGGGCACTGCCCAAGAACAACTTTACGACCTATAAAATCATCAATCAACACAGGCCTCAGAATCGCTCTCGGAGCATTCAAAACCACACCCACCCCAAACATACTGTTTGAACAAAAGTTTCCCCATTAGAAGACAGACGTGAACCCCTTCAACCCACAAAACTACTCACGCTGAATACTCCTCCGCAGCAAAACAGCCTCTAACAACAAAGGAAAACCTTAACATACGAGACATATTAAAATACTTAAAAAACATGCACCTCACAAAACTACAATCTAACATAACCGAAACATCAACCTGGTACCAAGCAAATAACCCACTCAAACTCAACAACTATCACATTTTCAAAAGGAATTTATTTCCCCTCTCGCGAAGGGACCAAATAGTAGTAGCCAGACTAAGACTCGGACACTCCAAAATAACCCACATGCACTATATCGATCATTCCCCCAGAATATGCCCCTTTTGCAATGAGACCATATCAATTGAACATATACTCACCAACTGCAATACCCTAAAACATCAAAGACAAACAATATTCAAGAAAGTAATTATCCTTTGTGGGGATTGTAGTTATAGGTCACTGTACTTGACATTCAAAACAACTGGCGCCAGCGCGCACAAGAAGTGCTACAGAAGCTGGCGCGCCTTCCTGAATGCGACCATGAACGAACGACGGTTGACGGCCATTTGAGTAAAATTAAGTAAACATGACAAAAAACATTTCTTCATATTGAAAAATTTTATTTTTATTTCATCAAAGGTTGTTATTGGATGTAAATTGAGTAATGTGTTGTATTGGGAACTCAAAAAAAATACACACCATCGACATGGTACATTTATGAGCTGTGTTCAAAATGGGAATAGATTTTTAAACAATATTTAAGCGCTTGATGCTCTCCGACTGCCGCGGACGAGTAATGAACCAATTGTGGCGACCATCATTCAAACTAACTTGCTGTGGTACTTTAGTCTCCAACGACTCGGATATATTGCTGAGCAAGATATTGCCGGATAAATGAAACGCGGATGTCTTCAAATGCCTGTAAGCTCGGCGTTTCACTGTTGGTAGCGATGACATCTGTGCTACACGCAGCGGCATGGCACGTTGCTGCTGACGGAGTTCGGCAAAAGTTCGCCACGGGCGTATCAAAGCAAAGTAGACACATTCGGCAATTGATAGAAAACTGAAGCCCAGAAAGAGACCCATTAGACCACCGACGCTTGCTGCGAGTATGAGATATTTATGTGCAATGAGACAATTCAATTACCTAATCGGCCACTTACACAGAAAATCGGTAATACCAATGAACTCGGTCTGCTTGTAGCTGCGGAATGAGTGCTCCTTGAAGTACATGTTCACTACGGCAATGCTGCGTGCCACATAGGAGTGATTCAAGTTCTCCACTACCGGATTAACAATTTCGAATCCATCATGCGATATTTTTGTAGAGAATGTATCGACCTCAAATGTCAGATCGTAGCAACTAGGCAGACAATTATCCAGGCACGACTCCACCGATGCATCAGTATGCAAGAGCACGCTCTGCACGCACGGCGATTTGCGTATGCTGCATACTGTGGCATTGTCGTGTATCTTCGGCATGTAGAAGCTTATGCAGCCGCAGTGCTCGAGCAGCATGCGCGACAGGCATTCCATCTCGCAGTTGCGCTGCGTGTAATGCGCAAAATAGCGAAGCTTACCCTCGTCGTGGAACAGGCAGCGTCTATACCGACGTTGGACGGAACGCAAAGGCTGATCCGTTTCGATTTTGGTTGGTATAATGCGTACTTTAGTCTCCCAGCCAGGTGCCAGCAATACGCCGGTTTCACGTACATTCGGCGATTCATTGGGACTATGCAGCGCGATCTTGAAGCCAATGCTGTTTGAGGAGGAGCAATAGTACTGATCCGCCTCGACATCGAGTGTCACCGAAAGGCCCAACGATTCGCCGGTGCCCTGCGCCGCACGTGGATAGTAGTTAATGGGCAGTTGTTCAGGATAGCCCTGCTCCGCGTACCAATTAATGGGTTTATAGCCATGGCTACTGCTGCCTATGCTGCGCAAGGTGAAAGGAATACTTTCGGAAGATTAAACGTTGAAACTGCATGCGAAAAGAAGCTTCATTTTACTTACTTATTTTTGTACATGTAGCGCGGATGCAGCATATTAAAGACGCAGCAGAGACCTTCGTCGGTGACGAGCGGATGAAACATGCTTGCACATTCATTGTCCACGGCACCAAAACGACAACCAATGACCATGGTGTAACACGGTTGCGAAATCTTAGTTGGACATGATTAATAAAAACTTGTCTAGCTAGTTCAGCGGAACACTTACATTATAAATAAACTGTTCCACGCCGTTCCAATTAGTTATGGCATTGGTGACCCGTGGATCAGCATTGCGATTGCACAGCAATTGTAGCATGGCAAACTCTGGCGAATTGCTGCTGAATGACAAGAAATTAATAAGTATAAACCTTAGCAAAATTCGTTTCTTAATATAAAAATACCTTGAGAACTGTTTTGCCTTTGAACTAAGCGCCTGATTGAGATTGCATATGGTCACAGCCGGAAATGGTTCGTTTGTAATATACGTTGGCTCAGGATTGATACTGACAATCACCGGCGTTGTATTCCACTTTTCAAAGGCCTGCAGTGTCAGAAAGCCCGCCAGGAGCAGCACAATAAACACTGCAATTGCAAAGAATGCGCTGCAGAAAATAGAAATAAAGCTTTTAAAAATATTCAAGAGTTGCTTGTTATGTAATAAGCCATGACAATAAATTTTTCACCAGTGGAACCTAAATGGTTACATCAAAAATTATAACCAATTGCTTATCCCAATTACAAATTTATTTCCTAATTTTCCTACAAGAGACCAATGTCCACTCCACACATAAAGCTCCAATTCCAATAAATTATACATTATATATTGAAAACACTTCAACAAACTTATATGGAGGTGTGGCTCCTTTGGGCAGGAAAAAGTTAATCACCACATCTCCGACTATTACTCTATAGCTGTTACAGTTCAATCATATAATATCATCATTTTTCATACAAAACCTCAGAAATATATTGAGAATTGGTCAATCTTAGCACAAGATAGTAACTTTTATCCAATATTTATACAACACAAGGCATATTTAAACCTCAACCTACTGTGCAAACCATCTTCAGCAGCACAATATTTTGAAAATGATATAACTCTCGTTGAGCTAAAATCTGGTCTAAATCAATTAACTTAATACAATCTAAAGGAATAGACCGTACAAGCTACCTAATGTTGAAAAATGTATCTCCCTGCTTAATGGAAACCCTCCTTAATCTATTTAACAAAATTTTTAAGGAACATATTCCACAGCAATTCAAGATAAGCAGTATTGTCCCCATTCTTAAACCAAATTCTAACAAGACATCTTTAAAGTCATACCGCCGCATATCCCTTAATCCTTCCATTTCGAAAGTTCTTGACTAAATAATAGCCAAATGACTATGGTACCAGATGGGTTTCCGAAAGGTTAAATCGGTTTCTAATAGTTTATCTGACCACCAAAAACCTGTCCCGAAAAACCCTTGGAATCCCTCAGAAATCTTCTTTATCACGTCTCTCAAAGCCAAAACCCAAATAGCCAACATTGTCCACATTTGGATTAACTCTACTGTTGAGCATGACGGGTTGAGCAATTGCCCTGTCTCAATGTGAATGAACAGTGACTGGATTTATCACTTTGGCCGTTATATTCCAGCAGTTGGCCCAACGTTCAAATTTCGCAAGATAATTTTGTGTGTCGTTTGAAGCTTCATTTGGGCAATTTGAATTCGCAAGAACTGCCGTGTCATCAGCATACATAGCCAGCAGCATGTTCTCATTATCTGGAGTTGGCATATAGGAAGTATACAGCGTGTAGAGAACAGGATCAACTATTTTGTGGTACACCATCTCCAATGCGGTGGATCCCTGAGAGCTCATCTTTAGCCTTAACTGTGAAGGCACGGTCAAGCAAGTAAGACTTCAAAAGAAGTAATTGCGACGCTGGTAATTTTCTTTTACAGGGTGACAAGAAATAACCCGGACAAATTTTGATGCAATCGATTACAAATGTGTTATGGTGCAGCCCTTACATAAATGCATTTATCGATAGCTTGTACTTTTCTGAAACAAATATATTTACATTTTTGTGATTTCCATCAATTTGATATTTGTTTCAGGATGTCTAACAATCGTTGTGCAATTTTAAAACTGTTTCAACAAGGAAATCGCCAAATGCGACATTGTTCGTTTGCTCGGCATACCAAAACAAACGGTCTCTGACGCTATCCGGCGATTTAATGAGCTTGGCCATGAAGGTGACCGTCCCGGACGAGGCAGACCATGCACCGCCAACACTTCCAGAATTCGCCAGATCGTGAAAAAAGCGGATCACCCGGAATTGCAGAGTCTCGGTCAGAAAAATAGCCCGTGAAATCGGAGTGAATCGAGAAAGTGTTCGGTTGATTGCCAAAAATGAACTTCATCTCAAGCCCTACAAGCTCCAAAAAGTGCAGCTTCTTACGGATGACAATAAGCGCGTGAGACTCCAAAGATGCCGTCAGCTGAAGCGTCGGGCCGCAGGTCAAAAATGGGAGCGTATTCTCTTCACGGACGAGAAGATATTTACCATCCAACCGGCGCACAATCACCAAAATGACAGAAGCTGCTCAGCTGAAGCACCAGGTACCTCTGCAATAATCGAGCGCCGTCAATATGAGCAGACTGTAATGGTTTGGGGAGGAATAAGCGCCACCGGCAAAACACCCATTGTTTTCATCGAGCAAGGTCAAAATCAATCAGGAAGTGTACCGCCGTGACATTTTGGAAACTGTTGTGCTTCCTTGGGCCCAGCAGCACTTTGGTGATACGGAGTGAACGTTTTAACAGGACTCAGCGCCAGCTCATAGAGCCAAATTGACTCAGGACTGGTGCAAAGCAAATTTTCCGGACTTTATCACATCCAGTGAATGGCCACCTTACTCGCCAGATCTCAATCCGATGGACTACAGTGTGTGGTCTATTTTGGAGTCCAGGGCATGTGCTAAACGCTACATAAGTTTGGAGGCGCTGAAGCAATCATTGCTCCAAGAATGGGATCGATTATCGGAAGAAGACCTGCGGCCCATTGCGCTAAACTTCCAGAAACGTTTAGGGCTTTGCATCGCCTCCCAAGGAAGCCACTTCGAAACCGGCCGAATACTATGTTTACATAATAGCTATTTGATAGTTGTGTATCTGCGTTTTTTCTCAAATATAGTTCCTTAAAAAGTTATGATCAAAAATGTAAGTCCAGGTTATTTCTTGTCACCCTGTAATTTTGAAGAGGAGAACTTCCAGTCAGACTCTATCAAAGGCTAGCTGTATATCAAGAAAAACAGCGGAGCTATACTGCTTATTCTCAAAAATATGTTGAAAGACACGGTGCACTTGTTATTGCTCTTTCAGGCAGATCATTTGCCACTTTATCTTTTATTCCGTCATATCCCGGGGCTTTGTTTTAATTTTGTAGTTTAACCTGTTGCCGAACTTTTTGCCGAAAAATAGGTTTAATAGGTCAAAGGGTATGAAGCGTCCTTCAAGCTCAGCAGCAAATGCTTCAGCCTTCTGCTTGTCTGTACGACACCATGTGTTATTGGCATCTTTTATGGGCAACTGTCGTAAAGGCTGCCGCTTAACACAGCGCGTTGCTTTCCGCAAGCTGAAACCAACTTTTTTTGTTTGGATTTGCATTTCTGAGGAGATCATCAAAAAATTCACTGCATTAACTTTTTCAACTCAACGGTACCGTTTATTCCGGCTACGCATCCATGGCCTCAGCTTTTAAAAATGGCCGGGTTGGATCAGCTAGGCAGCATGATGGCTGATGCTGTGTGGCGAGTTGAGCAGCTTCATAAATGTCGCGGGTGAACAGCTCGACCGCATCGTCAACGTCCTCAGAAGAAGAAAGTTCCATGTTGAGGTTAGTTGGTCCAGTCGTTCCTTAAATATTGGAACTTTAATGTGAGCTGGCAACAATCTCGACTTTGGAACGTAGTTGCACCCTGAAATTCTAGCGTCAACTATTAGCGGCAAGTGATCTAAGTTTGAATCGTTTGAATCTGAAAAACTGAATACCAGCTTATGCAGCAAAGTGCAACGCATCAGGGAAACGGTGCCTATCGTACAGGTAGTATGTTGGGGCCCCAGTTGCCAGGACAACCATGTTGTTATTGACTAACATATCAAACAGCGCACAAACTTTCAGATTTGTACGTCTGGTACCCCATTGACGGTGTTTAGCATGCCAGTCACCTGCAGCCAAGAACTTGGGACTAAGTTTATCAAAAAAGTTCTTAAACCGCATCTCGGAACTTATATACCTCGGAGGACAGTATAGACCGGCAAAGATTATATCTCCGCATTTGGCAGAGACTATGATGGAAGCTGCTTTTCATCAGTACGCACAGGATTTAGCAGATAGTGTTTGAGTGCCGACTGGATAAGCACGGCAGCAGCACCACGCATGCGGTTGTCATCAGAATGATTAGCAGTGTGTATGTGGTATCCTAGAAGTTTATAATGCGAACGGGAGCAGAGATGAGTCTCAGAAGCATGATGTCGATGTGTTGTTGTTAGATGAAAACTTCAAGCTCATTTGCTTGGCTTGTTAGTTCATTGGCATTCCAGATGCCAATGCGCAGACTTATTTCTGAGAATTTGATACTAAAATTGTCTCGAGATGCATAACCTGGCTCTATTGTTGTGACACCAACTTCCGTTTGAGTTTTTAATAGGAACTATACGCCAAGCAGGACGTTTTAAATACTTTGTAACTCTCCATAGGTTGTGTTCATGTTCATAAGGTTCAAAGTTTTAAAGACTAGACTTAAACTTCTTCGCGACTGTGTTTCGAGTATTTTTATCCGCGGAATATCGTATTTGCTGCCAGATTTTCCGAAGCTTTCTATTTTGGATTACCAAGGCATTTATCTGTCTAGAGTACAACGTATAGTTGCGGTATGTTGGAGAGTTATTTGTTCTGCTCAAAGGTGTAGCATTATTACCGGCTTCGTGAATTTTTATATTAAGACATTCTATTGTGTCGTCAACATCCTTTTCACTATTTAGTTCATTGCTTAGATTAATTTGACTGTCTAACCAGCATTCGAATAACGCCAAGTCGGTTAACAGGAACGTTAATAGAATATATAATAATATAATAATAATATAAGATGATAAGAGTTCAGTGGTCTGAAGATAGGTCTTGTTGATCGGAGATTATTACTCAGCTTTGGTCGAGTCCGTGACTAATTGCTAAGTCCAAAATGTACCAGTGACTGTACTTAGTTCAATGACAGAAACTTAAGCTCACGACTAGTTCGACTTAAATGTTATTTTGAATGATTACGGTAGACCTTCTGCGTGCTGTTCCGTCAGGATGATTTGATGACACCATTCCGTATCCATTTATTTCAAAGTATGTACGTTCGCTTAAATGTTCCAGAAGGAAGCTTAATATCTATGTTTTGTGACTTGATGACATGTTCTAATTTAAACTTATGTTGGCAAGCGCCATTAGCACTCCATATAATTATTTTAGTGCTTGGATCCATGACTACTGAGAAGAAACGTAACAAGTTTAAAAGACGTAATTATTAATTACATATAATATTATCATATATGTTCGAAGAGTAACTGTTCATGTGGTCGACTGGTCATGGGAGGTCATGTTTTCACGCTTATTTGACACGGCGCACGGTGCACACTGTTCCACAGCGTCGATGACTGATCATGTGGTCGGAGGGTAATGTTTTCAATTAGAATGAAAACACTCACGAACATAATAGGAAGGGGGGCCTTTCCCCCCATAATTTTTAAAAAGTTCGTAAAAAAATGTATTTGAATTTAATTTACTACATATTTCGCACTTTTGATTACTAAAAAAAAAAACAAAGCCATGTCAAATTATGTTTGTCATATTCTGGTGTCTCCCAACACTGTTTGCTACAGGCTGATTTGAACTCACTATATACATGATGTAGTCTGAACTTGAATTACTCAAAATGTACATGTATGGCATTTCATCGTGGAACTCCATTTATAATAGATTATTCTTTAAATAACATTAATCTCGGCAGATAATATTGTTTTAATGATTTGGGTATCCTTATGGAACCCAAACTTATTTATAATAAACACGTTGGATCAATGGTAAACAAAGCTAAACCTACTCTTGGCTTTGTTAAGCGTTGGTCCAAGGAGTTTAAGACCTTTATACCACTAAACTCCTTTATACCTCACTTGGATCCTGTGCATGGAATTCTTATTATGATATTCACCAAGACCGTATTGAATTAGTTCAAAAACTGTTTTTTCTTTTTTCCTTTTCGCAGTCTGAATTCTTCCATCTTATAACGACAGATTAAAATAAATTGATCTTCCAACCCTTTCCTCACGCAGATCTATGCTCTTTGTGGTTTGTCTTCATAATATTCTTATCGGTTAAATTGATTCCCCTTACTTGTTTCAATAAATTTCATCAAATGTTCCCATTCGACCAACACGTCATTTTGTGCCAATAAAATATCCTTATTGCACAACAAACTACGCTCTTAATAACTCGTTTCAAGCTCTCTGTTCTATCTACAATAAATTCTCTCCATTTTCTCTTTCAATTCGTCCTTGAATTCTGTTAAAAATGCTGTACTAACAAATCACTATCCAACTATTTTGTAGTTTTTATTTTCTTTAAAATTCTTTTTTTTTTTGTAATTGCGCCCGCTTGGATCACTGCCAAGCTGTGAGTAGGAGCACAGTCAGTCAACCAGACGTCCAAACAAAATTCCTGGATCTGTTATCAAGGCGTACATAAATTCGTAGCTTAAATCTTCTCACAATGTTTCGGTTTCGAAATTTAGTTTTAACTACTCTCGGTCTATTTCTTCTATAGAAGATATAGATATAAAAATATCTGTGTAAAAATAATGGTTTTTGCCTATCTGTCAACAGGATTCCTCCAATAACACTGCCAAAAGATAGTCATCACTCTACTTTGGAGCTATTTTTTCAGCTCGATAAAGTTCATTATTCATGTGACACATTAAGTTAAAATTATTATTTTCCAGAACTGATTGGTCGATTCTCAAGTGTTGTCCTGATACTGAAATTGATATCCTTTCCTTTATCTTTTCTTTTTAAACTCTCTATTAAACAATGTAAATTTCCAATTCTTTGGAAACAAACTTTGACTATCCCATTGCAGTAAATCGGATGTCTCGAATTATAGAGTTATTGCTAAATGAAGTGCTATACATAAATTGTTTGAAAAAATTATTACCGATCAAATGCAAAGATAGCTAATATCGATTGTCAGTCCATTTCAACATGGATTTGTTAGAGGTAGGTCCATTTGTACAAACCTTCTAGCATTTTCTTCTATCGTTAATGAGGGCTTTCTGTCTGGCTGCCAGACCGATGACATATATACCGAATTCAGTAAAATTTTCGAAAGCGTTTGTCAAAGGCATCTAATGTGTAAATTAAATGGTTTAGGATTTCCACCTTCTTTAGTAAAATGGGTACAATCCTACCTTGCAGGTAGATCTCAAATAGTCCATTTTAATAATTGTTTATCTAAAACTATAGATGTGCTTTCTAGGGTTCCACAAGGCAGTCATTTTGGTCTATTACTGTTTTGTCTATTCATAAATGATCTCCCTTAAGCAATAAATCATGCATATGTATTGATGTATGCTGATGATGTCAAATTAGGTTTGTCATATTCTGATGTTTCCCAAGATAGTCTATTACAAGCAGATTTGTATTCGTTACATACTTGGTATCCCCACAAATCACATATTGTCACTCTCGGTACAACATATGCAACGAAATCTGTTGACAAGAATGGTCACGCTTATTCAAGAAGCATCAGAGGTCATACATTATTACGACTTGCATTATCAATGATAGTTTTTGAAGACATGAAGATTGAAGATGGTATGTTGGATACGTTAATACAGCAAAACACTTCTCGAGATATTTCCTACAAAAATATAGAAGGGTGTATAATTTTTCCTTCGAAATTTCTGAACAAACTAGAAGTTTTGAGGCTGCAATATTTCGAAATGGTTACTAAAACATTTGATTTTGTTCGCGCTGAAAGACTTAGTCTTTTCAAAGAACATCTTGATGCAGTGCGCAGAATGCTGCCATATTTTCACGCCAGTGGTCACTTCTTATATGCAAAATCTGTCCACTTATATCTGCAAGATATGCTCAAGTTGGAAGAAACTAAGGATGAACAAAGTTTTGAGAACTTCAAAAATGGATTCTACATTGTAAAATGAAAAGAAAAATTAAATTCAGGTGCATGGACAGATATGGTGATTGAACAAAGTCTCATGAAATCAATGAAAACAGAAGAAGGAGTATCTCGTGGTCGAAGTACGCAAGAAAGTGTTTTGTGTAAATGGGTTATTGCTATGTACGGCACAAACACTATTTGTGAGGAAATGGAGAAGTTCTGTTATATTTCCTTTGACTCGATGAAACAATACTGTTACAAATTAGGAAATCATGGAAGACCTGGAGACAAATGTTGTTGAAGACGATAAAGAAGAGAACTTTGTTATACAATAGCGGTCGGTAGACGACGATGATGAAGAAGAAGATATTTAAATTTATAACTGAAGATACGTAAGCAAAATAATTAATAATTATTATGTTATAGTTAATAAAAATAAGAAATATTTAATAATGGATTTGTTTTGACCGAGACTACCGGATAACCTTAAATGATGCTCTAACCGCACGCTCTCCGCCCTTTATCTCGAAAACCTTTCAATGTATAAAAAAATTGTTGAGACAAAAGTTGTACAGAATTTAATCCTCTACAATATTGCAAATAGATAAACGAGATATTTGCAAAAAATGTAAAAAAATCGATTTTTGTGACCTTTGACCTTAGATTTTTAATAGACGCGGACACCCCACCAATTTTTAGGATATTAAAATACAAGTTTATACGAGCTTTTAGCTGGGTATCCCAAATTCCGAGTTTCTGACCTAATTTGGACTAATTTGACTGGACTACTTGTATGTAAACAACATTTATTTTGATAAAAATTTGTAAGGGACGCAGCCAAGTACGACGTGTATAGCTTGTAGCTTATAATGTGGGCGGAGCAACGAAACACCCACCACCAAACTATTTATCTGAAGAATAATAGGAGAGACTAAATTTGCAAACTTAAAGGCTCTTTCTTTTATAGTCTCCCAGTTTTCGATGTTCATATGGGCAGCTAGAAGGACTGACATATTTACGTCGAATCGACAATTTTTATGGGGAATAACTGTTAAAGTGGTCCAATTTGGATCTCAAAAAATAGTTTATAGCTTTTCTAGCTAAATTAAAAGCTACAATAAACATTAACTATACAAAAACTCACATTGTTACTGCCAACCTACATATATATCCTCTTACTCTATGTGTAGAAGGTAAAAAAATAATTTTTTGTACATTTACCAATAAAATGCACGGAAGTTTGTTTTTCTATTAAACAGATTATACATTTTTTTTCAAGTCATCCGTGCCTTTAGACTTAAGAAAATCTAAAATCATGAAATCGGGGAAGTGAAAATTATTATTTTACCAAATTAGCAATAAAGCTCTTAAAGCTTGAGCTGTGACGCTGTTCTGCAGCAGTTGTAATTTCTCCAATCTGTTATTATGTCCTAATAATGGTTTCCATTGAAGGTTCAAAGCATTCTAGAGTTATTATTTTGAAGAGTGGAGAACCTACAACTGTTCCGTCGTCATGTCAAATCTATAATATTTGCTTCACAAATTGGTTTCTCATCCACCCTATTCTTCAGATTTCCCTACATACCTGCTGAGTGGAACATTAATTAAATTAAATACATATAGTGGTAGTCAGTAGGAGCAGGGGCAGCGAGAGTGTATGTCGTGAAGAAGGGCTGTTAAAACTATAAAATTGTCATCGATCATGTGTTGTAAAAAAAAATAAATAAATAGAAGCCAGGATCCGACTTCAAGATACATTGCATTCTTGCATGTGAAATTTTACATATAGAGGTCTTGTGGTTGTGGTACCCAGCAAATTTATTACTCGTGATCTACCTATGCACAAAAACAAATTAAATGTCCAAAATTGGTCCCTTCGAAGATCGGTTTAACCACATACTCAGACGGACATATCTAGATCGACGGTTTCATGCCGAAAAATTTATTTTACTACATACTTTCGTATACTCATATACAGTAGCCGCTCGGTTAAATGAACTAATTCAGACAGAGCCTGTTCGTTAACTAAAGCTGTTCACATAATCGAAGGACTATAAAATAAATACGTAGAGTCGTTTTCCAAATGTGCATATGAATCTTTCCCCGTGAAAGCTGTGCGTCACTCATTATTTCATTGATTAGACCCATGACTTTATCTATAGGTGTCCCAATGTCGCTTCGGTAATTTTCGTTTAATATGCTGAGAGGAATGTGTTCTATCTGATAATAATTTTCAACAACAAAATTCGAAATATTATTCCAGCACTTTTGTATAGTGAATGGATCAACTTTATGTCAGGCCAAGCTAAAGTTTATTAATGCATCTTTTAGGCTTAACTTCAAGTGATTCGACGAATTCTCATCTTTCGCTAATATTCTAAAGCTTAGTTCTTGCTTTCAGTTGCTCGTTAAATGTTTTGCTTTTTCTTTGATCAGTTCACTTGTAATAAGTCTTTCTTTAGTGATCCATTGATATAGTTTTGCCTCCACTTTCGACATATCTCACAATCTCAATGTTAAGGCTGAGTACCGAAGGTACAAGAGCCAATTGGTTTTGTGCAAATGTATGTAACATGTAGAAATAATGGTCGGAGATCCACAAAGTTACCCCCATTATGGTCAGGAATGATAGAGGAGTCGATGTAGCCATGTCTGTCCGTCTGTATGAACGAAAGGATCTCGGAAACGGTAATAGACTTCGATCTCTTTGCATTCGACTAGGACTTCAACAGAATTTCCCCATAAAATCAAGCTCAAGTGTACAAATTTCTTCGTCACAAAAAAAAAAATTAAGTATGACAGTACAGAGATAACGTCTCTCTAAGCCAAAATACCAAAACTTCATCCAAATCGGAAAATAAATGATTTTATAAGCAATTGAAGTTGAACGACCTATGATGACATATGTTGATGAACGACCTATGACCTATGAACGACCTTCCGTCCTCCTTTTTCTTTGCATACATAAAAAAATGTTTTATAAGCCACTTATTCATTGAGTAAGAAGTGGGAGGAGCAAAATACTTTTCGTTAGTACCATTTTTTCTTATTAATTTTCTACATTTTTGTTTTGTACTGCTTGATCATAAGTTAGGGAAACATTTGTCTTTGTTAGGCAACGGTTGCAAGTTGTTCACATAATAGAGATAGGCTGTGTTCACTATTTAGAACCAGATGTGGAAAAATTTTGTTGTTCACTTTTTTATGATGTCTACACAAGTGGGTGTTCGTATAACCGAGCGTCGGCTGTATGTTTCTTTGTTTAGTTTTTGGTAAAAAAACAAGCTAGAGATGCAAAGACTAAGAAATGTGCAACATATACCATATTGGCAGACGAAAAAAAAAACGTGAATGGAAAAGCAGGTTTTTACGGGGACTACCCCTTTTGAGTGGTTCGATCTTGACTTCTATGAAATTTTCAGGCGTTCAACTATTCCAAACTAAATGCAAACATCTACTCGATTTGCCGCAACTACACACAACTGCACATGCATCGTCTCTGCAGTTAATTTCATGCTTGAAAACGTTGACTCTATTCAAGTCCTGGGTAAATTTTTGAATATAAATTACAGATATATGCAATATGCTCTATGAAGCAGATATCGCATATACACCATATCGCCTTACGAAAGCCCTAGTCACATTCAAACTATTTAAAATGATACAACTTACCAATTATAACAAATCTTTGTATAGCTCCATCGAAAAAAATGAATGACATAATAAACATCTACACATGCCAAGACGGGGTCAGTAGGCGTTGTCTTGGTATGTAAGAACCACAACCAATTCATTACCCCCTGCACACCGCCCACAATCAAGCGTTATCGCATCCATGAGATCCAACAGCTAAACACAAACGCACCCACATATTTACCGCAAATTTTTCTGAGATATTCTATCTTATTATAATGTATGGAAGTTTCTTACTCTTTTACGCCTAAGCCGCTGCACCCATATCTATGAGTTTCGTTTCGATATAGAAATAGATGCGATATACACCTGGGCTACTTATTTTCACAATATTTAAATGGGCGAATAATTTAACTCACCGCTCTCCGGCACGCAATTGCCTATTCCTTACATATTTGAGGCCGTGTATGGTTGTGCAGCGGCAGAACTCATCCGTGTTTTGTGAAAGTATGCTGCGCCAGTTGATTCGTTTCGTAACCGCCATCGTCTGCTGCTGGTGCGGCACGGACATGGTCACTGGCAGTAGTCGGCGGCGACGTTCACTCTTTAACCATTTTCTCAGCGCTGCACGCAGCATGACAGCCCGTTAAGCTCTGCGGTGTGTTGCAGTATGTCCTATTTTATAATTTGTATACGTAGTATAAATGGTTTATGTATCTTTTTGCATATAAAATTTTTCAATTAGATTAATGCACACTTTTATCTATTCGTTGCAGTTCAATGGGCATATCCCACATATGACAGCGGAAAATTAAAAATGCTGTTGTGGTGCAAACTTAAAAGCCAAAATAGTAATATGTGCTGGGACATGTGCGACAACCACGACCATCCTCTCTACGTAGGTAGTGCAATAATAATTTATTATTTAAAAATATTAAAGTAATTTAAATAGACTTTATATTGTATAAGCATACACAGACACACACAGGCCATCCATGTAGTAATACTTCGATAATATTAGTGGACAAGGACATCAGTGCTGTGCAACTAGCACAAAATTACAAGAAAGCCACAAATTGACAAGTGTAATCCGAGCAATGTCAAACTCAGTTGTCGCCGTAGTCGTCATCATTGTCGTCGTGCGCCTTTGTCTGCAGCCTCCTTTAGATCCTGCGCTTCAACTCAACTCAACTCAAATCAGAGATAAATGATTTCTAATGCGTCCTAGCTATAAATTTTTCGTTTCTGTAGTTGTTGTATGCCTCAAAAAGCTGCAACTCCCACTGCGTATCTAGTCTTGTACTTGTGCACATTAAAATATAGAGAACGCCATAGAACGACAGCCGGAGACATCCGCTAGTTGTACAATAGTCGTATAACCCAATACATATATGTACTAAATAAAAAGAGGCTAACAAAACTTTGGTAAATTAGATTTAAGAAAAAAAAATTTACCTACACAAAATCTCAGAAATTTGTTAGGGAGATTTCTAATAGGAGTAACTATCCGCTAAGAAAGGAGTTTTCAAAGCCAACATCTACCCCGGTTGGAGCTTCGTAAGGTCATATTTTAATAAGGTCATTCAATGCTTTTGAAACTTTGTCCTCTGAAGCTGAAAAACAGGGGGTACTGTTGAAATGGATCGTCGTTAGCGTAATCGTGCGTGAAAGCCAGTTTACGTGCATGTGGGTGCATATGAGTGTGTGTGAGTGGTCCTTTGTCTTTGGGTATATGCGTGGTGAGATTAGTAACTTCATTGAAATATGCGTGCCTGAGTGGAAGCAGTGCGGTGTGTGGTATACCGATTTTTTACTAACTTCACTCTCGGGGTATATTCGATTTCGGAGAGCTAATAGCCACAGAGGCTTATCCTAGCAAGCGTCACTCGTGGAATGTAAACACTCGGGCGAGCTATCATCCATAGCGGCTAATTTTGACTTGCAGCTCTAGCGGAACACGGTCTGTACGCGCAGAAAATATTAGCTACAGAGGTTAATATTCACGGAACAGTTTGCGTTAGCGGAGGAAATATTTTCCACAGAGGCTAATCCTAGCACACTTCACTTTCATTTCACAACACTCGATTTAACCCGCGGATATCTTACTCGGACCAGTATCCAAGCGTGATTTCCTGAATTGTCATTGCGCCATGCCTAATATACTATTATTTGTTCGTCATCATCTTAAACCCGATAGAATCTGTAGGTATACCGATTTGTCAGCTGACAAACTGCTGACGAGAGATGTGGTCATTCGATGGCAAAAAGGTCATTGGATTGGTCAATCGTTGGCGAGAAAGATCAATAAATGGTCAATGTTAAATGGCGACCAAGCTCATGACTCCGGGTACCTTTTTCCCCTAGGTCCTGGCTCGGTCACTTGTTTGCGTGAAAGATCATCTTATCCAAAAATACATAGTTTTTTGATTTCACTTAGTATAAAATTCTTTTATATGAAATTGTGCGTGACGATAAGTTTCGTGAAAGTATTTGACATTATATAAAATAATATCCCATCCAAAGTTTTTCGAAATAATTAACTTTTTACAGTCCTTCATTTTAGCACATAGTTGAACAAATAAATTTTTTTTTATTCGACCAAAATTCAGATTAGTTTCGGCAGATTTGGCCACCAACCAAACCCAAAGTCGCTCCAGACGTAATCGAAATAAAAAAGCTATAAACTTGGTAAAAATAATACGAGAAAGTGCTAATATTTCTCTATACCACAAAGATCTTGGTCCTTAAGCTACAAAAGATTCTTTAATGGACACATCCAAAAAAAATAGTATGTATTTGTGCAAAAAATTTATTAGGTTTTAAGAAGGCCAATGCAATATTGAAGCGTGATCTTAAGATAACCAAACGCTCCTCTCTAAAAAGCTGAAATTAGGCCCAAGACCCATCGTACAAATAAATGGTTTTATTTCCTCACATTCTGTGGATAAAAGCAACGTTTTCCAGTCCACTGTATTTCCACTGCTACTTCAGAAACTTCAATTATAGCAGAAGAGTTCTGCTGCCATTGTTTCTCAGAATCTGATAACTCCAAACGCAATCACTTCAACTCCTACAATCCTTTTCACTCAGCTGACCAAATCGAGTCTCCAATTACCACCATCGAACTGCCAATAGCACTTTCCAGACTGTACACTCTTCAGTAAAAACTTCAAAAATATATTTAATTCATATTTACCGCAGTATCATCAGCAAAATCATCTCATTTAATAAATCCTACTGTACTATCTCATTAGATTCTTACTTCACCAAAACCCTAGATAAAATCAATCAATCGATAGCAGACATAGCGGTTTTAGGATTTGATAATCGATAAAACAACATTGTGATGATTTTTGCATAAAGATTAAATCAACTCAAGAACTGTTGGCTCTTATTCATTTGAAGCGCTGAAACTTCTCCGATTCGGCTTCGGAATAGTTTAAAGAAATTTCCGAATTTAATCGAAGATGATTATCTACAGCGTTCAAGCTCATTTTTGGCTTCATGGCTTTGTCAATAAAAACAAGTAAGAAAGTTACAGTCGGGCGTAACCGAAAAATTTTAAAATAAACTTGTAAAATTCCGGAGCAGTCCTAGTCGAATGCAAAAAACACGAAGTCTCTTTCTATTACCGTTTTCGAGATCCTTTCGTTCATACGGACGGCCAGACGGACGGACGGACAGACGGACATGTCTATATCGACTCCTCTATCGCCCCTGACCATAATGCGGGTAACTTTGGGGGGTCTCCGACCATTATTTCTACCTGTTACATACATTTGCACAAAACCAATAGGCTCTTGTACCTTCGGTACAGGGCCTAAAAGTATGCATTATAATAAAGCAACAGACTCACATGAGAATCAAAAGGATCCATTGAATTGAAATTAAGTAACCGTATGGCTAGGAATTAAAGCGGGAGGCATGATTGGACCATTTTATATTGTCGATGAAACTGATCGCCATATTAAGGTCAATGGAGTTCAATATCATGCCATGCTTGAGGACTATTGTTGGACAGTAAATCATGCCCCCGTTCGAGGACAAAGGATTTTATCGTAAAATATTCTTCGCCGTTGAGGAGCATCTCTGGTAAGGCAGAGTACTACGAGCAATAAACTTTAGGTGTTGCTATGAAAGCCAGCAAAAATCGGTTGCAAATATGGATATAAGCCGCAAGTAAAGATGAGTACGAGCAACGAATATCCGGAGCTACTGCTAATCAGCTACAATAGTCTGCTTGTACTAGAGCCAAGAATTTAAACAGACTAGATCCGAAGATGGAAGACGCAGGTCCAATACCAGTTGTTCTGATGGCACTGCACAAAAAAATTATCAGTTGGTTAGAATTGGTAAGTTCTCTCCGCCAGACAAGCTGAAAGTAGTAGATGGCTAAGATAGTTGGCTATTTGTACCTGTGGAATATTTTAAGGAAAGGGTAGGGTTACTTCCTTGCAAAAAAGGCACATTCTTGTGAATTTTTTTTTCACAATAAAGTTTGAATCTATTTATTATATCCAATGGTACATTAAAGAATAATACTTCAAGAATATTGTGTAATATTTCCATGATGAAATAATAAAAAATACGGCAATGACAGCAATTATTCGGAAGAGTCTTCGAAAAACGTACAATTGTGATAACTCGGTGGTGGATCATCTGAAATAAAAAAATCAACGTCATTTGGCTATAGTTATTAGATAATCGCTTTCCCCAGGTAACGCTGAAAGGTTTTTAAAAATTTAAATTTTTTAAAATTTTGGTTCAAATTTTTCACTTTTTGGGAACACTTTGAAGGGAAACGCGATTTTTTGCGAAAAATGGGTTTATTAGTTATTGCTAAATAAAAAATTTTAACAAATTAAAAAAAAAAAAACAGCGTCACCTCATTAATTGTGTACAGAAATATTGTTCAAAGTTTAAAAAAAAATTGGTGCAGTACTTTTGAAATTATGAGGGGCACCGACTTTGAAAACGTGAGCTGGTCATATAGCAAATATAGGTGATCATCATGCTAGTATGGAATCACAAATGAAAGGTTGCAGAAGGATACCAACAGAGCGTTTTGTTGCTCAGGTGGCATCCTCTTTAAACTTTCCATTTGGCGAAGAAAGGTAACTGTAACGGATGTATCATCAGATTGTATTAATAAAACGACTAATTTTTTTCATTTCTCCAAAGCTAATTGAGAACTTTTTCGACGAAAACTTAACTTTCTTATTGTTAGATAATTGTCCACTCTCGTTCTGAATGCCAAGTACGCATAGATATTTCCACCAACCAAGTTTGGGCCAGCCATGTAAACCATGCGTGCTGAAGCTCTGTCATTCATTCGAATGAGGCCCAGTGCAGCCGCTGGAATTTTATGCGCTGGACTATGTCAACCTCATCGAATAGCTCAAATAGCTAGCGGTTCATACAGGACTTAAACTCGTCGCCGACTATAGTAGGACCAAAAATTCTGCAGAGAATCTTTCTCTCAGACTTCCAACGCAATTTCATCTGACTTAATCACGACTAATATCGTCCAAGACGCAATGTCGGCTTGCGAAAAGACACCAAGTACTTTGTCTTGTCCTCATTCACCGTTTGAAAGATATATTCTGTATGTATGGGCACTGGCGTAGGATGTATTCCAACAGCAGATTGAATAAATCGCAAGACAGCGCATCACTTTGTCCGAAACCTATCTTGGTATCAAAGGATTCGGAGAGGCTCTTTCCTACGCTGACAACGCTTTGTGTATTGGATAACGTATTCATTTAAAGACGAACGATCTTTGTCGGGTCGTATCGGCGTGTCGAAAACGGCTTTGTAATCAAAAAATAGGTGATGCGTGTCTTTGTTAAACTCACGGGACTTTTCCAAAATTAAAAGTAATGTGAATATTTGGTCATTGGTCAACATTTTTGGTCTTAACTACATTAATAATGTCCTATCAGTGAATCCGTATATGGCTTCAGAGTATTGCAGAATACTCGTAACATAATCTTGTATACGAAGGAGAGGAGGCTTATTCCGCTGATTGCACTAACACAGCGCGGAAAGAACACTGCGATTCCAGTCATTGGATGTGCATTCATCGGACCATACCTTGCTTAAAAGTTGGTGCATACTCCTTAACATCGCTTCACCGCCGGTCTTGAATAACTCAACTTGGAGCAAATCAGAACCTGTTGCTTTTGGAAGTTAAACTATTTAGAATACGAATCGACTTCCTTATAGTCCGCTGGCTCTACAATAGTGCCAGCATTAGATTTCCACTTTCGTCTTTACAGAAATTTACTCCAGGTTTAAAACCTTCGGTCAAACGCTTGACCTTTTGATACAATTTTTGAATTTCATTTCTGTCACAAAACCTCTTAACATTCTCAAACTCACGCCTTTCTTACTCCATTTGCTTACGTCTGAAAAGGCGTTTCTCCTCTCTCGGCTTCTCTTGATATCGCTTTTTAACAGCTCTTTAACACCGTTGCTCCCGACTGCAGAGTTCTCTGATAGGAAGCGTTCTTCTCTGCAGTAGCTTTGCGACAATCCTCGTCGTTGGTCACAGGTTTTGTTCAACCAATGACCTCCTTGGCAGCCCTATCCATGGAGCGGGTGATATGTTTCTACTGCTCACATGTATCTTGTAAAGACGGAGTGGTTTCTCGGAGCAGTCGGGAGATTGTGCTTGAAAAAGCTTCGGCGGTCTGTTCTGATTGCAGCTTCCCGACGTCTAGCTTTCATTGCATGTTGGAACATGCGGCGTGCACTACGCTGGCTGCTCCGGAACCCGCTACTTCTTCGTTGTTGGATTAGGTCAATTGGACTTTGTCAAACTTTTGAGCCTAGTGCATACCTTGTCTGCGATAAGATAGTGGTCCAAGTCAATGTTGGGACCACGTAACGTTCGCACGTCCAACCCGCTCGATACGTGCCTTCCGTCAATCAGAACATGATCAATTTGGTTGCGTGTTATTTGATCTGGTCTCAGCCATCTAGCCTTGTGGATGTTAAGATGTTGAAATCTGGTACTACTAACCACTATGTTCCTACGTGTGGCAAAATCAATATGACGCTCTCCATTATTGGAGGTAGTGTCGTGAAGGGTAAATTTTCCGACGGTTGGGTCAAAGATGCCTTTTATCCTTGAAATCGCCAAACGTTTTGACATCGTGGTTGGGCCAGCGCTCGTACAGACGTTCCAAGCGCTTGTAGAAATCATCTTTAGCATCGTCGTCTCTTCCGTCGGGGCGTGCGCACATATCAGGTTTATACTAAAATAGCCCGATTTGTAGGGAGATGTTTGTCGCCTTCTCACAGTTAGCGCACCTCCAAACGGCTGTTCAGAGGCTTCCCAGATTGAAACGATACGTGTCCCAGCGCTACGCGTCCCAGCGGACATTGTGAGGGCCATATCTGGGGAGCACGTTGGTTATTCAATGTTATTTGTTGAGTGTTTGGACAAAAAATCGTTCACAATGATGACGATTGCGACGGATAGCCACTCGCAAACGCCTCATAAGTAACACTCTTTGTTGATCGTTTGACCATGTGGGACGCATATACCACACTACAAATATCAAAGAAAACAATGTATATAACCTTTGTCATTCGGATGACTGCTGGCTTTTAAGTGTGTCGACGTTTCATTAAGGTAGGATCCGAATTCCTGCATGTCTCAAACTGTTCTAGATACGTTTTTTTAAGAATAGCCACTCAGCTGTATCGGAACAAGTCTTGCAGCAACGCGTTGCATACTCAATTTTTCGTGCATACTCGTGCGTACAATCTCCTGTGACATCTCCAATACATGACCGATCTCTCTCAAGCTCACATGATTACTTTCCGCAACGATTTCCTTTACTTGATTAACGTATCATAGTTCACACTCGTTTAAGGTCGTCCAGAATGAGGCCATACTTGAACGCTTTATATCACTCGTTGACAGAGCAGATTCACCAAAAGCATTTTGCAACATTTTCAACGTATTGGCTCACGAAATTTCGTTCGCAACATAAAATTTAACACAAATACGTTGATCAATATTTTCACTCATTATAAAAAATCAAACACTACAGAGGACCAACCTGAACCAAAAATTTGTTTGCCTAACTACTACCCGGGACTGTTGAAATAAGAAATCCCGATACTTTCTTGAAAGGGAGTTAATATCAATAATTCACTAAAAAAAAAATTATAATTTATAAAAAGGAATAAAGTGTATAAAAATGGAGAAAAAAACTTAATATTTATTGCTTCGAGAAATTTTCAGCTAAAATATAGATGATTAGATTGAATTGTCCACTTACCGTATTTTAGTAGAACTTTTCCAGGGAAGCCGATTAAAATTAAAAAACTGCATTCAGTTAGGCAGTTAGTTAGACCGTTAGAGAATTCATTCATTGTCAAATCAATTATTGGTGAAAACAATATTAGACACACTCAGTCTTATGGGTGGAGTTACAGATGTTATTATTCTATATAGAGTCTGAATATATTTAATACCATTGTTTTCCTAATAAGATAAATGCCACACTCGAACTGAAAAATAGTAAGGTTCTCAATGACTGTGGTATCGAAATAATTCAGTAATACCAATGTAAAAACGTTTACCATATTTGTATTAACATGGATTGTGTCCGATCTGAACTAGTACAGAGTTTCTCACAAATGATTAATTGAAATTCAGGAGCAATCGTAGACCCTAACGAAGCATCAACGTTTAATACAAAAATGGTGGCTGATTTGTACATGACTTGATAAAACTACCCAAGTAAAACTACACAACTTCACCGAAAAATATTGAATATATTTGAGTTTTAAGAGTAGAAATCACCCTTTTCCAATTTAAGGAATGAAATTAGTTTCTCATGAGGAAATTACTAGAATTGCTTGGAACTTGTTCCTTTGTGGTTTTTGGGGTCGTTGATTGCGAATCCGATGTAAATTTTTGAATCGATTTGTTTGAAACCTATTACTCGGGGATTTTCGGGGTCGGTGATTACGAATATGGAGTCAGATTTTAAGAATTAAAAACTGCGGATAGTGTTTGATGGTCGAAGATTTAGAAATCAGTTCCAATCGTTAGGAAATTTTACTTGGCGTTTCGATAGACAAAGTTTCTTCAAACATCAATGCAACCATTATTGAAGAATCATGAAAATCTATGACATTACTCTGCTACGATCGTCGACTTTTTAGGACCATCTAAGAGGGGAGCAGTTAACATAAAAAATACTCGATTCATCATTTTCTACGATAATCCATTCTGGTTTTTTGTAAGCGTTCTTTCTTGTTAGGCCCTATACCGAAGGTACAAGAGCCTGTTGGTTTTGTGCAAATGTATGTAACAGATAGAAATAATGGTCGGAGACCCCCCCAAAGTTACGCCCATTATGGTCAGGAGTGATAGAGGAGTCGATATAGCCATGTCCGTCCGTCCGTCTGTTTGAACGAAAGGATCTCGGAAACGGTAATAGATAGAGACTTCGTGTTTTTTGCATTCGACTAGGACTGCTCCGGAACTTTACAAGTTTATTTTAAAATTTTGCCCCTATCCCCCTATCCCCCACCTTAATTGTTTTTCTTTTGTTTAAGACTGTGAATTTTCGTTTCACGGTACTCTTGACTGGCACGCAGGCTTTTTTCATGCTGCAAAAAACGCATCAATTTCAATGTTGGGGGCACGAATACCCACCTCTAATCGAAATTTAATCTTTGACTACAATTTTTTGATTTTATGAAATTGAGTACAAATATTACAAACAATCCAAAATTTATATTCGCCCCTGTTTGAATGGCTGGCTGCTCCGGAACCCGCTACTTCTTCGTTGTTGGATTAGGTCAATTGGACTTTGTCAAACTTTTGTGCTGAAGTAGTGAATCAAGCGGCTTTCACTCAACCGACCAGTCAGCCAACTGGCAGTCAAAGCTAAACTAAAGCCAAGTTAAACCGCATACTCACATGCATCATGTGTGTAGGTATACACATATACCTACAGAACTTCTGGCGCATTGAATCTTGTCCCATATTGTCCTTGCCGGCGGCGACTGCATCAGCTTTTCCAACCACTTTTGATGGTCATTGATGTTGATACTTCCTTTTGCCAAAAAGTTGCCCATTTATTGCTCCTCGAGCAGAGAGCGATGACATTGTAGTTTGGCGATTTGTTGTTCTTGTTGTTCTTGCTGGTTGCCACTAAATACTAACGAGCCATTGCGGCTGCTGCTCTACGGATACGGCTTTAGCTTCAGTTTCCCTGGGGACACATGGCCAAGTTAAGTGTTTTATGAACTTCTATGCACAGAAGACACCGAAGTCAACTGCTTCGCCATGTTTCCAATACAGTATGAGTATGAGTGTGTGTGTACGTGTACGTGTACGTGTATGTGTTGTATCTATGTGCAGGTGTTGTGTACTTCGACACATCGAACTGAACTATTAAAGCTTTTAATTTGATTTTCTTCAAGTGCGTTTCGGTTGGTGGTGCTTCGAACTTCGAACACTTTGCGAGATTTTGTGCAATCTAAGTGCCGGAACTGAGTGTATCTCTGTACTTATGTAACTACATTCATGCATGTGTATTTATATATATATATATATGTGTATGTATACACACATACATATGTGTGTGCGAAGTGCCTGTACTATGTTGACCAATGGTCAATTAACTTTCGTAGCTCATGTCGCTCATCATCGTCCTCGTGGTTCATGTCCACTGTGGTTATGTTTTATTGAACTTGAGAACTTCTTTGTCAATTTTATGTTCTTGAATAGTTTGTGATGTTGTTCGCTTTTAATGCGTGAACATGTGTTAATTAAGAACTTGACGCGAATGTAATTTACTAACGATATATCGCAGTTTGCAGTAAGTAAATATGTACGAGTATATGGGTTTGTTGAAATGTGAAATGCAGAACAAAGGAAGCATCGCAGATACCATAAAGTTGAAAAAAATTCTGATCAGCACGACAAAAAGTGTAGATGCAGCCATGTCCGTTTGTTATGTGTATATTAAAATTCTGGAAAAAATGCCTATTGGCAAATGCATTGGCAATATATTCCCCCCCTTCTTAACGTGTGTACTCCACCTGATGTACAAGTCCATGACAGGTTTTTTAATGAAATGGATGTAAATGTGTTGGAGTACGCATGCATATTCATTTTGCATTTTATTAATTAATATTTAATCAATTAAGTGATTTTTTTCTAAATAAAAAAAAAAATCTTTAACTTTGGATGTACCGAAGCTCTAGTACCATTCACACCAAAAACCCAACAACAACAAAAACAAAACGTTTGTTGTGGGCAGTGAGGTTTAATGGTTACGCCCATCTATATATGTATATATAAAAATGAATGTATGTAGTATGTATATTAGGGAGCATCGATTTTGTTGACAAAAAATTGTACCCAATTTTTATAAACTACAGTCAATTCTAAGATGTTTTCACCAAGAAACCATAGTTCTAAAATCAATTCCTGGACCTGGAAAATTCTATAGAATCAAAGGACCAATTGTCCTTAAACATAATTTTTGTCCTTGCAAGGCCAATTTTATGAATCGCTTTGTGAAGATAAATCGAAAAAAAATCATTAAAATACACGCTATTTATTGCCCAAAGGACTTTTTGATTATCCTTGAAAAATATATTTTTATTTTGCCAAAGTTTACAAATTTTCTGACTCGTAAAATACGGCTTGCTTTAGTTACCCATCGTGAGTAACAAACTTTTCCTGATTTCAAGCTGGCCAAATCTTCTGAGCAGAAACCATCTGAAATTGCTTTTGCTATACGGTACAAATATTTTGCGTCTGTTGAAAGAGCTTGCTCGACTACAGTTTGTAATGGTGGAGGCATATTTTCCAATGACGAATGAATTATTCTTTCTTCCATCAAAAGAGAATGCTTCTATATTCAATCATTGCATTTATTTCGACGCACAGAATCTCTACACTTCATTTTTTTCCGAGCAACTTTAGACTTATCCATGATTATGAAGTCGCCATGATCACCTTTGAAACCAATGTCTCTGTTAAGAGCCGTTGACAAACACGAATCAAATCTGTCTGAAATGCCGAATCTATCGCACATCATGGCATAATTTAAGGCATCATACATTTTGTTATATAGAGATCGTTCCGGCAAATATATATGTTCTGCAGTTGACGTGTGAAACTCGGATTCGGATGGGGTAGGTCTAAATGTTGGGTCTAAACTTGCAGGCGGCAGTGATGTCATCTGGTGATCAACGTTTGGTATTAATTCCAATATAAAACAAGTCGTTTAAACTTTGTAAAAAGTTTTTTAATGTGTAATGTTTTGACTTATTTTTTATCACATTTTGATAAGTATTGAGGAAAAATTTCAGTTTTTTAACGGCACTCCTTTTGTGAATAATTGCAATGTGTAGTCCGCTCGAAATTTGGACTACTTTTTCTGCTACACGTTCAGAAAAAAATGAAGATGAAATCTTTTGCAAAGTTTTTCCTTCTCATGCTCACTCAAAAAAAAAAAGGATATTAGAACATCGCGGTAACTTGGCAAATTAAGCCCACACAAATCACTTGGCAAGCCAAAAGCACTAGTGTCGTAATACATCTGAAAATTTGACCCACTGATTAGTGAACTGGCCAAATTGCAGGAATCAATTGACATTACTGATGATTCTATGATAAACGAATACAGTAGACGCTCGCAAATTAGAACCACTTGGTAATTGAGGTGATTCTAAAATAAACTTGTGAAATTCCGGAGCAGTCCTAGACGAATGCAAAAAACACGAAGTCTCTATCTATTACCGTTTCCAAGATCCTTTCGTTCATACGGACGGACAGACGGACAGACGGACATGTCTATATCGACTCCTCTATCACTCCTGACCATAATGGGGGTAACTTTGGGGGTCTCCGACCATTATTTCTACCTGTTTTATTCATTTGCACAAACCCAATAGGCTCTTGTTCCTTCGGTACAGGGCCTAATAAAGCTTCACTCAAATCACATCCCATATTATATTTTTCAAAATATAAATCGAATGTAGTAAAAAAAACTAATGAGAAACGATAATATTCAAAACTAAAAAATTATTTAAATGCATACTGCAGAACTGGTAGGCTTAAAACTAATCTTTCTGTGACATATAATAATCAGTTATATTTGTTTGTTTTTTTGTTTTTTTTTTTTAAACTGAGACAACGATATCGTTGCGGAGAGCCAGCAGGTTGCTTATGTGCTTAGTGGAAAACGATTCACTATTGTTGCACCATTTAGTCAAATTATTAACGCTTTCAATGGCTGTCGAGTTTGAAACAACTGGTAAGACTTGAGTAATATCGGAATCGCTGCTATCTGCAGAGCCAACATCATTATTGAGGTCATATGCAGATTCGTCATCATAGACATCTTCATTCCATTTTTCAATATCTCGTATGCTGACGGTATTGTTTAGATCTATTTCCGCTAAAAGAAATTGAGTTCTCTGAACAATTTCATTGCATTCCTGATCTACTTCCTGCAATTGTGCTAGCGGCACATCATCATCACTATCATAATGAGAAGAGTCCCAGTTCAACAGCTTTGACCAAGATTTCTTTATCTCTCTTTGTGGTACCTCATGCCAAGCTTGTTTTAATAGAATAATCGCATTGCGGATTGAATGTGATTTTAAACAATTCTGAAGTTCACCGCCTTCAGCAATTGATTGAGAAAGAAACATATTTCTGTAGTTAAGCTTGGTTAACTTAATAGGATTTTGATCCATAGGTTGTAAAGCTGCTGTCACATTTGTTGGAAATAATAGTGCACTTATGTATCCATCATTACTTTGAAGTTTTTCAATTGGTAAATGAGCGGAGCAATTGTCGATAAGCAAAATAGCTTTCTGAGGCAAATTGTTTTCTTGAGTAAAGCGGATCATCTGTGTATTGAAAATATTTTAAAATTACTGGAGATAAAATCCTTACATAAACTTAATTCTTTGATAAATATTTTGTGAAACAAATCATGAAATGCGAGACGTCATCCAAGCATTTTTGGAATAGTTGTAATGAAGTGGATTATTGAATCCTTGGAAGCTCCTTGGTTTTTTCGCTTTTCCAATTACTAACGGCACTAATTTATGTGACCCATCTGAGTTTCCTCCAAGTAAGATTGAAATTCTTTCCTTTTGGATTTTGTATCCAGGAGCAAATTTTTCAAAAGTAGCAACGTATGTTTTATCAGGTAGGCAGCGGAAAAATAGTTCGCTTTCGTCGACAATATATATTTGCGACTTCAGTAATCCCATCTCATCAACCTTGGCACGCAATCTGTGCAGGAACGGAGTCACTGTAGAAACATCACTAGAGAGAATCTCGCCACAAATTTTTAAAAAACGGATTCCGTGTCGCTTTTTAAACTTTGTGAACCACCCGTCACTGGCTAGGAATGCCTTTTCATCTTTATCAGGATATTGCTCTTTGAATATTTGTTTGGCCTTCTCCTTTAGAATCGGCCCCGTTAATGCAAATTTCTTCTCTCCTTGGTTTAAAAACCAATCATAGAGAATTTCTTCCATTTGGGGATATTCAGCACTGCGCAGGGACTTCTTCGTTGCCTCATCAAAGGTGTTCGGAACTGCATTTAATATTGCTGCCTTGTTTGATTTGATGTAACTTATTGCCGATTGTGCTACATTAAACTCCAGGGCCAACCGCTTCTCTTGGACACCTTGGTCCAGCTTTTCTAAAATTTTAATTTTTGTTTCTAACGACAAAGTATTTTTTTTTCGTTTATTTGGCATTTTTACCGATCAACTTTTAAACAGACCGCTGATATGCGTCCACGCGTATCAAATTTCACAGAAAATGTAGCCAATGTAAACAAACGCGCTGAAAAAATAATTAATACATACCAAAAAAGGGGACTCCCCGTTTTCGTTCTACGTGCGCAAAGCGAAATAGCGAATAACATATGTTGTTTAAACCTAAACATAGTCAAACAGTGCGTTATCGCATGTCAGTATTCGATGCATACTAAAAGAAGAGCAGCTCATCAGAACGGCTGATAAGAAGTGTCCCACGGTCTCATATCATCTCATATCGTTACGCACTTAATACAAAGAATCGACAGCTTATCACGTACCGTGAAATGTTCGTTCACACAGTCTGACAGGACGTCTTATCAAAGGCAATGCTGTGCATACATTTTAAACATATCACAACATACATACAGTCCACTAAACCCGAAGCGTTATCTAAGCAGCCATAAATCAATGAGCTGCTGATATACTAAACAAACACACATTGCCGCTGATAAAGACCAACGCATATTAAGATAATGTAAGAAATAGTATATAAGTCGAAATTATAATTAAATAAAATGAGTACGTTTTAGTATCCAAAAGGAATCGGTCGGTTTTATTTTGTATCGTATATTTTACATATGTAAAAAAATCCATACAAAACAAAAACGCTCAGAAATTAGAATTAAAAATTCTTATTTCAGAGCGTGTAATGTGAAAAAAAATTCGATTCGAATTTCCGAAAGATTCTAATATCCGAGAGTTCTAATTTGTGAGCGTCTACTGTATAGCAAAAACTTTTCACAGCGTTGAAATGCGAACAAAAAAACATTTATTATAAATTTTTCGAGGATAATCAAAAAGTCCTTTGGGCAATAAATAGCGTGTATTTTAATGATTTTTTTTTTTTTCGATTTATCTTCACAGAAGCGATTCATAAAATTGGCCTTGCAAGGACAAAAATTATGTTTAAGGACAATTGGTCCTTTGATTCTATAGAATTTTGAAAAGTTCTGGTCCTGACAATAGTTTTGGTACCAATTTTGTCAGGATTGGACTAAAAACACTAAAGATATTGTAATAAAATAAAATTTCAAAATAATAAATTTTCAACTCAAAAAGCGCGGTCCAGGAATTGATTTTAGAACTATGGTTTCTCGGTGAAAACATCTTAGAATTGACTGTAGTTTATAAAAATTGGGTACCATTTTTAATTTTTTTTGGCCCACACAAATCGATGTTCCCTAATGTATATATCTACGTATCTGTGTGTGTTCCTTATAGAAAGCCAAACCGTCCAATCGAATGAGTTGAAATTCACACACAAACTTAGGGTAGGGCGCGAAAGAAATTCGGTTAAATTTGTTCAAAATCGAAGGGAGCGTTATCCCGTTATCCATTTAAGCGATAAACAGAATTCTTCATATCTTTGCATCCATTTGAGGTAGAATAATGAAATTTAGTATACATGATAATGGGATCGGGAGAAGAAATTCATGGTTGAAATCGGAGGGGCTGTACAAGATATTAGTTAGGGTGGGAAATGATAAAAGCGATGGAAATTAAAAAATAGACATTTTTTTAACTGATTCATAATCTTCCAATACTTCTTTTTGTTGTTCTTCTCGATCTTCATCTTCTTCTTGATCTTCGTTTTGCTCCTTTTCTTCATCTTGAGTGTATAAGTAAATTGCGTCAATAGCGATGTATCGCATGTTTCCTCTTTGGTATTAAACGAATCCTCTACTATTGGTGATTCAACATTCGAACATGACCGGCCTGGACAATTTATACATGCCAGAGAATAAAATAGTCCAACATTACAACCATATTTAGCACTGCATCCCTTTTCACAGTTGCTTGCAGTTTTTCCGGCGCAGGTGGGAGTAACCAACTTCCAACCCCAGTCTTTTGGGTCTAGCTGATAACCAAGCCACACTTGGACTTAGTAATATACACATAAATGATATTGATGTGCAGCAACTAACCAACGGAACGAGTCCAAAATTGAATCTTTAAAATTAATAATACTTTCTTGGCTAATTCAGATATTCTGAAAAGTCATCTGCTCTATTGTTACTTGCATTGATTAATGACTTCATAATCACAAATAATCACAGAAACGGTGGCTCTAAAAAAAAAATATTAATACATTTTTTATAGAGAATTTTATGATCTACATTTTTGTCTGGGGTAACTTTATGATAAAACTAAATGTTTTTCTGAAAATCGGGAACTTTTTCCGGGTATTAAGTCTGTGGGTACATAGGTACATTAGTGTGGCCCGTTCATGTGTAAGACGTTGTCTTCTTTGAGATATACTATTGCGAGTTGTATCAAAACTTGCATAATCTTACACAGATTATGGTAAAGTTTAAAAAAACTGGAATTGCGTGTCATCTTGAGTTTAAAAGGTATTTTATTATTGAAATCAATGAAATAAAGAACAAGAAAATATAGTAAACAAAAGAAACTTATAATAAATGACAAAAGCCTTAAATTTAAACTTATTTTTGTGGTCGAAATTATGCATTTCTGCTCGACATTGTAATCTGGTTCTAATGAAGCCATCTCTAAAAGAAAAGTACCGTCAGTTATACAATGTGAGACCTCTGTTACCAGTTTTAAACAGCTTTTCACAGACTGTGTGTGACATGAAAAGTTAAGAATTTACAAACATTTTTCTTTTGCCATGATTTGAAGGTCCTCATTAGAAATATGTCGAAGAACCGGCGGTGCTGTAACCCAACAATTGTGCCACACAATAATTTCGGAGTAATCTCTAGCAGACAAGTAAATTTTTGGTGGTTTAAATATCCTGCGAGCTACATTTAGCTTCTTTAGCTTTGATTATGCTTTGCAATGTCAGCTCCCGAACGACAAGTGGGTTTCCTGGGTGCGCAAAAAAACAGATCTTATGTTTTTGGGTAAAAATCGAAAGTAATATGTTTGGCTCCATCCTTAAAAGACTTCTTTTGCTTGATTACGAACCAAATCGGAGCGTACACCTTAAGCACCTAGTTGACAAGCAGTAGCAAATTTTCTGATGGATTGAGGGTATTTACTGAGTAGACGATTGGCGAAAGTAAGCCATCTCGAGTGCATCATTTTTCCAGGCTTGCGGTTTGCTAGCTGCTTATAATATTGAATCACTCCAACTGGGATTAGTGGGAGTTCCATCACATCCAACGCAAATCACGTCCTCTAAATTCCAACCTTAACCCTCTTATAAAGTTGTGATCGAAGTTAGAATTTCCTTTGATCCGGTTGCTGCTAAAATAGAGTTGTGCTCTTCTAAAACTTCTTTCTCTCATATATCAAAGTCTTGTTTTTTCGTCAATCAAAGTTAATGCTTTTTTTTTTTAACAATAAATCCAATATCTTATGAAGTTTCTCTACTGGCTTTAGATACAGCTCTGTAAACTTTGTTTTTACCAATAACTAGTGTTGAATTTCCGTTCGACGACAACCAAAACCGCAGAGGCAGCAGTACATTGCGTTGAAAAACCTTATCTTTCAAATGGAGGTACTTTCCGAAATAAGATTCCAGTAATTGAATAACTCGTTCATGAGTTGCAATTGGAATAGTAGTTTTGGTCCAAATATTGTAGATATCAGAGACAATAGCATATATATCTGAATTTGATGGATCCATTCCATTATACTTCAATTTTAGGTCGTTATTAACAAATAAGACAAAGTTTATGACGTATCATATAGTTGGTAGCTGCCGATCGTCAAGTTCTTTATATGGTCCCAATATAGTAGAAGTAGTTTTACTACTCCTCGCATTCATTGTTTCAAATCACAAAATCTGCTTTTACATTACTTTGAATACAAAGAAAACACTCAAACAAGACGCTCCCTCTTTTTTTTTACTCTCTACTGCTCTCAGAAATTGTTCTCAGCTACATATATTGTGAGAGTTGCGCTACCTTCTATAATTGAAACATGCTCTGGCACATCTTTGAATCATGCAGAGACGCTTACTGCTCTGCTACAGAAGCTACTATGTTTCCATTGTTGTAGTTGTTGTACGAATGGAGGACAGTGAAACTTCAGCGTAAATTTAAGAGTCCCGATCAAAGACCGAAGCAGGGTATACTTATAAAAGTAGGAGCGCGCAACTAGTCGTTCTGGTCACTTAAATATTAAGTTTTATAAGGAACTTATTGCTGGATTGAGAAGTGGGACGAGCAAAATACCTTGCGTTTGTACCATTTTTAGGCCCTGTACCGAAGGTACAAGAGCCTATTGGGTTTGTGCAAATGTATGTAACAGGTAGAAATAATGGTCGGAGACCCCCCAAAGTTACCACCATTATGGTCAGGAATGAAAGAGGAGTCGATATAGCCATGTCCGTCTGTCCGTCCGTCCGTCTGTCCGTCTGTCCGTCTGTCCGTCTGTATGAACGAAAGGATCTCGGAAACGGTAATAGATAGAGACGTCGTGTTTTTTGCATTCGACTAGGATTGCTCCGGAATTTCACAAGTTTATTTTGAAATTTTGCCCCTCCCCCCCTTCCCCATAAAATCACCCCTTAGGGTGAAAATTTCTTCGGCACAAAAAAAATTGAGTTAACCAATATAGAGATAACGTCTCTCTAAGCAAAAATCCAAAAAGTTCATCAAAATCGGATAATAAATGGCGATTTTATAAGCAATTGAATTTGAACAACCCCCCTTTTCTTTTCATTCATATTCGCGCAGTGAGAAGTGGTCATGTGTTTGGTCATAAGCTCGGGAAACATTTAATATGTTTGTTAGGCGACCTGAACTGGTACAGGGCCTCTTACAGTCGGTTACGCCCGACTGTATTTTCTTACTTGTTTCTTTTTAATTTCCTACCTTTTTGTTTTGAACTGCTTGGTCATAATAGTCCAGTCAAAATAGACAAAAAAAAGTCATATATCAGGAAAAATTCGCATAGAGCTGAAAATTGGCAGAGACATTAAATACATCTTTATAAATAAAATGTCAAAAGTCCCCGACGATCCTACTTCTGCATTTTATTCAAGATCAAAAGTACAAAATTAAGGTTTTTCCATATTTCTCGAAAACAGTAAGTTTTATCGTGAAAATAGCACAAAAGTTGTAGATCCTACAATTCTCTACAAAAATGGTCTGTCACTTTTTCTCTTACGATTCACCATTCTTGAGATATCGCGGTTTTAATAATTGGAAAATTCATATATTACATAATATGCACCAAAATGAAGCCTGTACACGTCATCGGACTCTTCTTATAAATGAAAATAAGAAACCTGTATAAATTGAATGAGTATTTTAAAATAAAAGACTATACTGTCAGTCCCTAACTAAAAGGGAATTCCTACTCGACGGTAGCCTTGAGTAACGTCTGCTAGCTACGTCATTGTTCGAGTGTGGAGCTCATTTGAAATGCGTTAAAAAATGCTTCCTTATCTTCATGCGTCAGGACATTTTAATTATGCCAAGTCTGCGCACTTATATCTACAAGATATGATGCAATTAGAGAACTTGATGGATCCTAGTGTTTATCAAAGATTTATCGAAGGATTTTTCACTGTAATACGTTCTGATAAATTAAATTGTGGAACTTCGACGGATATGGTGATGGAACAATCAATGATGAAGTGTATGAAAACAGATGGAGGTGTTGCTCGAGGGAGAAGTACGCAAAAAAGTGTCAATAGTAAATGGGTTTATGGCATGCATACATTGAATACTGTGTGTGAGGGATTGGAAGATCTCGCTAATATTAGAATGGACACAAAAGACCAGCATTTGCATGCAAACGATTCTCGTTTAAAGAGAGATATTGAAGATATTAATAAACTTGTGGAGTGGCTCTCATCACACGATCCGTTCCCTGCGATTTCAAAAATTATGTCCATTGCCAGCGGAGTCGTCGGCGATGACTTGCTTCTATAAGCAAAATGATTGGCCAAACTTTTAATAAACGCGCTGATAGAGTACTTCCTCTATTAAGTGCAAGTAGCGTCATTAAAGTACATGATGAAAAGGTGCCTATGGACCCAGTATTATTATTTCAACGCATGAGCATTTCTAAGACATTTGAAGATGAACTTGAAACATTCTTCCTCACCCATTATCACTCTTTGATGAAGTGGGAATGCGTAAAACTATGAAGTCAGCTCTTTACAATTGCTTTGAATGTTTAAACTTCGAAATTGATAACACAAATGCTATCTACATCTTCGATGGAGGGTATCCATTACACCGTGTTGTATGGGATCGAGTTGAAACATTTCATATTATTTTTGAAAAATATGTTCAGTATTTACAAAGACATTTTGGTCATAACAATACGATTCTATTTGATGGATATACTAACCATACGAAAAATATTAAAGCTGCAGAACAACGTCGTCGGATTACAAAAACATCTTCATCTGTTGATATAGTTTTTGATCGATCTATGAAAGTTCCAACAAACCAACAACAATTTCTTGCAAATACTCACAATAAGTCTCGCTTCATATCAATGTTATGTGAAGAATTTACAGCTGCTGGTATTCCAACAAAACAAGCTGACAATGATGCTGATGTCTCTATAACTGAAACCGCAAAAGAACAATGGAGAAGCTCAAATACAACTGTCGTTTGTTGGGAAAGATGTTGATTTGTTTATATTACTGACTGCCCGGACTCCAAATGATAAAATTATTTACTTTTTGAAACCTGGGAAACCTCAAGTGCAATCGAAAATATATTCATGACAAAGTCTGACTGCATATCCGAAATGTCAAGCTCATATTTTATTTTTACAAGCAATAACTGGTTGGGATACTACATCAGCCGTTTTTAAAAGAGGTAAAATATCAGCATTCAAATTGTTCGAAAAACGAAATGATTTAACTCTTTTGACTCTTTGACACTTCTTCACACGACATCGTTACAAATGGAATTCGTTGTCTTCTTGCAATGTATGGTGCTCCAAAAAAAATTGATTCCGTAGACAAATATAGATATTTGAGGTTTGTAAAATCTGCATGGAACTATAAAACAGTACAGTTGTCTTGTCTGCCTCCAACATCTGCTTCTGCCATTCAACACTTGTATCGTGTTTATTATCAAGTTCAAGTGTGGCTAGGCAATGAACTGGACCCAGAAGGATGGGATTTGAAATTGAAAGATAATTATTTGGAGCCAATTCAAACTCTACTCCCGCCTGCTCCAGAAAAACTGCTTAATACTATTTTTTGTAAATGCAAGACGGATTGTAGTAAGAATTGTGGCTGTCAAAAAGTGGGTTTATTTTGTTCTCCCGTATGCATCAATTGTCAGGGTCAGAATTGCACCAATATTGAAACCAATAACATGGATGAAAATATCTATGATATTAATGAAGAGACAATTGATGCATCTCTTTTCTTAGAGCAGCGAACAGATATTCTGCAAGAAGATGAAAATGAAGACGAAGAAAGAATTGTCGAAGAAGAATTAGACAATTATCTAATATAAAAACATTTGCAAGAAAGCAATCTATTCCACTTTGATCATAAGCAATATTACAATTCTTTCAATAATAGCATACGATCTGATCAAACTTTCTTTATAACAATAGATCGTGAAGTATACCAACCAAGGAAACCACGTTAAAAAAATGCATTACCTCATAGGTCGTGCGGAAATGTGTGCATATTATGTAAAATATGAATTTTCTAATTATTAAAACCGCGATATCTCACGTGACCAGACCATTTTTGTAGAGAATTGTATGATCTACAACTTTGTCTGACATATTTTCACGATAAAACTTACTGTTTTCGAACTTTTGACCTTGAATAAAATTTTTTGCACATGTAGGATCGTCGGGGACTTTCGACATTTTATTTAATATGATATGTTTAACGTCTCTGCCAATTTTCAGCTCTATGCGAATTTTGCCTAGGTCAAATGTCTATTTTGACTGGACTATAATTTAGGGAAACAGTTAATGTGTTTGTTAGGCGACCTATACTGGTACAAGGCCTCTTACAGTCGGTTATACCCGACTATAATTTTCTTACTTGCTAAAATACTCAAAGAATTAAAGGTTCTGGCTACGACGGAGTCGCTAGATTTACTAAAACACTTCCGGAAAGGTAGTTGATGTCATTAGCATTGCTTTTGAATGTCATTTTTGTGATGCTTCCAAAACCAGTTAGTACAGAAACGACTTGTTAGATTTTACAGAAAAATAAGTTTGCCACCTAGTTTTTTTGTAGAATATTAGCAGTTTTAGGTGGCATCAGAACATGTCCTTCCTGTCGTTCAGTATGTCCTTGGGACATTAAAAATTAGCAGTTTCAAATTCAAATTATTGAAATAGTGTGACTGGCAGATTTAATCAAATTCAAACAATTAATTATTTTTTCTTTTTTTTTTTGTATAGTTTCCCCGAAATTCTAAATTGTGAGCGATGATTAAATATAACGTGGCCATCTATGCAAGAAAGAGCAGCGATGCCAATGTTGCTCGTACAGCAAAACGTAGTAAAGCGCGTCCTGCGAACCATTTCGACGGGTGTGGAAGTGCACGCAGCACTCAGATGCGCATACGCAGCCATGTAAAGCCAAAAAGCAAAATGAACTCTTCTTTGTGCCTTCTTCAATGTAGCAACATGTCATGTCAACGGATGGATGAGCGAGTTGTAGCGGAGAATCAAGCGACTCAAGTAGCTCTCCCTGAGACAAAGGGTCAAGGTGATATGATGAAACCATGCTTAGAGCAATCTATAAATGTGACCAAGCTATCAAATTTAGGTTTGCACAAAGTTGAGAATTCGCTTATTATCAGTGGACGGAAACGGACGGGTAAGAAGCCAAGTTATGTAGTGATTAATCCAGCGGAATGCGATGATGCTTGTAAATTGCCAACATCCGAGAATGATGGACATACACCTGCTGATGCACAACATATAGATAGCTGTTCCACATTCGATTCGGTGGATTCGGTGCTAAATGTTTCACCGGCAACTAGCTTAGTGGCGCTGCTTGAGTAGAAGCTTAAATGGAGCGCTGGCATGCAAGTGATGCGTGAAATAGTGCGAAGCAAATTCATTTATGCAAAGCAAAAATTACATTTGTTCTAAAAGTCGTTAAAATATTTTAATATGTACTCGTCTATAAAATCGCTTATGTACGTAAGAAAATGGGAGCAACGTTGAAATTTAATGAATTCAAATGCATTTGCAACGCGTGCTCTGCCCATATCCATCTCCTTTATTCGTTTGAGATGTCTTTCTCACTCGTAAGCTTTCTCACTCGTTCGGTTCGTTCTGTCGCGCATAGTTTGCACTAATTTTCATTCATTCATTTAGACATTCATTCATTCAATTTCATTAGAGTCACAAAAACCCAGCGCTGAAAAAGCACCATCTACGGACACAGACGGACGGACTTTGACTCGCATTCATTTATCAGTGCACAAGCAGCAACAGAAGCGGCAACTAGTCGTGCGGTGGTGAGTGTGTGGAGGAAGTGTTGGGGAAGTTTTGGCATTCGGAACACTGACGACGGCTTGAAGCAGATGGCATATACTGTTGACGTGAATTTCGATGGAACGTCTTTTTCGGTAGGTCACTGGGTGGGATGGGGCTTTGCGCGCAAAAATGTTCAAGTAACAAAATTTATGTACATATATAAAAATGAATGCTGTATGTATATATGTCTCCTATTATGACTTCTGTCGTAGCTACAGCAATGAAAATAATATGGAATGTATTCAACACCGCCATAGAAGCTCAGCCGATTCCTCGGAAAACCGTTCTTTGTAGATCTGCATAGTCTTGCAATACTGTCTCTGTAGCATCAGACACATTTGAAAGTCTCTATTATTTTAATACTATCACCAAAAAACTCGATACTGCTAATATCGATTTAATACTCTTCACACTTAGTGTGAATGGTAATACAAATGTGCCACGGAACTTGTAGTTCATGAAAAAAATCATTGGAGTCCCCATAAAGAATATATATTCCTGAACAGCTTAGCACGACGAATCAAACTAGCCATGATCATCTGTCAGTCTATTTAAATAAGAAGAATATTTAGGCTTCGGTTAGTTTTAGTAAGTTTTATGGATATCCTGTTCACCTGTACTTTCAAGGGATCGATATGACGATTTAATCGATTGCATGTGGAGGGGCATCGCCACTCAATTTCGGAGGGATTCCTTTATCATATTGTGACTCGTTGACTATGGGACCACCGCAAGAGTATATTCTTTAAAACAAAAACCAAAATTTCCAAATTGGTACACAATTGACGGAGACATCGATATATAAAAGGAAAACAAAAATACAGTCGAACATAGAGCTTCCCTCTTTTTGAAGTCGCACAAATGACCCACGACCAATCACTTCAGTCATTGCTGTACATGCGGCATGTTCTTCTTCTTCTTCCAGTCTCTTTTTTACAAGTCTGCTCCAGTTTTATTGTTCTAGCATGCGGTTAGGCAAGTTTAGGCAGTCAAATATGGTCAAAATACTTAAATTATTTAATAAAAAACTGTTTTTAATTTTTGGAACTGTAAAAAAAGATGAACTACTCCATAAATAGTGTCTTTGAAAAACAAATGCATCATTGCCAACAGAACAAAAATCTGAGAGAATACGATCCCGGTGTCCACATTACCCCATCAGGTCAAAATCAAGGTCAAATAAAGATCAAGCATCTAAATATGACTGATAGAATTTTTTTGACCCTAGATTCTGAAAGAGCGGGAAATTTTACGTCCGAATAAGTCTTGACCTATATTTTGACCCGACCTTTAAAGGTCATTCGGAGGTCGTTTGCGGTCAAATCCTTCTTTTGATATTTCGGCTTGTCTCTTAGCTAGAAATGGATCTCAAACCAGTTGAATTTATGCTTTTGGGGTCGCTGAATACAATCCCGGTGTCCACATTACCCTATCAGGTCAAAATCAAGGTCAAATAAAGGTCAAGCACCTAAATTTGACTGATAGAATTTTTTTGACCCCAGATTCTGAAAGAGCGGAACATTTTACGTCCGAATAAGTCTTGACCTATTTTTTTACCCGACCTTTAAAGGTCATTCGGAGGTCATTTTGCGGTCAAATCCTTGATGCTTGACCTTTATTTGACCTTGATTTTGACCTGATGGGGTAATGTGGACACCGGGATCGTATTCAGCGACCCCAAATACATAAAGATCAACTTGACTCAGAGAAGGTCCACCTCAATTTCATTTTGTGGCCCTGTGTAATTAGAGCCAATAAACAATCACGGTAATTTGCAATGATTTAATGGGCGTATGTAACGGGCACCGTGAAAAAAAGCTAGAACAAATGGATGGTGTCTCGAAAATAGACTCATCGTATATCTAAGACTGTTTGAGGTAAATCCATGAGTATTGGTACTTATCAAGCACCCTAGAAGTGCCTCCCTTCCATACGAGCGAACTACAAACATTGACGTAGCAACGTGCACGTGGCGTACTGTAGTCACTTCTATAATAGAATACACCAACATCAGAGAAGATAAGCTTTCTTTGCTTGGAAATAGCCACAGACCTAAAAAAAATATCCTATTAAAAGTTTCCAGAGGAATTCTCTGAATATTACTTCCAAAAAACATAGACAAACCCTTCTCCGAGCTCTCGTGCTTTGTAGTATAGCGTGCTCTTAATATCATCAGCAAAGAAATCTTCTCGATCTCCATTGTTCGCGAAGGCAATCTTTTGATACTAGTTAACAGCAGTAAGTGCCAAAGAAATTTGTGAAAGTAACACAGTCTGTGATGTCGAATGCAAACTTCACGCCAATCATAACGTCGTCAAGGACACCATCTACGCCCCCTACTCATCAATACACCACAAGCATAAATAGGCGAAGAGTTATAATGCCTGAATTTTAATAAGTGTAAATGGTCCATTTTCGATAGCCTTCACTTCACAATTGACATCGAATCCAGCAGCTCTGTAATGAACCTTTTTCATTTATACAAATCCCATCTATCCAATCCTGACTTATTTAAATAAAAAAACTAATGCTGAACTTTCGACCCTTCGAATCTCACTGTTTTCAACCTCAAGAAAGATTTGGACGATATAAAAAGTTGAGTTGGGGTTCCCATTTCGTCGCTAAAATATAAGGTTGGAACAAAAAGTTGTTTATTTCATATCTTTATAATATTGCGTAGAAACATGCGATTTAGTTCGAATAGGCGCCGTTTTGAACAATAACCTGTTGTGTACTAGATTCCTTCATTATGCACCGCTCATAGAAGCTTGCTTCCCTATTTGTCAAGGAGATAGTCGATTTTCGCAAGCCGCTTTTGAGGCAAATTTCTTGCCAGCAAAATGACAGAAAGAAACGTTAATTCGATTGTGCCAGATCCGGACTATAAGATGGATGCATAACCAACCGAACTCCCAGAGCTTCTGGCGCGTCACAATCGAAATGTGTCGTCTGGCGTTGTCCTGATGGAACACAATTCCTCTCCTTTTGGCCAAAGATGGCCGCTTCTGGGCTATTGCTGCCTTCAAGCTGGACCGCTTGTTCATAGTAGAGGATCGAATTGAGCGTTTGGCCATAGGGAAGCAACTCATAGTAGATGATTCCCTGCTAATCTTACCAAACACACAGCAAAACTTTTTGAGCTGCTTCGCCACCCTTCACCCACGACCGTTTGCGCCAGCCAATCACCTGTCACCATTCGCTTCAGAAACGGGTCGATTTTGTTGCGATTCAGCAGCGATTCGCAGATAAAATTTCGGTCCATGGTTTTTTTTTGGTGTCAATTCGTGTGGCACCCATATATCGAGTTTTTTGTGTAGCCAAGCTTCTTCAAATGCCTTTGAACGGTCATATGACTGATAATCACCTCCTGGGCGATGGTACAGCTGCTACTATGGCGGTCTATCTTGATCACTTCCTTGATTTTATCGACTTCTTCGACGACAGGTCTTCCGTAGCGTTGTGCATCTTCCACTTCCTCCACACCAGAACGAAATCGAGTGAACCACTGTTGTGCTACGCGAATTGAACAAGTATCGGCTCCGTTAACATCACAAATTTCTTTGACAGCTTGCGATGCGTTTTTGTAAAATATGGTGAATTTCTTCCTTCGAGACCTCCATGTTCGACGCCCTGTTGCTCACAACTAAATTGCGCAATGTCTGCTTGACACTCACACCTTTCAAACGTCGTAAAGTATGCCGCCATACGACAAATATTTACCGAGATATACCTTATTGAAAAAAAGAGCGCGAAACACGAAAAGACTTTTGTTCCAACCTTATATATTATATTGGACTCAGGACCAGTTAAATGCACTCACCGTATTTCTAAAGAGTTTGGTCAAGTTTGGTCAAGGTCACGCCAGACAGAAGGCAGAATAAAGTCTTTTCAGCAATTTTGATCAAATCGAAGAAATAACTCTGCAGCTTTTACCAAAGTTGCCCACAACATATAAAAGTCTTCTGGCGGGAGACTTTACTGACATCTTTAAACAAAAACGGAAATTTAAAAGCTTCGCTACACTCTGGAGAGGTAACTGATTTAATAGTGGAAGACCATTATTGTTTGTGTTCAAAGGCTTTCAAATATGATATGGTATGGAGTTGTTTGAGATCAATCCGAACAACGGCCCATAGATTGGTCAATATAGCTATAGTCTGCTATACTGGACAAAAATTATGGCATCCTATTTAAAATTATTAACTAGGCAACCTCTGACAAAATTAAAAATCAGTTTAACAACAGAATTTTTCTATTACCAAGTTCAGTTGAATTTTTTTTTTGTCTTTTAAATAAATTATTTAAGATTTTTAATTTTCAAAATTCCGCAAATTATGGCTGAGTGCAAAGATTTTAGATTAAACGATTTATTATATTTGAGCAGGGTATTTAAAATTAATCAAGGTAAAGTATCGGCAGTGATTGCGCCCGATCAAATAGTCCACACACCTTCTGAAGTTGAACCTGGTCCGAAGGAGGCAGTTGTGTTAAAAAATCTTGCTGCAGCGATAAACAATATGGGCCAGCTGTCGGCTAAAGCACAGAATCTTCATACCGCGATTACCACAATGGAGAGGCTGAGAAATGATGCCAGTCAAACACTGTACTTGGTGGCATACAAGCAGCACATGGCGGGCATGCTCAAAGTTGGTTGGAAAAACCTTTCGCTCCTCAATATACGTGGTTTATTTCAGCCGCCGAAGGCTGTGCCCTCTGTTTTAGACTTTTACGTACATGAGTCGTATCAGCTAAAAGGGTTGGGCCGCATGCTTTTTGATCATATGCTGGCCGATCAGCGCTGGCAGCCGGATCAGTTGGCCATAGACCGTCCTTCCAGTAAAATGATGAACTTCTTACAAAAACATTATGGGCTCTGCCAAGTTGTTCCTCAAATGAATAATTTTGTTATATTCCGTGGCTTCTTCGGAGCGGAAAAAGAAGCAGAAGAGTTGCCAGGCAGAACAGCAGCGAACATCTTAGCAAAATGGCGAGAGTGATGGAGGGAAATGACTGTTGGTAAGTGTGCAAGCGATAAGTGTTAGAATTTTAAATAGTATTTTTTAAAAAATTTTTTTTTTTAGAGCGGCAGAAACTCAGGCATTCCATAGTCTGACGGATAATTTATGTAACGCAAAATGGAATTAACGAATGGTAAATGCTTCTGAGAGAGTGAGCTCAAAAAATTATGTAGGTATTGCATGGTTGCTGCTGATAGATATCTATTCAAAAGCATCTTTGGAAAATAAATAAATAATAGAATTGGAGCAAATAAAATACTGATCTGAAGTCTCTCTTTAAACATATCAACCCAATTCATATTGTTACAAACTTTGCGCGGAAATCTATAAACTTTGTGAGCAGCGTGACATAAGCCTCTTCACTAAAAACCAAAAACTAAATAGCGATGTATGGCGTATGGTGTGTGCTGGTGGAGAAGTATTTTTTGAAGTTAGTGCTGCTGCTGCTGCTGCTGCTGGAACATGATTGTTGGTTATAAAAATACTCCGACATAAAAGGAAAACGAAGAGACGAGATTTGCCATCAAATGCCAGACCAAAAGTGTCCCAACAGTGTAGTGTCAATGTGAAAGGGTTTAGTTGCCAGCTTCAACACAGAATGATGTTCAGACAGTGCCGCGGTGATGCGGGCACACTAAAGAGAGTGGGTGATGTTGCCACTGTTGCCGAAGAGGGTTAAAGAACTACATATTTTAAAACTATTCAGCGTTCGCGCGCGTGTATGTGTCTGACTGTCAAACTCGCAGTTTGTATGTATGAGTTTGTATACTGGTCATTAGTTTGAGTGCGGCGCATGGTGTCCAAAAATATTTAGTTCCACTACTTGTACATCCACCCCGGCAGGCGTTGTAGCGGCAATCAGCTGCTGTGCGCTTTGTGCTACTTTTCGATTCTCAAGCAGGAGCCACATGGATGAAATAAAGTGAGTTAGGATGGTATGGAATCGTTTTGATGCCAAGGCTAGGCAGCCCAGGGCAGGAGTGGCATTTCTCTAGTCGGATTAGTTGCACGTCATGTTGCCACTTGAAGTGTTTATGTGCGTATTCATATCAGCATGCGACACTTAATAAAAACAATGCGCTCATCCTGATACTCATCGTTGTCGTCAGTTTTCTCGCCTTCCTCGCTTACGTCCTTGACGTCCCTCTCGAATCTATGCGACTTAAATGGAAATCCATTTTAGTGCTGCTGTTTTTGCTTTCCGTTTTTATTGTTTTTATATTATTTTCAAATAAACACAGATACACACACACACATACACACACATACTCGTATATGTGTAATATAAAATAATAAAACTAGTGTTGGAGTGTCCTTCATCTTTGTTCAAATGCTATTGCTCTGTCTGTGGCTGTGTGTTTTTATGAGTGCTGCTCCATGCCTAAGTAGATGTGTGTGTGTGTGTGTATCTATTTGTTTTATTTAAATGAGTGCTTATCCTTTTGGGTTTATAAATTTATAATTAATTGTTTTAAAGTCTCCAGCAGCAGTTGCAGCAAATTAAAATTGGATTGTGCTACTCTTTGCTAGTTGTCTCTGTTTTTTGTGCCGGTGTGTGTGTGTGTCTGTTTGTATATGTGTATGTAGATATGTAAGAGAAAAGTGCGTTCCAAAGTAAGAAGGACTTTTGAAATTGAGTATTTTCTGCACAAATAAATTTTTAGCAGTGCATATTGGACTTTAAGCAATGCCCAAAATTCATATCAGATATCAGATACATACAACGGATTCTTCAAATCAGATACCCCTTAGATTATACAATGGATTCTTCAGTTGGGGCTTAACATAACCGGGTGCTTTTGACTTTTTTGTTTATAAAAATCATAACTTTTAAACTAATTAAGATTTTTTTAAAAGATAATTGTTCAGTCTTTAAATCAGAATACTACAATAAATGGTGTTTTGTCTCCTATGATTCCAAAGGAGACAAAGAAACTGATACATTTGTACATTTCTTAAATGCCATGAAAGCTGCACAAGTAACATCGGAAGGAACCGTGTCCACTGAGCATGAACCTACCCTTCTTCGAGTTATTCTAGTGAGGTGCTTATGCCGTGCATTTGTATTAAAATTAAAAAGATTCTCTTTTTCTTTCAAGATGAGAAATTAAAAGCAAGCATCAATGGTTTGTGATGTATAATACGAGGCTCTGTCACACTATCATCTTTTAGACCTAATGCTGGAGGTAACCCCTCATTTAGTATGATTTTTAATTGTGTTATCTCTAGGTATTCGATGTTCAGCTGATGGGGAAATATGATCGGTACTAATTGCGGTATTAAGGAATGTCTGTTCGAAAGCCACAAATGTTTATTTACCTGGTTTAAATAAAAAAAATGTATATTGGCTCTTTGATAAAATATTTGACAGCCATCAGAGCAAGGCAATTACACTTCCAAAAGTCCTCTTTACTTTGGAACGCACCTTGTATCTGTATATATGTAGATACAAGTATATATATATATAAATTTGAGTGACCACTCTGTGCCGTTCAAGCATTTTTGTGGCATGCTAATCGTTGCTCATGTTAATCGTTTTGTTAATTATCTGTGTTTGTGGTAAAATTATTAACTTACGGAAAGGTCAATCAAAGAAAATGTGGCAATCAGAAATAAAAGCAAATAGCAATAGGTTCAACTATGTAAAACGATACAAAAATAATTCAAATCTTTGTATCAACAATGCAGGTTTTGGAACCAAAAGTTCTCAATGCCACAATCACTCATAATCGAACTTATTTTCATGGCCCGATAACTGTATTTGATTTTATTTATGAATGTATGGAAATATCAACTACATAATTAAAAAGTTGCTTAAATATAATTAATGGTGTCAAACGCCCGCTCGAAGTCCACAAAAAGTAGGTATAGCGGGGACCTCCATTCGACCGATTGTTCCACAATGATGCGTTGTTTATTTATGTGGTCTATACAAGGTGTTTAAAGTTGGCGGGATTCTGGCTAAGATGATGAAGGCCAGTACTTATTGGATAGAGTTTAAAAGCGTTATACCACTCCAATTTCTGCACTGACTTAGGTCCGCCTTCTTGGGAATAGTGACAATCACCCCTTTTTTCCAGTCATCTGGAATGGTAGCAGATATCCATGCCGCACAAATAATGGGGTGTACGGCGCGTGAGATGGTGTTAAGCAGTTCGGCCGGTAAGCAGCTTTGTTGTTTCTTAGCTTGTTTAAGGCCAGGGTTATTTCGTCCCCAGTAGGCGGATCAGCAGAAATAATTCTGTTTGCGTTTCGACGTTGCTCGGTGTTGGGAGTTGTTGGAGTTTCTGACCCAGTGTCATCGATTTCAAAGAACTCTTTCCAGCATGTCAGTTGGTCTTCGACTGACGATAGACTGGACTCGTCACAAGCCTTGATGGAATATTTGGCTTAAAGTTTCCTAGTTCCTTTACCGCTATGTAGACACCGCGTAAGTTGTTGCAGTTCGCTGCGGATAAGAGGGCACTTCGTACGCCTTTGCACTTCGTTATATAACCCACGAAGGTAGGTGCGGTCGTGTATTGCACATGCATTTAGCTGTGCTTTCAATAGCCTGCGCTCCTCAATCAGAGTCCAGATGGTGTTACTTATCCACGGCTTCCTTCTGAAGTGCTGCAAGTTGACTGTTTTCTCCAAGTTGGTGTAGAATTATGACGCGAAAGGGCAGAGAATAGTTCGTTTTGGTACCGTTGGCTGGTGTTTCCAGGCCATCCAGGTTGAAGAACTGTTTGTGTTGCTGTTGCCTTCTGATTCCTTCTGGACATACACGTAACCGTTCAACAATCAGATTGTAATCGCTGAACATATCAGCTCCTCTATACGCACGCACGTCCATCAGACAGTTGTGAAATCCCCTGCTAATCAGCACATGATCGATTTGGTTCCTAGTGCGCCCATGGGGGGACTCCTAGGACAATGGTTATGTTCCGGAATTTACTTTTAAGTCGAGCTGTTATCATGCGGTCAGAGAAAGGCAACACGTGTTTCAAGCTTTTTGGCTATTATTATGCCTACATCATTTGGTCGTCTTTGAGTGTGGCCACTGTATATGAAAATGTGACCTGTCAGGGTGTAAGATTCGCCTTGCCTGAGCCCTCTGGTTTCAGAAAGTCCTGGCAGCGCTCCATCTCTCTGCACACTTGCGCGAGTTTAGAAGAATCAGAAAGAGAGCGCACATTCCATGTTCCTATTCGAGTCAGTTGAACGGTTGTAGTTGTTTCCGTTTCTTGAGTGAGAATAATTTTAACGGTCGGGTCACTAGCCCAACGCAACCTGCTTTATGTCTAAGGAAGGACTTATTGACCTCCGCCCGACTACAAATTAGCCAGCAAGTAAAGAATTATTGACTTTCTAAAATCCTGTTTCTAGCCGCCCCCGCGTAGAGTCGCACTACCGTCAGTGCACACAGTAACGACACGTACATCGGAGTGTTACATGTTGTTCCCCTTGTGTACCTGATAGGCTGAGGGCCAATTGCCATTGAAGCAAGTAAGGGGAATTAATTTCACAAATAAGAATTTTGTGGAGAAAAACCACAGAGAGCATAGATCTGCGTGATGAAAGAGTTGAAAGATCAATTATTTTTAATCTGTCCTTATAAGAAAGAAAACTTTAGATGGGTATCCCAATTAAGCCTGCGAAGAGCAAAAAGAAGATACTGTTTTTGAACAAATTCAATACGGTCTTGGTCAATACCATACTAAGGATTCCACACACAGAATCCAAATTCTAAAATTGGGCGTACAAGTGAGGTATAGAGGAGTTTAGTGGTATAAGGGTCATTAAAATCCTTAGACGAACGCTTAACAAAGCCAAGAATAGAATTTGCTTTGTTCACCGTTTATCCAATATGATTATTATAAATAAATTTGGGTTTCATAAGGAAATCCAAATCATTAAAACAATATTGTCTTCGGAGGATAATGTTATTTAACGAATAATTTATTATAAATGGATTTCTGCGATGAAATGTCATACATTTATATTTTGAGATATATAAGTTCAGATAGTTAAGACTACACCATGTACGTAGGGAGTTCAAATCGGCTTGCAGTAAACTGTGTTGAGAGACATCAGAATATGACAAATATAATTTGACGTCATCTGCATAGCAATGGGAAGGTCATTAATAAAAATATTGAACAATATAGGACCAAGGTGGCTCCTGGGGGAACACCAGAAGACACTACAATAGTCTTAGATAAACAATTGCAGAATAATACATTTTGTGTCCTACTCGATAAGTATGCCTCAATCCAAAAACAAAGAGAGGGCTTCCTATAGTTTTCAATTTAAACAAAAGGTGTTTGTGACACACACTATCAAAAGCTTTACTGAAGTCTGTGTGTTGACATCAGTTTGACATCCGGACTCAAAACCATTATTCACAACAAAAGAAAATTCTAACAGATTTGTGCAAATGGATTTGCCTCTAACGAAACCATGTTGGTAAGGACTCATAACAGACTTTAACGATTGTTGCAATTGGTCTGGAATGATTTTTTCGAACAGTTTTGGATATTTCGAATATCAGACTTGATGCCTGTTTTATAAAGGGAAATAATGAAAGATTCTCTCCAAAGAGATAGAAACTTGCATAACCTTATAGATATGTTGAAAATAATCCATAAAGGGAAGTAAATTAAGCTAGAACACTATTTTAGTATACTACTGGGATTATTATCGGGTCCAGGTTTTAAGAAAAATTTAGTGGATAAAAGACATGTTAAAATAAATTGAAAATTGTGGAATAAAATATAGCAAATATAGCTCAAGAAGTCTATCAGAACAATGGCGAACATTGTTACATTGTTGCAAGGACAACTCAAATAAACTATCAAGAAACTTATTCTATTCAGCTGGAATCAGCATAGAAGAGTCAATCATATTTGACCAACTTTTATTTGGTAGATTAACATCGTCCATGACAATAAGATGATCTTTTTCGCTAAAGAATGTTGACTGTAACTGTTTACTTTGTATGCAGGAGGAAAGTATGAAAAGGTCACAGATAAGTTAAAACTACGTTAAGAAGTTTTAACACAAATAAATTCAATATCCTGATTTGGAAGTCTTGTTTCCTCACTCATTAGAGATGATTTGACTGAGATTAGAACACCACCACCAGAGCGAATGGAATGATCTTTTCTAAAAGAATTTAAATTATCATAAAATAATTCTGAATTGAGGATTTGTGGTTGAAGCCAAGTTTTAGTGAAGACAATGATATAAGCACTAAAAGAAGAAACTATTAAGATACAAATATCTAAGCTTAGTTCTTAATCCTCTTACAATTTGATAATGGATTTGGAAAGAAGTAGCGCCTAGTTTTTTTGACACAGACGGTGAAACAGCAGGCAGTTCAACACCATTCTGTGCAGAAGTTCGTTTATTTTTATGCAGATATTCATCCACAATAAACATTAGGCGAAAGTGTAGTATCGACAGTGGACACGGGAACAATTACCTTAAAATAAGAAAGAAGCAACGAGAGTAAGTAAAGTTAAATTTAGACACAGATTTATTATTGTTAGAGCATTGAAGAGAAGATTTTGTGTTAAAATTAATATTGTCTTCAGTCGTGTCGGCGTGACATAAGCACAAACGTACGTGGGGCTACAACTGTCAAGCTATGTGGCTTTTGAGATCGGCCAGGTGTTGGGTAAGCCGAGTCAACCAACAAAGGCTCGTTATGCAATACCATGGAGCATTATTTAACTACCACCAAAGGGTAACTAGTAGCACTTGATGAAGATTCAAGGTTGAGACCAGTAATAATTAAAAATTGATTGAATGGTGATTAGTTAGTACAGCATGTTTCTCGAAACTTCTATATGTGGTGAATTTTACTAGAAATAGCAAATTTAGTCAATACTTAGCTCATCACTATCAAATGATTCGTATAGGTCCAGGTTAGACTACTGGAAGAAGAGGTCCTCATGCTCATCTAATTCACCTGTCTGAGTCTTTGTAAGAATAACATTTTGTTGTCGTTAAACTTTAAAACTTTAATCTAAGCCTATATAAAGTATTCCATAAAGGTCTTAATCGGACCACTAAAAGAAGAAGTAGATATAGACCTGACATTCTATCTGGTGACATTCTATCTCAGATAAATAGTATTTAATGAACGCGGCCACTGTTCTTTAAACGGTATTACTTCTAAAAACCTGCCCCGTTCTTTCTGAGTTTTTGATTGAAAATATTTTGTTTTTCTGGTTATTTTAACTAATACCCCAAAATTACTACATTTTACTTTAACTCTAATTAAATATTCCATATAGGTCCATGTTGGACTACTAAAAGAGGTAGCCCCAAAAATTTGTCCCTATTTTTTTAAGTTTGTAAGAAAAACTTTTTTTGTGTTTTAGTTCTGCTTGCAGCTACAAGTTTTGTGTATCTTAATTCAATAAAAAAAAGTTTTTATACGTCCATATCGTACCAATAGAAGCATAGATCCCTTTGCACCAGTTTGTTGTATTTTTAACTAATCCCATTATGAGAGTAGACACGGTTAGAGAGCAATAGAAAAAAAAAAAAAAACTAACGAAGTAGTCAACGAATCAGTTATCGTTCTCTGAATTAATTTGAGAGATTTCATTAAATAGTTCCGATTTGAAAACCATATTTTTTCTGGAATATAAAATGTCAAGATATACACAATTTTTTAGAAAGTTTGATCGTTTTTTCCGTAATATATACGAAGATGATGATGCACTGGAACTCGCTGCCATGGAAATCTGGCAAAAGCTTTCGCAACAGAGCAAAAGCCGCTTTGATGTGGTAAGCCAAACTGTAACATTTTTGCTTCAAAATGTAAACATTTTTTATACGAATCCTGCACTTCTATTTGCCAAACTACGTCCCATAGCGAAAATATCCTAACACAAAATTTACAGAAGCATTTATGATATCGCTGAAACGAAACTGTTTGTCTATGCGTTCGGAATGTAATGTAACATCGTCATCTCCAAGTCTAGCGAAACAAAGAAATTACAATAACTCCGTTGCCGTGGCCGTCGCTGAAGAAGTAGGCTCAATCGCTTCTCGTACAAGACAGACATCGCACAAAACCGACGCAGCCAATAAGCGAAAGGAAAACACAAAAAAAAGTTCCGTCAAGGTGCCGAAGAAGTTACCGAAGAATTGCTCGGATGCAAAAACCGAAAAGAATTTGCGAAAATCACAAAAGAAGATCAGCACCACATACAAACTGCAACGTGCCAGCCCCGTATACAATCCAAAGATTCCTAAGAAGAGTGAATACTGCGTTTGCAAAAGAAATCAAGAGCCTCCTAACAAGACTGAGTACTGCGTTTGCAAAAGAAATCAAAAGCCTCCTAAAAAGACTGATTACTGCGTTTGCAAAAGAAATCCGATTAAGAAGAAATATTAAGCAATTGATGTGAATTCCATCACCTAACCATTTCCCTAACCATTTCCCTAAAGAACTTCTTATCAACCTCTCTAACATAGCCCTAACCACCACTTTGGCCGGCTTCCTAACCGCTTCCCTCACCACCACCCTAACTACATTCCTAACCACCATCCTATACCACCCCCTAACTACCTGGATGCAACGCACTTTCTAACCTGCTTGAGACTGCATATTAACTTTAAAAAATTTAAAATTATTTGTATTTCTTTTTTTATTTCTTTAGATTTTTGACAATTGTCGTGACAAAATGTATCAAAATGTATAGCTCCAAATTTAATTACCCAATAAAACGTTTCGATTTATTTAAATATTTATAAAAAAATTAAAAACAAAAATAATTCAAGAATAAAATAAAATCTGGGTTCCTCTCCTTTTAGAAGACAATATTTTTATTATCATACACAGCGGTCATCAAGCACGTTTAGGTTCATCAAGGTTTAGGTGTGCCAAAATTCTGCTAAGCCAGATTTGTCTAAAATCGGCCTACGATTCCAAATTTTCAAGTCCGAAAATCCTAGAGTAAGAAATTTAGAGTGATTATTTGATACAGCGTTTTTAACAGAATTCAAGGTCGAATAAAAAAGGAGAGAATTTATTGAAATGAGTTATTGAGAGCGTAATTAGTCTTACGAAAAGGAACATTTCATGAGATTGATTGAAGCAAGTAAGGGGAATCAATTTCACCAATAAAAATTTTGTGAAGACAAACCACAAAGAGCATAGATCTGCATGAGAAAAGGGTTGGAAGATCTTTAATTTCAATCTGTCCTTATAAGATTGAAGATTTGTATGACTATCCCAATTAAGACTGCAAAGAGCAAAAAGAAGGAACTGTTTTTGAACAGATTCAATACGGTCTAGGTGAATGATTCCATACACAGGAACCAAATTCTAAAATGTGGTGGACAAGTGAGGTATAGAGGAGTTTAGTGGTATAGTTAGTTAGTTAGTTATGTGGCCGTCAACCGTTTGCCGGTCATGGCCGCGTCCAGGAAAGCGCGCCAGCCTCCATAATCTTGTGCGCGCTGACGCCAGTCGTTTTGAATGCCAAGTACAGAAAGATCTCTCCATACCTGGTCATTCCATCGAGTGCCCGGTCGACCTCTACGTCGGCGTCCACCAATTAATTTTGGGCCCCCATGTAAACCATGCGTGCTGGAGCTCTTTCATCCATTCGAATGAGGTGCCAAGCCCAGTGCAGCCGCTGGCATTTTATGCGCTCAAATATGTCAACCTCATCGAATAGCTTGTACAGCTCGCGGTTCATACGGGACCTAAACTCGTCGCCAACTCTAATACGACCTCCTCTCGAAGACTTCCAACGCTGTCTCGTCCGACTCAATCACGGTCCATGCCTCTGCGCCATACAGTAGGACCGGGAGTATCAGCGTCTTATATATCTTTATTTTCGTCCGTCGAGAGAGGGCTTTACTTCTCATTTGATTGCTCAGCCCAAAAAAGCATCTGTTTGCAAGCGTGATTCTTCGCCTGATCTCCAGGCTGACGTTGTTGTTGTTGGTTATCTCTGTTCCGAGATAGATGAAGTTTTCTATAACACTGAAGTTGAAATTCTCCATCGTCACTGACCGTCCAATATGCGATGACGGAGTGCGAGAAGACACCGAATACTTCGTCTTGTCCTCATTCACCGCTAGACCCATGAGCCGAGACTGTTTTTCAATCTCCGAGAACGCCTTGCTGACTCGCCGTTCCTGCGTGCCGATGATATCAATGTCATCGGCGTAAGCGAGCAGCATCACTTCCTTTTGGAAGATCGAGCCCGACATACTCTGTATGTACGGGCATTGGCGTAGGATGTATTCCATCAGAAGATTAAAAAAATCGCACGATAGAGCATCGCCCTGCCTGAAACCTCTCTTAGTATCAAAGGGGTCAGAGAGGTTTTTTCGTCGTCATGCAAAGACGGAGAATCTTTGCCGGGATACCTAGTGCAGACAGGGCGTCGAAGAACTTCGCTCTTATCGGCGTGTCGAAAGCGGCTTTGTAGTCGACAAATAGGTGGTGAGTGTCTTTGTTGAACTCACGGATCTTCTCCAAGATTTGGCTTAATGTAAATATTTGGTCACTGGTCGACTTTTTTGGTCACTGATATCGTCCTATCAGTGAGTCCGTATATGGCTTCAGCGCAACCGAGTCTTATATCCAATGGAAAGGAGACTTATTTCGCGGTAGTTTGCGCAAACAGCGGGGTCTCCTTTCTTAAAGTGAGGACAGAGAACACTGAGATTCCAGTCATTGGGCATGCGTTCATCGGACCATATCTTGCATAAAAGCTGGTGCATACTCCTTATCAACTCATCGTCGCCGATCTTAAATAACTCAGCTGGCAGCCCATAAGAGCCTACCGCTTTGTTATTTTTCAGTTTTTTAATAATCGAATCGACCTCGTTATAGTCCAGTGACTCTACAATAGTGCCATCATTAACTGGTGGCTTCCGGTGTCATTTCTCTATCGGCGGAATTGTGCGCTTCATCGCCTCCGAGTAGGTTGGAGAAATGACTCCTCCATAATCTCAGTGATTCCTGTTCATCCGTTACCAGATTTCCATTTTCGTCCTTACAGAAAGTTTCTCCGGGTTTAAAACCTTTAGTCAGACGCTTGACCTTTTGATAGAATTTTCGAGCGTCATTTCTGTCACGTAACATCTTAACATCCTCGAACTCCCGCCTTTCTTGCTCCTTTTTCTTGCCTCTGAAAAGGCGTTTCTCCTCTCTCCGTTTCTCTCGATATCGTTCTCTAACAGCTCGCGTTGCTCCCGACTGCAGAGTTCGCTGATAGGAAGCGTTCTTCTCTGCAGTAGCATTGCGACACTCCTCGTCGTACCAAGAATTCTTCACAGGTTTTTTATACCCAATGACATCCTTGGCAGCCCTATCCATGGAGCGGGTGATATGTTTCCACTGCTCACAAATATCTCGAGAAGACGGAGAGATATATGTGAGCAGTCGGGAAAATGTGTTTAAGAAGGCTGCGGCGGTCTGTTCTGGCCCAAGGGATCGACGTGTGAGCTGCTTGGAGCGTTTGCAACGATTTATTGTTGGCCATTCCCAAGTGAATGGCAGTCAACCACGTTCCTCACATTGTGAGCTTCTGCAAACGAATCCCAATCTTCATTACACTATCCTAATCACTAAACTAGTTCGTAACTAAAAAAAAAAATAGTAGGAATTGTTGTCTTTTGTTTTTGTATATTTTAATCAGATAAGCACCAGAAATCTTAAACTAAAAACTATGTAAATTCCGTAAATCTTATTCAATAAAATGTCCAATAAACTTATTTTATTGGCTCTGTAGCCGAGTATCGAGTTTACTTCGTGAACAGTGTGAAATCCAGCTCCGATCAAATTCGCACACCACACCAAAACATTCATTTCGCACACTCATACACTTATATTAGCAAATTTAAAATCGAGCCAAAAAATAAAAAACGTCGAAAAACACAAGTTTAAAAAAAATTAAAAGAAAAAATTCGCCATTGTGTGCAAATATTCATTGGAACAAAAAGAAAAAAAAATGAAAACGCTTGTACTTTTGTGCATGCGTGTGTGTGTGTGTGTGTGTGAATGTGGTAAAAAATCTGAAAATGATAGAGCAATGATTAATTGCAGTTTGCAGTAGTTCTGGCAGAGTAGCACAAGTTCTGTTCAGTACGACACCGAGCACTCCGTGAGTATGCAGCGCTCCATTACACATCGCCAAACGTCATCGGTGCTCCTCATCGTCCTTGCCGGTGCCGCACACAAGCTGTCTGCGATATTAATGATAGATACGTATACGATAATGTTTCCACTGTACATGGCAACCGAATGCCGACAAACCTTCATATACGAGGAGGTTCAACCGCATCCAGCCATACCTTACCTTCAATGCACAATTTTGTGTCATAATAATACATTATTCAGATTTTTAGTTTTGTGTTTTTGTGTGAACACTTCTTTAATTTTGTTCCATGAAATCGAGTACAGAAAATGTAACTGATCAAAAAACCCTTTGGTGTTTGCAGTTGTTCAACTACTTTATCTCCAAAGCGCCATACTCCTCCGCCCTCAATACTGCTGTGCACTCTTTACTGCGCAAAATAAATCGGTGCACTTAAACTGCAATTAAAACAATTTGTGTTAAATGCTTTTGAATAATTGTATGCCCATCATGAAATACAGAACGTCGCCCACTCAGATACCCTCAAATAGATACACAGATACAAACTCCCACAATTCGTTTTGCATTTGCAGCTGTATGCGTGTGATGTACACTGCGTCTGATGCGTCGTCTCTTCACAGCTCAGCGGGACGGTCTACATATTTGCGTGTGTATTTGTATACGCATTACACACCCACACCACACCACACCACACATCACATCACATATACACACACACATAGCGACGAATATTCGCTGCTTCGGCAGCATCGGCGACTCAATTTGTCAATAGCAGATGTTGTTTTTAAAATTTATATTCATGATTGCAATTGATTTTCATGCCCTGAACACATATTTGTATAGTATGTGTGAACAGGGTATATATGTATAGTATATATGCTTGTATATATATATATTACATTTATGAAGCTTTCGGCTGTGTGTAATATTTTTGAGAACAATCAGTAAACCTCTTTTGGTGCATTTATTTTATATGCTTAACGCTTGCATCTTGTTTCGAACCAAAAACATTTTATTTACAAATAAAATGAACAAAAAAACGAGATAAAAATACTGCAATATAATGCTGCAATAATCGTTTTCAGAATATATTGAGCCAACGAATGCATCTTAACATGGATGTAGTATGTAAATAGTAGAGACCTCGATGATGCTGTTGAAACTTTTACAAGAAATATCCATGAGGCTGCTTTTGTCGCGACATCTATGCCACACCGGAACAATTCTTCAATGTAATCTTTTAATGTTGAAGTGCGCAATCTTTTGCTGCTTAAACGAAGGCTTCGTCGGAGATAGAAGGTTAGTAGAAATCCTTTAGACAAACGAGACTTCAATAAAGCATGCAGAAATTTTACGGCGTTGCTCGTAAAAGTACGAAACGAAGCCGTTGGTGAGCGACTAAGAAATTTGAACCCCTTTGAAAAAGGGCATTTAAGTCTATGGAGAGCTACAAAAGGCATTAAACGACCTACACGAAGACAAATTCCAATCAAAGATACAAACAACATATGCTGAAGATCAGATGCCGCCGAAGCTGAAGCCTTTGGTACGTACTTAAGGTCACAGTTTCAACCTTTTAACACTGCAAAAACTGCTGAAATATCTGAAGTGGCGAACTTCCTAGAAACACTTTGCCAAATAGACTCCTCCAGAGGTTCTTAAGCAAATAGAAGCTCTTAATCCTACAAAATCAACTGGCTTCGACAGTGTTTATGGCAGAGTAGTAAAAGCGCTACCAAAAAAGGGATACTCTTCCTTACAATGATTTTAAATGTCATAATTCGCATTCACCACTTCCCATCACAATGGAAGTTTAGTGAGATTGTGATGATACCTAAACCTAGGAACCCTGAAGAACTTATTACGTTGTATCGTCCCATAAGCCTGCTTTTTACTTATTGTTAGAGTACTGCCGCTCTTGGATAGACGCAAAATTATCCCAGAACACCAATTTGGATTAAGATTTAAACACGGATGTACGGAGCAATGCCATAGAGTGGTCAACACAATCATTGAAGCCCAAAAAAAAACCGACAATACTGCTTTGCTGGCTTCCTATATGTCAAAGAAGCTTTTGATAATGTCTGGCATAAATGACTGCTCTATAAGATAAAAAAATACCTCCCTGCTATCTATCTATCTATGTATCTATCTATTTATCTATGTTGCCCAACTGTACGGGGATAACAAGTGGACATAGATACATAGACACAACATTTATTTTCACAATAGTTTTTACGGGGCACAGCAAAGCGTGCCGGATGTAACTGGTACTTAATAAAATTAATTAAATATTCTAATAATAACTGGCAAATCTGTGTAGAGTTTAAAATTTTGTTGAAATAGCAATCTGGTTCTTAGAAGATGGCGTGCTTCGTAGGTTTTAGCATATATTTCTTGCGTTTTTAATTAAAACTCTGCGAATTCAAGGATCTAAGTAAATTGCAGAAAGAACTAATCTCATTTGTTGTCAGCTTTTTTTTCACAAATTTAAAAACATTGCCAAGATTTAATTGATTTAATTTAATATCTGATGTAATCTGTTCCTTGGGAACTGAAAACTCTTAAGTGCGCTCGTCACAAAAGTTTTTAATCTTCAACAACGCATTTTGCTTTGCAGATGTTGAATTTCAGCTAGTTGCAATATTAATCTGTGGGTTTGGCTATGACTTAAGACCTGTTGTCGTATACTGCTCAAACTGAAACTTAAACTGAAATTGATTTTTAGTTTTGGGTGTACATTTATTCAGTGGCAGTTTCGGTGAAAGGCTGCCACATAGAACAGAAACTAAATAGAAACTGAATGTGATTTTCTGTGCCAAACTTTACATTTTGGACCCTCAAGTTAATTCAACTGATCAGTCGAAACGTCAAAGCTCAGTTGATGGTGGACAGTCTTCACTGTCCATAATAACTCAACAGGAAGATGACATTCAGCTTGTATCTAGTGACACTGCAATCGAGTATAGATGCGATAGATCCAGGTACTTAGTCGGGCCACGAGAAAATTACAGATCAACAAAGGTCATTCTTAAGCAATCAAGCTATATTACTAAATAATGAACATCCAAACAACATAGAGTTTAAGTCTACAGAACGTCATGGTAGGCATTTAACACATATCATGTGGTTCGCAACAACGGAAAAGATCCTGGCTCTAGATTACTGCACTGCCTGCAAGCTATTCGACATCAGTCATGTGTAAAGATGGTCTCAAAAATTGGAAAAGACTTCAGATAAGTTAAATGAGCATGAAGCAACACAATCGCATAAAGAATGTTTTTTTTATTCGTGTCAGGGCATCGATCGCGACACAGAGCGATTAATATACTCCGAGAAGGAAAAATGGAGACATATTTTACATGTATTAATGGACGCTGTCATGTACAAACTGGCTTTCTTTTAGAGGTTCTAAAGAAACACCGAGTGCTCTCACTGAAAATGGTGCTCAGCCTAATCAAATAAATTTTCTTTATTTAATAAGTCTGCTCGCAAAATATGATCCTACTCTCAAGTATCAAATAAACCACTTAAAAAAAAGAACATGTGTCCTCTTTGTTAAAAACGATACAAATGGCATACAAAGTTCGAAATGCCATTTTCAATGAGATCAAGGATGCCAACTAATTCACAATTCATTTGACTGCTCTCCAGATATATCTCACACAGAGCAAATGAGCCAGGAAGGAAAGTTCTATAGATTTTATTAAAGTTGACGGAAATACTGTAGAATATATGACACAGCGCATTTTAGTAAAACTAGAAGCTGATGGTTTGGATGTGCAAAAATGTCGTGGATAATCTTACAGATCCAATATGGCCGGCGTATAGAAAGGATTCCAATCCAGAGTTATGCAAATGAACGAGTTGATAGAGTTTGTATCGTGTCTAGTGCACTCTTTAAATCTTATTGGCTTGCATGCAGCTTCAACATGACCACAAGCAGTTAGCCTATTTGGGCTTGTATAATACTTTATTGTTTCTTTGTCGGATACTACGCGCGGTGGAAATGCAAAAGTGTACAAAAACAAAATTTAAAGGAAGTAGTTATACCAAATGGTCGGCTAAACATCAAGCTTCTACTGCTCTATTTAAGAAGTTGTCAGAGCTCTGGAAGAAGGTAATATATTTTAAATTTATCCTCAACTTGACAATTTGGGATAATATTTGTCAAGAGATTAATAGAGTGAACGTTGAGAAAAAAAAAAGAAGATTTTATCATTTTCCGTGCTTTGGGCATAATGCAAGGCCTTGTAAAGATCTTGCAAGAAATTAGTGAAAAAACCAGTAGAAAATTGGATCAAAGAATCTACTCAGAAAATCTAGAAAATCTACACATAATATCGAAATTCTGTGAAGTCGAAACAAGAATTCTAGATCCCACTAGGCTATTTTTCAAAGATATAAAAGTTGTGTTTGACAAAATTTTAATAGAAATTGAGAAAAGACTATAGAGAGTGCAAAGAGTCTACATAAAAAATTCGCCTCAGTGTCCACGCCTTTTTAAATATGTCGACAGAAGATCTGCACAAAAAAAAATGCAGCCGATATAGCTTTCAAATATTCAAAAGACTTGAATGCAGTTGGTTTTTACCAACCACATCTGTGAACTTCAGCAAACTAAAAATAATTGAAGCTTATCCACGTTCAACAATGAGACAGGACGGAATTTGAGAACCTAATTGATTCTTTCGTAGAAAAGAAAGCCGTTTAAAGTTGTAGTCTTTCCTGGTTATATATTTTTTTCTGTGTTTCTCTTTTATGTCACAAATTATAGTTATTAGCTAATAGATAGATTCGGGGCATGGTGATTTGTGTCTATATTATCGAGTATCCTCTGACTTTAAATGAATGTGTATCTGTACAGTGCGTTGCGGATATTAATGCTTTGTCAATCTTGTTGTCCTTCGTTAGCTCTAGCAGGTGTTAGTAAAAACCATTTGCGTTCCAGGTTATTATATTTAGGTTATCATCCATGGCAATGGCCAATTTTTATTACTAAAATGAATAATTGAATGATTATGTAGTTTTTCTAATGCCCAATCTACATATTTCATCTTTAAAATAAGAAATATTTAGGTGTCTGTGTATTTGATCATTAGCTACAAACCAGGTTGCATCAGAAATAAGTCTAAGCTTCTTGGACTGGTATCTTTAAAGAATTTCGATGAGTGACTTACTAGAATTAACACATAATTGTAGAGCGTATGTCCAATAACATCTACTATTCGATGGGACTGTTCTGGAGTTTCGTAAATTCGTTGTATATTTGTCTTAAATTGGTGGCAGCATACTCAAAAGTATTCTCTCAACTACTTTGGAGTGTGACATCATTACATCATGACATCATTACCTCCGCGCATTTCCATTGATCGGAAAGTGCTGAAGTCTTCAAATTGCATTATAAATTAATGTCAATAATCGAATGCAAGTTGTAGGACAAAATTTAATTACTTTCCTGTCAATTTTCTCATATCCTGCCAACTTTTTGTTGTTCGATATCTATATTTCTTCCGCAACTTCTGCAACAGTGAAGACTGTTTGTGGTTAAGTGGAAATGTCGAATATAGATGTTAAGCAAATGCTTTAACCTTCGTTGTACCAGTTTTACAATAGTCAGCATTGCTACCTATAATTGCAACAATCCGTTTTAGAGGCTGTTTAAAATAATTTGTTGCTCTCCACAAGGTGTATTCATGCTGCTGTGCGTTAGATACTTTATTGATGAAACCCCATCACCTGGACTTCTACTTGTTTGCCAAATTTTTCGCAGTTTTCGTTTTTTCTGTATTAGATTAAAAATAAACATTAATTGATGAAGTATTATCAAGTGTCGTTGGGGCTTACAGCCAAATTCGTCTGATAGAATTTTGGGAATATAAGTTAGCATACCCTTGATAGCTTAATAAGTAGGTACGTTGTCTTCTCTGGTTCCCTCTTCAACATCATCAGTTTTTCGTTTAACAGCACAATCAACGCCGTCTGCCATTTTACTCTTCTTAGTATGGAGATCTGCAAATCGATTGGTGCTCATCGATGTTCCAGCTTCAGTGTCGAACGCTTCTTTCTTCTAGCATCAGCAAGAAACAAATATTTTATTTTTGACCAAGGAATAATCATTATTTTATGAGTTTTATTATTTTACTCAAAAATAATGTGTATTGGTTGAGCTGTCAAGTAGTATAACACAAAATTAATCATTATCTGGTGAGAGAATCTCTAAAACCCATGAATTTTCAAATCATGTTTTAAATGCATAGATTATCCCTAAAGCAACATACTTGTATATTTCCCCCCATGTATTTAAGAATTAAAAAAAAAATCGGTTTTTGCATTCCCTGAAAATTTCAAGAGAATCTGATAAATTTTTTTTCGACTTATTCAACATTGACATGCGTTTTATTTAAATGATTTCGGAAGAGCTATTGAGAAGTTATGATGGACACCGCAAAGAACTACTTGTGGAACAGGGGCCGATACATATATCGATAAGTTTTTATATAATTAATATCTTTTTTTTTTTTTTCAAATTTGTGTGAAATCAAGTTGGAACACAACATACGAGGGTTGCTACATATATTTCTAGGCAAACCATGAAAAAACGGGAATTCATGAGAAAAAATCGCTTTTTTGTTTTTCAAAATATTCACCGTTAAGATCGATACACTTTTGCATTCGCCCGAACCATTTTGTGAAGCAGTTTTGCCATTCCAAAAGAGATACCTCCACAGAATATGCATCAACAGCTTCTTCGGGAGTTGAAAACCGCTGTCCGCGCAGTTTATTTTTGATGTCAGGGAACAGGAAGAAGTTATTTGGTGCCAAGTCAGAGCTGTACGCCGGATGACCCATCAATTTGATGCTTTCAGCGTCCACAAACTCATTTGTTACAGTCGAAGTGTGAGAGCTCGCATTATCGTGATGAAGTGTGATTCGTCTTAGTCGGTTGGTTTTCCTCAGTACATCGACCACTTAAGGCAAACAAATGGTTGTACACTATTCAGAATTGACCGTACTTCTTTCCACAAGCGGCACGGTCGCAACATGTCCGGATTTCGACTTAATTCCACTTTTTGGCCGAGATGAATTTTTCAGGTGCTCGTACGTCAAAGTGTTCACAGTAAGTTAGGCCTAAAAAATGTCAGACTTTACGAATTCTCCTGAATTGGTTTTTTCTGTTCCGGCATTTCATTTTTTCCAGTTTTATCTCTAACTTGCCATTTCTTGAATTCAAATCTATAAGCAATTTTAAGAACAAACTCAAAAAATCGAATTCACTCGTGGAGTGGACTCTTGCCATATTGTAATGGTTCAGGCCTGGGCTTAAACTTTGGTGAGCCTATATTGCCACTTTCCATAAAATCTTTTGGAGTGGCTTTACAGATGGGACAAGATTGGCAAGATTTAGTTGCATTCAAAGTGTTTTAGACTTTTCCGTCCAAAAGTGTCATATGCAGGTCATATTTTACTGTAATATTTCTTCCAAATCTTTTATTTGATCGTTCAAGTTTTTTTTTCTCTTTAAGAATATGGTATTTGCTTTCTTTGACAAATTTAATAGACTTAGGACTACGAATTATCCACAAAATATTTCCAATATCATCCAATAAATTTAGTGGAACTATTGTTGTTCCGAGAAGGGTTTGGTCGAAAAGCATCGGATCAGGACTTACGCAACTGTATCGGTTACAGTAATATCAAGAGGCCTACATTTGGATTTTGCTTTTCTCAATTTGTTGTAACCGGGAATAAGATCACACGATCGGCTATTGCTGAGCACGCGAAAGAATTTGTATTGGCTTTAAGTTAATGAATTTTCATGCTGAAATGCTAAAACCTCATCTGCCGTTAGTGGTACTGACTCCATCTTTAAGGTAGAAAGGTTTTTCATTGCTTTATTGGGGTTACTTGGAGTAAGAAATGGGTTTCTTAACTCTAGAGCGGTTATTCATTGGATTTTTCGTCAGAAACTACAGTTGCATGCACTAGAAGAGATGAGTTGTGACCTTGAGTGCCTGCTAAATCGTATGCCAACTTGCTCTTCAGACGGAGTCCAGCATTTACATACCCAATCGGTGATGATCTTGATGTTGACGCTTTAGCACTTAATGACGACTTTGTATTAACTTTAAAAATCTTTTCAGATAAAAGCCATTTGTTATGCTTTTTCTGATGTGTTAGTCAAAGCTGCTTTACTATTAATTCAATCCCATTTCTCGTGCTTAAGCTGTATGGCTTCAGTTCCTCAAAAATCCAACTCGAAACAGCGGGAAGCACTTCGAAGATTCTCTATATAAATACCGAGCAACTTTTCATAAGCAAACTGAACATCAACTGTGCAACCACGGGTTTTAAGATTAGTTTATATACAGTTTGCACTTTTATGAAACATGATTACTTTCTCGCACAATCGAAATTAGTTCTTATCCCTAATAGACGGGCAAGTTGGGTAAATTTTCTCTATTTTTAGACAAAACAAATTAATGCACACAGAACACATATTAACAAACATTAACTAAATTCCTTTAAATATAAACATTTAACAAACCCTGGCCATTCTTGTCCATTGCTTGGTAAGCTCGCAAAGTAATCAAAATGTTATGTATTTAAAAAGAAGAAGAAGATTTGTTTGCACTCCCTGAAAATTTTAAAAGAATCCGATAAATACATTTCGAGTTTGGTACATGCGTGTATAACTTCAAACGCTGCAGGGTTACGGGATAGAGATCATATTATAGTTATGGAAGATTTTAATTTACCCAATATAAAGTGGTTTATGACTGATGATTCTTCTAATTTAATACCAACTGCCAACAATGATTTTCTAGATAGCCTCCTTGATTTGTCTTTGCAACAGTGTAACAACATTTGCAATATTTCAGGTCGGTTTCTGGATCTGGTATTTGTTGACATTGGTTTTAATATATCCGTTGAGAGAATACCTCCGGCAATATCACCAGAAGATAATAATCATCCTATTTTGCAGCTTTCTTTTCAGTTCGATAAAGTTCCTCGTGTGGGAAATGGTAAATCTCCTCAGCGTGTCAGATGTTTTAAGAACACTGACTACGCCAAGTTAAATGAACTTTTATTCAGTACTGATTGGACAGTTCTCGAGGCTTGCACTGACGTTGAGGCGGCATTGAATATTTTATATTCAACCGTTTTCATTTACTTTGACAAATGTATTCCTTACACAACTGTGTCAAATTCAGCCAATCGGATTCCTTGGTTCTCTCGTAATCTAAGTCGTTTAAAAATTATTAAATCGCGCCTTTTTAAAAAATACAAACAAACTGGTTTCACTGTCGATTACAGTAAACTCTCAACTGCTCGCTCTAACTTTAACTTGTGAAATAAACAGGTTTATGCCGCTTATTTATTTAGAGTTAAAAATAATGTGCGCAATAATCCTTAAGGCTTTTTAGCTTTTTCAATTTAAGCTTAAATACAGCTTATTCCGCAAACTTTCGCCTTGATAGTAATGAAGCATCTTCTGATTCTCAGATATCAGATTTATTTGCTTCTTTCTTTCACTAATTCTTCCCATAACTGTACAACATCGTATCCATATGTTATCCCATCCTACGTCTTTATATCATCTCCGATGTTTCGACTTTGTTTTTTCAGTAGGCAAAAGTGCGAAATATGTAGTGAAATACAGTTTTTAACGAACTTTTCCAAAATTAGGGGGGATACGCCCTTGAATATCTCTAAACGTAAATGCGTAAAATTCCATCGCAGAAAACCATTTATTATGACCTGATTTTTGGGTGTTCATATGTCCTTATGGACCCTAAATTGAGCTACAACAATCATATTGTGTGCATGGTGAATAAAGCTAAAGGTGTTCTTGGCTTTATTAAGCGGTGGTCCAAGGAATTTAATGACCCTTATACTACTAAACTTCTATACACATCACTTGTTCGTCTGATCTTGGAGTTTGCATCATGTGTTTGGAACCCACATTATGCAATCCACCAAGATCGTATCGAGTCTGTTCAAAAACAGTTTCAGAAACCTCAATTGGGCTTCTGATATACATCTCCCTTCATATGTGCAACGATTGAAACTTATTGATCTTCCGTCTCTATCTGCTCGACGGTCAATGCTCTCAGTTGTTTTCCTTCACAAGATTCTTTGTGGGGAAGTTGATTCTCCTTATTTACTGCAATCTCTTTCTTTAAATGTTCCCTCACGCTTTACGCGTAACTATGTGCCTTTATGGTTGTCATTTTGTACAACAAACTATGCTTGCCCCTACAACCTACAACAAATATTCGCATCTGTTCTCCTACAATTCTGTCCCTAATTCTGTGCTTCATTAAATTGTATTTTCATATTTTCATTTCAATCTTTTTATTTGTAATTACGACTGCTTGGAACACGCCATGGCTGTGAGTCGGGGCACAGTCGGTCAACTGGGCGACCAAACAAAAATCCTCCAACGGGTCTGAGTGGTCGTAACTTTCCTCTTTGATTATTTAAGCGTGTTTTCTAGTTTTGTAAACTATATTTATTAGCGTATAGCGTATACATTTTAGAAATAGTTGCGAACTATAATAAGTTAAATCCTATCCCCTACTAATATTATAAAAGCGAAAGTTTGTATGTATGTATGGATGTTCCTCTCTTACGGCTAAACCGCTCAACCAATTCGTCTGAATTTTGGAATATAGATAGATGGGATGATGGAAAACAACATAGGCTAAGTTTTGACAAAATCGGAGGGGGCGTGGCCCTCCCCATACAAGCGAGAAAAAAAGTTCTCATATCTTGCATCCATTTAAGGTACAGAGATGAAATTTGGTACACATGTTAAGAGGATGAGGAGAAGTAAACGGGTTAAGTTTGGTCAAAATGAGGCAAAATAAGAAAAGAAATTAGATATGCTACTTTTTATTGGAAGATCTGCGGACGAACTCGCGGGTAAAAGCTAGTAGGTATATAATAATTTGAAATTGTTCACTTCCCGGATGGAATTTTTTATTATAAAAATTTTTTTTTAAAAAAATTTTTTTTTGATGTGCCCTTTGAAACTCTGTAGGCACTGAATTTTATTTCGGATTCTACTAAAAAAAAAAAAAATGAAATTTTTGCAAAAAGGCGATCACAGATTACATGTCTCTGCTGTGCTTGTTTTTCCATTTGAATTTCTTAATCGCAAACGATCACATATCATTTTTTTTTCAGTGATTTATAATCGGATGCGTTTCTGTGAAATATTTCTAGTTTTAACTTATTTTTATTTGTTTTTTATTTTTATTTTTTTTTGTTTTCGAGTGTGTTTTCTCTCCTTTTTGAAAGCTTTTTGTTTTTTTTTTTTGCTTATTTAGATTTACACTTAAAGATAGATGGATTTGACTCATTACTGAGTATAAATGGCCTCAAACGGGCAAACATTTTTTTCCCACAAGGGGCAGAATTGTACCACAATTGGGGTAGGGAATGTGGCCAACCAGTTCACTAAGAGACAACAGACCGCCGTATGTTGTAGCAGCATTTTGCTTATTTATATCGAACGCAACTGGAAAAAGCAATTGTGTAGCCTAAGCAACGAATCGTAAAGCTTAAGTGAACCGACTGCATTGCAATATTGAGAGAGTGCTATTTTGATTAGCGATGTGCACGTGACGTGCGTGATTTCGTAAAATTCATATTTAGACACGTTATTGGTCTAAGCAATGTCATTCATTTTATATACAAATAGAGGTTCTCTTGTTACAAAATATTTTTTTCTTACACGAAAACCCGCGATAGAACCATAGCTGAAAATATTTTTAATGCAAATTAACTATGATAATTTAATATCAGTCGAAACATAAGACGTGTTTATTATTTTTTAGACATATTTTTGAATGGTTAATCAAAATTAATTGGTGCTTGTTTAAAAATTTTGGATAAAAATTTAGAATTTGATGAACCATAAATATGACACAAATTAAATATTCGCATTACTATGTGTGAAGAGTATAAAAATTATGCTTCGCAGCATTGTAGATGACTTTTAATATTCGCTTAATAATGTGCACGAATTTTTTTGCACGTTGAATGCGCATCTCTAAGGTAAACAACAAAGAAACCGGTTCGCAATTGTGTATCTCAAAATTAAGTACTCAGTTTGCATTTTTACTGCGTTTATACGTTGATATAATCATGAAAACATAAGTGAAGACAAAATAAATTGAGTAAAAACGCTTTATAAAAAAAATGTAAACTATATCGAAAACTTGTGCTCCATTTCATGATTGTCACACGTCGTTGCAACTTATTGTTGTATTATGTGGTTACATTTTTTCAGGTGTATCAGTGTATTGGTCTATTATTAGTATGTATTTAAAATTTACTTATAATATTTTTTCTGCATATTTTTGCCGGTATAAATTACTCAATATTGCATAAACATTGATTTCGCGATATCGCGATTAGCGAAATTTGTTGAAACTTGTTGTATGAACAAGATACAAACGCGTATATGTATCTCGCACACAATTTCATTTATTCGTTTTTATTTTTTGTTGTTCACGTATATAGTTGCACGCGCGAAAACAGTGCAGATAGATTAAAGCTTTATGGCGTGTCGAACGCAAAGCGATCGCTGCTGAGTACTTTAGATACATCTGTGCCTTGTTATTGGCTCAGTGTCGCTAGCGGCTACATTGCTGTGTTAGTCACTTGCCGGCGCTGCTAGAGTGTACTTGTTATTTGTCGACGCTGAATAATTCGACTCAGACAGACTAAGATACTTTCGACGCGCTGAGTTGAGTTGCACACAGATGCATTTAAAGTATATTTAACTGAAACAAGAGCTTGTTGCACTTCTTGTTTGTTACATTTGTTTATATTTGCATAGTTCTGCGAGCATGCCGGAGTCGTTTTGCCGTTTAAGCCCGTGCTCTCTGTGTATCTTCTGTATCACATCCATCCATGCATGCATGGTGAAATGTATCTCGTAGATATGTACGTTAGGTCATCCGCTGTTGCTCTGATAGGCGTTGCTTTGCCGCATTTGGTACGTTTTGGCTTATATGGTATATCTTGTTTGCAAGTTGTTTGCTGCGCCCAAATATTTGTATTGTGTAATTTAGTGCAGCAGCATGTTGCAATGTGTATGCGTTTGCATATATGTCTGCCTCGTCTGTCTGTCTGCTGTCTGTCTACTGTAGCGCTCGTTGCAAATGTAACTCTAGCTTTAAATAAATGCATCGAACGCATTTAATGTTGATTCTTGTTTGCCGCAGGCTTCATTGTTTTTCCAATTTTAATTGCATTTAGTTGCAACAACGTCCCCCTTTCTCTGCGTCTATAGTTTGTATTGTTACTTTGTGAAGTACGCATGAAGAACTCGGCGACGGCATAGCAAGCAGGGCGCAGAGACGTCTGTGGCTGCCAAACTCAATTTGTGCGCAAATCACATCATATGCTTGCCAAACACGTTCTTCGCAAAAATTTAAGTCACGAAAACAATTTTGCGAATTGGTCAGTGTCGAAAGACGAAAGGACGACGTCGATGAAGACAACGACAGGACGATGGATGAATTGCTGACAGACAGACAGACAGCGGGACGGACCAGCCACTTGACTATTTTGCTATAGAAGGATAACTGCCAGTGTCTACTGCTCTGTGAACTGAAATTGCCCGTTTTCGTCGTTGAGGTTGGAAGTTTTGAGGCGCAATTGTATTGCCAGGACATTTCTCTCCTTAACTTTGGTTGCTTGTTTGTTTGTTTGTTTGTTTGCTGCCAGTTTATCGCAGTCTAATCAAAGCAAATAACGTTGAACAATTGAAAGATAAATTTGTGCAAAATTAAAATTTGCATATCTCGTTGGCAGCACCAAATAATTTTGTTATTAAAAACAAAAACAAGAATATGCTTCTTTAAATATTATATCGATAAGTTGCACTTTTTATTTATTTAAGAGTTACCTGAATGTCCGCCCTATTTATTGTAGATAATATACAATGGTTATCATGAATATGTTTATATTAATATTAAGAGAACAAATATGAAATCATAAAAAAATTGAATAAAAAAATAAAAAGTTATATTTTTATTAAAGTTCTTTTGTTGATTTTTAGTTCAGAAAGTATTTTTTTTTTTATTTTACTAAAACTAATTGAAATAATGCTCTCCATCCCATTAATTTGTTTTTTTTTATTATTTAGATCTACAAGCTATCTTAGGATATTAAATAGATTTTAATTAAATAACATATATTGTGCTCTTGTAGACACAACATCAATGAATACATCAATATAACAAATCTAAGAACTCGATGAGAGCATCAGTTATATATGCGTTCTACAGAGGTCTATATGGTTATTGAGTTTACGAATCTCTTCGCTATTGTTTAGTAGATTTATAGCCAGCGAGTTGTTATGGTTTTCCAATCTTTTCAAATATTTGACCCAATAGTTCCTCATTTCATGTTTAATTGTTTAATTTAAGTCAAGGAGCATTACACATCAGTCTTAGTTTTTTTGATTGGTATCTTTGCAGTATTTCTACATTGGAGTTACTTGCAGTTCCCCACAACTGAATGCCATTCGACCATATTGGTTTCAACATTGTTTTATAAAGTAGTACTTTATTTTTTAAGCTTAGTTTGGATTTTGGATTGATCAGTCAGTACAACCATCTTGTTTTTTGTTTAAGCTGTTGAGCCTTAGCTTGGCTTATATGTCAACCTTCGGTCTTGCTTCTTTCCAAGATTGTTAACACAGACAGTAACAGGAATAAGTGATTGATTAACTGTAATTCTAGGAGAATCCTGTCTTCTATTCGTAAATGTTATGTGATATGATTTGTTTGCGTTTACCTTAAAACTCCATTTGTCCAACTAATCTTGCACTAAAGTCAGTTGATCTTGGAGAATGTTAGAAGCATCAACAGCACTGTTTGCAGTAGCTAGAATAGCCACAGTAACATTGTCATTTACGGAAATGTCTGCTGTATATATTGTGTATAGGATTGGTCCTAGTACACTTCCCTGAGGTATACCGGCTTTAATTGAATATATATGTATCTGAAAGTGAATCTTTAACTTTCACATAAAAATTCCTGTATTTAAGATAAGCTTTCAAATTAAAAAGAAAAGGTTTGGGAGTCCTTTTTTGAGTTTATATAACAAACCCTCATGCCAAACTCTGTCGAAGGCCTGTTGAATATCCAAAAACACAGCTGAACAATAGTGCTTTCTCTCTAAAGCCTGTGTAACTACTTCAATAACTCGGTGACATTGTTCAATAGTACCATGTCATTTCTAAATCCAAATTGAATATCTGGTATTTTATTTCGTTCATTAAGTACTGGCATCAATCTTGGAGAATATTGCTAAGAGACTTATAGGACGATAAGAATTAATAACGTTTTCCGGATTGTTTGGTTTGGGTATAATCTCGGATAATCTCGGCACATTTCCACTGTGCTGGAAATATAAAAAATAAAGTCATATATGTATTAAGAAAAAATAGCATAGAGCTGAAAATTGGCAGAGACGTTAAATACATCATTATAAATAAAATGTCAAAAGTCCCCTTCGATCCTACTTCTGCATTTTATTCAAGGTCAAAAGTACAAAATTAAAGTTTTTTTGTTCCATTTTTCTCGAAAACAGTAAGTTTTATCGTGAAAACAGGTCAGACACTTTCTCTCTTACGATCCACCATTCGTGAGATATCGCGGTTTTAATAATTAGATAATTCCTATTTTACATAATATGCACACATTTCCGCACGACCTATGAGGTAATGTA
>JAWNNP010002258.1:0-44188 GCA_035044805.1 Leucophenga maculata
TTGTATTTGGGGTTGTATGGAAACGTTGAAGTGTTCTTCGGTTACGATGTTTTCGTCGCTAAATGGTAATTCTCGAATCGAAACTGAACAGTTCTTATATCGAATTACAGCTGATCCATTAATTGTGAACTGGTTACCACAATGCGACGTAATTTGCAAGCTCCTTGCGTTAAATATTGCGATTATGTTCTTCTCTGATTCAAAAATCTCCTCTCTATCTCCTATGTCTTATATGTTGCATACTGGTGTCTGCTCCAGCAGTAGCTTGTTGATACATGCTTCGCTATTTATGTGACCCGGGTACGCAGTAGAAAACGCGATTATTGTTATTAATTTGGGATTATTACCCTTTTTGTTCTGTTTACCGGTGTGGGAATCAAATGAGTAAGAGAGAGTGTTTTGGGTTGTAGTATTGGAATTCGCAACTTAAATATAATTTTCGATTGTACTTGCCAAGCTTGGAATTGTAAAAGTTCGTAGAGTTGTTTTTGAGAGACAATCGTAATATTTTGGTTTTCTAAAATGGCAGTCATTCGAGATATTTATTTTTCGTTCATATTGAACCTTGGAATTACGCCTAATTTAACTGACAACATGCTCTCACCAATACTATTTAATTGGTTTAGGATTATATTCATATTATAGCTTATCCTGTTAATATGGATAAGGGTTTGGGGATGAAGATTTTCCTCTATAATTTCATTATTTATGGTATTTTGTGGTGCTTTTACGAAATTATTTATCAGATTTTGCGATTTTCGATTGCGTTGTTGGTATCCATATTACTAGTTACATATTTAAAGACACTACCAAGTCAGTTAATAAAACCTCTTTTCGTTCTAGGATTAGGAAGAAGTGTTTTGATTCAATCGTCCAGTTGTGTCAGTTTATCGTCCAAGCGCGGATAGCATCTGTGATTGTCGCGTCAGAGTTTGTGTTCAAGGCTAAAATACTCATATGAAATTGATCCGAGCAGTGTTTGAAGTCCTCTAGGTCAATTACGTGGAATGCCTCTTGGTAAGTGGTTATGAGCCTAGCTGGGCCACGGTCTATTTTCATTAGAGGTGTCAGGTTTTATAGCGACCAGGGAAATCATTTGAGCGTCCGAGGTGTGAGGTCTGAGAAAACAAGAGGAGGAGAAGAAAAAGTTTTCGTCCGTTCAGTATTATCGACAATTTTCGATCGAATTTTGGATTTGTGGATTTTCTGTCCACGAGACGAAACAAAAGAAATTCCGTTGTCCTCTTGAACTGTTTGTTTTGAGAACCGAGGAGTTATTTTATTTCTTCTATTTTCTTTTCTAAACACTGTGACGTTTGTTTGCAATTGTGCAGGCTGATTTTTGGAGACGTTTAGTCTCGTTACTCTTTTTGAAGTGGATTTAGCCATTGATTCGTTAACTTTGGGGTAGATAGTTTTCCTAAAGTCGTTCAACATCTGAAAATATTCATGCCCATTGTTGATTTTGATTGTTTTGGTCAAGCTTTGGGTTTTACCGCTAAAAAGCTCGAATGGGGTATGTTTAGTAGCAGAATAATTTGAATTATTGTAAGTAATTAATGTTTCTGCGAAAATTTAGTCGTGATCTCCCGATAGATTTTTCTCTTATGTAAGATTATTCTATACATTTCAGTGAGAGAGGAATGAAGCCTTTCGACAGGAGCATTACTAGAAGATTGCTTTTTTTTTTTTTTTTTTACTTTTAATTTATTTGATTGAATCTATTCAAAATATGAATCTAACTATAAGTTTTAAAATCTTAAAATCTAAAATATAACTAAAAATGATATAACAATACAAAAATATTATATAGCTAATACTTCATATATTTAAATTTAAAGTGAGCTCACAAAATTGACTTCCTATCTTTGACTACTACACGCAGCTTCCCCGTTCTCACGAGATACTACATCGTTCGCCAGTGACAGAAAATCAAGTTCTGAACGCCTTATGTGAATTAGCCACTTTAAAATATTGGTTGATCGTTTCTCCGAAGACGTGAAGTCGTTGCTGTATTCATCAGACATCTTGCAAGTGGGTTAGGATGCCTTAAAAGTTTGCTCGTGTATTTCAGTTTTAATCGTTCGATTTCAGTTTTAACAAAAGGAACTTGTAAGTCTTTATGTATATTTTCATTTCTTACATACCAGGGAGCCCCAGTTATTGTTCTTAGTACCTTAGGTTGTACGCGTGGGATAACTTCAATGTTACTAGTACTGGCATTTCCCCATAATTCAATCCCATATTACCATAAAGGCTTAATGACACTGTTATACAATAATACTTTGCAATCTAGACTTAGCGGCGATTTATGATTAACTAACCAATGCAAATTGCTGGCTTTAATGTTCATTGCATTCTTTTTTGTCTTGATATGGTTACACCATGTAAGACGACTGTCTAGGTCAAAACCAAGATAAATGACATCGGACGTTTGAGGGACCAAAACATTGTTCAAGCTAACTGGGGGGCAAGTGTTACGATTTAGAGTAAATGTAACATGTTTGCATTTTCGCTCGTTTACTCTAATGCGCCAGTTTGCAAGCCATTCTTCCACTCGCCTTAAATGCGCGCCTAGGTTAGCAGATGCTTTTATGTGGCATTTATCACAGCTTAGTATAGCTGTGTCATCGGCAAATGTTGATGTTGTAAATCTGGAATCTAACGGCAAGTCAGCTGTATATAATACATACAGTATCGTTCCTAAGACGCTTCCTTGAGGTACTCCAGCATAAGTTTTACTTTCTTTTGAAAAGACATTATCATATTTAACCACAAATATTCTATTTGATAAATATGATTCAAGAATGCGATGTAGATTAGGTGGTAGTAGTGTCTTTATTTTGTATACATATATGTAAGTCCTTTATGCCATACTTTGTCAAATGCCTGAGATATATCGAGAAAAATTGCTGAACAGTACATTTTCTTTTCAAAAGTTTTTCTTATTTCATTTGTAATACGGTTAACTTGTTCAACAGTGCCGTGTTTTTCCCGAAATCCGAATGGATGTACCGGAATTATATTATGTTCATGAAGGAATGGCGCAAGTTTATCAACGAGTATTTTCTCAAAAAGTTTTGAAAGGCAAGGAAGTAAACTAATCGGTCTATAGGATGCTACCTGAGTTCGATCTTTACTCGGCTTAAGGATCATCTTTACAACAGATTTTTTCCAGTCATTAGGAAAATATCCTAATTTCAACATACCATTAAATAGAACTCTTAAACATTCAATAGCCACAAGGGGGAGTTCTTTTATCATTTTAGATGTAATATCATCAATGCCTGGAGACTTTTTTGATTTAATTTTGTTTTTTATTGTATTAGCAATTTCTACCACATTTCATTTCCGTTACCAAAAGGAGAAAGATTTTGAACATCTATCCTTTGCTCGCTGTCCTCTTTGCACTTTAAAGCTGATTTTAAAACTCTTTCAGCATCTTTTAACTGAAATTTAGAGGCTGGAGATCTAAGTTGTTGCCATTCTCTTCTACATCTCCTCTTCTCCGTAACAACCCTTCTATATGTGAGTTTGTCAAAAATTTACTTTTTTGAGGTTTTACGTTTCGTGGAGTGGAGACCATTGCAGCAGTACTCATCAAAGTCCTTAAAATGTTGACCTGATCATCAATGTCAGTCTCACAATTAATAGAAGGGCTATCGTTGATATGGGTACTAATATATTTTTTGTATTTTAACCAGTTTGTACGGGAAGATGTTAATCTATACGGTGCAGAAGTTTCAATTGGCGAGTCATAGATAGAAAATATTAGGGGAGAATGATCAGACGAAAGCTCGTAGCTTGTCGTATCAACTATTAGATTCCGATTTATATTTTTAGTAACCCCAAAATCAATAAGGTCAGGTATTTTTGACCTATCAGCAGGCCAGTACGTTGGTTGCCCCGGGGAGGAAATATCCATAGATGCAAATTCATTCATAATTAATTTATATAATTTCCTACCTCTCTGTGTTATAAGTCTTGATCCCCAGTACGTGTGTTTTGCATTGTAGTCACCAGCAGCTAAGTATTTTTGTCCCAAACTATCAAAATATTGTTTAAATTGTCTCTCAGTTATTGAGAAACGTGGTGGACAGTATAAGGCAGATATTACTAGATTTTTTCCATGACATTCAACTTTGACTGTAAATAGTTTCTTGTAGATAAGTCTCCGAGTGTGAATCCATAGCGCAATGCTTAATTCTATTTCTAATCAGTATGCCTGTACCACCATGTGCTTTACCATCCGGATGATTAGTAAAATAGAACTGGAACCCCGGGATAGAAAAATTGTTTTTGTTTGTTAAGTGAGTTTCTGATATAAGAAACACATCTATATCTTTATCATATAAAAAATGTTTTAGCTCATTTTTATGGCGAACAATACCGTTTGCATTCCATTGACATATTTTAAACATACTCATTTTTGAGCTAGAAAAATTTGAAACATTTGATTTTGTATTTTTATTAGTTCCTGTAGCATACTTTGCATATTAGAAAACTGAATTGAGTCATTGTTTGCGTAAGATTAATTACTAGGTTTTCAATATCAACCTTTGGGTGATGGCTGTTTTGTTTATCAATGTATGGCTCTAGCGGTTTTTGTGTTGGATGAGCTATATTCTGATTTAATTTTAACACACTTGCGTACGACTGATTTGCAGTTTCATTCGTAGCACGTGGTTGGCTTTCAAATATGGAAGATGGAGCTACTTTAGACTGTAATTTAACTGATTTCTGGGGATATAACTTGTTTTAAATTTCTTTAAAGACAGGACATCCTCTCTAATTTGCAGTATGATTACCCCCACAATTGTTGCACTTTTTCATACTTGTGTCTTCTTTATTTAATTCACAACATAAAGTATGATGCAAATTGCCGCATTTTACGCTTACACTAGCTAAACGACAATATGATTTAGTATGCCCAAATTCCTGACAGTTCGTGCATTGAACTGGGCCCTTGCGCTTGTGTGGTTCTTCGACAGTTATTTTGTGATGCAGGAGGTACTGAAGCTTATATATCGGGTGGACTTCATTTTTCTTTAATTTGTTTAGGTCAGGTAGAAGTTCAACCTTAAACATTGGTTGAGGTACCTTGTTTTTATTTATTATGTTTATAACAACTCTTGACTTAAACCCTTTTTCTTCTAGCGCTTCTCTGATTTCATTTGTATCAACATCTGCTCCTATACCCTTTATTACTACATCTACACCCCTGGCACTTTTAAGTTGATAAGTGTAATAATTTTTATTGCAGTCATTTAAATATTTGACTACTGTTTCTCGGACTGCCCCCTTTGTAATTGGCACAACATGATAACTGTCCGTACCAAAAATGCTTGTTAATTTTTTAATAAGTTCATTACAACTACTCTCCCGAAGATAAATTGGTGGTGGCTTAGTGACTTTTTGAATCACCTCCCCTTCAACAGATTGGTCGTCCTTTTCACTACTATTAGCCAAAAGGGCAAATCTATTACTATTTAGAGACACATTTGATTGAGCAGCAGAATCTGTTTTTGAATTTTTTGTAGCGTTTCCCCTTATATTTTTTTGCGGACTTAGTTTTCTTTTATTGTTAATTGTGATGTAGCGGTCCATACCAGTCTGCACTGTCGGTTTATTATTTTTAATTATATTGGTATTTACCGTTTTATCATTTGTTGTAATATTGTTGCTGTTTTTTATTTCCTTATTTGTTTTGTTGGATAAAGCCGCCAGTGACGGGAGAGATGACGCGATCGAGGAAGCAGGGTTAACGGACATTGTTGTTGTTTGTAATGACGCATTTGGTGTAGCTGTATTCTGCTTATTGTTGTTGTTTTTGTTGATTTTTGGAGTAGCTGTAGCCAATGAGGGTAGAGATGACGTGATCGAGCTGAGTGAGGAATACACCGTTGTTGTTAATACAGTAGAAGCAGTAGACGTAGCGTAGCCACTTTGCGTTGTTGTTGTAGTTGATGATGCTACTGTTGGTGGAAGTGCTCAGTTGTTGCAGCAGACAAGATGGAGTTTGAAGAGCTTTTGCTGTTGTTGCACGGGGAAACAAACGAGAAATATGCATTTCTCGATGCAACAGAGTTTTGATTTTGTTGATGAGCGCTGCTCATCATTTATTTTGTAGTTTTTGAAATTGTTGCACAAAATATATATGTCGAAAAATTTTTTTTACAAAATTTATACACTTGATTTTTGTAAAAACAATTAAAAGCACGCAGCGATTTAAAAACACGTCTATGTCGCATGACAGTCAACGTGTTAAGTAAGATTGGTGAAAGGCTGTGAAGTGGAGATCTATGCTATATTGCTTGCAAAAGTCTTTGAAAATGTTTGAAGAAAATCCAGATCTTTCGTCTCATACAATTCGTTCGGGGATACCATCATTCAAAATGAAATGTTGTAATGACTTTAAGACATTAAGTGAGTCCCTAGCTGGTATAGTATATCCAGCGGCAAACTTTGAAAATTTGTCAATAATCGTCAGTATACATTTGCTATTAATGCAATAGATGTCGATGTGAATAATGTGTCAAGTGGTGTCAGAGGGGTAGGTGGTGTTTGAAAAACGAGGTTTTGCGGATGTCTATCATATTTAAGCCGGAGACATGTATCGCAATTGTTCAATGTTTGCATAATCTTACGACTCATGTTTGGGAAATAGACTTGTCTCTTTAGGTGCAAATAGTTCTCATCGATCCCTCTATGATTCTTATCAATATTGTATTGACGGATTGTTGATTCTTGTTCGTCGGAGGTTTTTAAGTCACTCCACGTTCACTTCAGTAATTATTCTACTGAGGGCATCAGCGTTGGTATTTTGGGAACCCTTATAATGAATTTCGTAATCGAGTTCAGCTAATTTGAGTCGCCAACGGACAACTTTAGAGCTAGGTTCTTTAATGCTCATTAACCACGTTAAAGGTTGGTGATCTGTAACGATGGTGAATTTATTACCGAAAAGGTACGGTCTAAAATTTTTTGTAGCCCAGATAATTGCTAGCATCTCCTTTTCAATTGTGTAATTATAAAAGGTTTAGTAAAGTCGGGATGCTGCAGTATCGGATCATTACAAAAGTTGAATGTGGTGATACATTCATCAATTTTGATTTTTTGTACGCCCTTTAGTCTTTTGGTAATTGGTTTAGTTATCTTGTTGAAATCTTTAATGAATTTGCTATAATAATCGAGAAGACCTAAAAACGACTTTATCTGTGTACGGGACTTAGACATAGGAAATTTTTGAAATGCAGCTATTTTGTTCGGGTTTGGTTTAATGCCATTTTCCGTAAAAATATGACCTAAAAAGTCAATTTCCTTTTAAAATTAGCCGTTTTGAGGCGTGTGGAAACTGAACACAAGTCCTCGATGTGCTTCTGGAGAGAAGTTGAAAATACTATTATGTCATCTAAATAAACAAGACAAATAGAACCTATTAAGTCTCCAAGGACATTGTCCATGACACGCTTCAAGGTAGCCGGTGCATTTTTTAACCCAAAGGGCATTCTAATGAATTCAAAATGACTACCTTCCACGGTGAATGCAGTTTTCGGAATGTCGGAACGTTTCATCTCTATTTGATAGTAGGCCGTGTTTCCCACATTATCAAGAATGTCGTTTATGTTGGGAATTGGGTACCTGGCGGAAACCGTCTTTTCGTTGTTTCCTGAAGTCAATAACGAGTCTCCATTTAGGCGCTTCACCATTAGCTTATTTTTTTCGGAACGATCTAAACAGGAGCGCTCCAAGGTTATGTTTTGTTCTAACATAGTGGCAATCTGTTTCTTTACTTCTTCTTTGAGCTTGTATGGGTACCGGTATGTTTTTGTATAGACTGGTATTTCATCTATAGTAGGAATTGAATGCCTAATCTGGTTTGTAAAAGTCAATGGGTCGTCTTCCTTATAAAACAAATCTGAATGATTTACAAAGTCCAGTTAGGTGGCGTTTTTTTCTCTTTAATTAGATGGTCCAGGCCAATTTTTGGGTGGTCGACTTCACAAGTGTCTTGCTGATAGAAGTCAGAAGAAATGGTATTGAGTTCTACAAAATTGTCAATATTATGCGGAGTGACTTCTATCGTTTTTTTTACGCAGAAAAACACATCTTCCATAGAACTATTACAAATTTCTACAAAACTTGTAGAGTTTGTGGCAGTGTAGAGCCCACTAGATATGGATACTCCTGGAAGGATATTTATACTTCCGCAAAAGAACTGTCCTTCATCGAGATTGACTGGAATCAGGAAACTCCTTTCGAAAATCCCGAAATAAAATAAACTTTAGTAGAAGTATTGGGTTCTAGGCAAATTTTCATAGTTGTTAATGATGTCTCGAGGGTAGAGTTTTGAAAATTTATGTTTGCTTGGAGTTCCTTGAGGATATCCATGCCAATTAATCCATCTACAGGTTCAGCTTGGTCTGGAATAAGAAGTGCTCTTCTGACCTTAAAGATTTCTTCATATAAGGCCGGTAAGAAGACCATGATTCGGTAAAGAATATAATTCGGCAAGTAGGGATGTTTCGTCCCTCTTTACTGAATAACGTGACAATAATTGTTCTTTAATGCACTCCCAGTCTAGGGGTACGTCTGCTTCAACATATCGTCAGCCGCACCCACGATCTTGCTCCGAATGTGGCGGAAATACATCTGGCCGTGGGGAGTCCGATCCGCATCGCTAATGAGTAATAGTGTGCCCTCTACGCTAACGATAAACTCGTTTTAGCGTTTGGGGTTACCATCAAAAGGAGTCAAATGTTTAATGGGGTCGGGAATTTTTAAGGACTGCACCAAAGCTATAGGGTCAAAAACGAGTATAGTTAAATTATCGTTCATGGAACCGATAGGCTCCACAATGTTGTCTAGCTCCGCCGTATTTGGCATTGTTTGGCGAATTTCTACTTCCCTAACGACTCTGGGGCTGAATGGATTAAGGCCAGTTAACTTAGCCTTCTGCCTGGTAAACATAAACGTAGTTTTTTTTTTTTTTTTTTTATAAATATTCTTTAGTTTTGTTAATACTTATTCCTTATAATATTTTGGAACTGTATAGTTTATTTTTTGAAGTATGGAAGGAGAGAAAAAAAAGAAAAAAATTTCTAATGCTTGGTAAAGGTTATTATTTAATGTTATTGTTTTCTTAAAATTCCTTTTAAAAGAAATTATTAGACAAATATAACAAAAGGTAACTTACGTAATTGCATTATTTTTTCTGTTTGAATATTCTTATTTATACTTTTTGCATATTACCTTTTTTTTTGTTTTTTTTTCCTTATTTAATTAATGTGAGATGAATCAAATAATATGGATTTCTTTATATACTTTCCACTGTGAACACCGCGTTAATAGTGTAGAATATTTTTTTTCCTCTTTTTTTATATCATTCCGAAGAATTTTAAATAATTATACAATAAAAGCTTCGTTTGAAACCCGGCCCTGTACGAGAAAAACGGCAGCTGCAATCAGCGATTGAAGTTACACGTATATACATACACTCACTACACTTTTATTGTTGCACATATATATTATATATTTGTTTATCAGTTAACTCATTTTCCACTATTGTTTCAATTATTCTTTTTTTTTTTTTTTTTTTTACTTAGAAAATTTGATTTCCATACGTACACAAATCTTTTATCCGGCAGATGCAACGGGCAGCTATGTTCGCGATTGATATGCTTGGGAGTATTTGTGCAGTATTAATTTTAACCGTAAATATCTTTCCAAACTCTGAAGCTGGCACCCGACTCTGCGCGATGCAAATCACTTTAATAACTCGAGAAATTATTAAAACAGATGCACAAGGTTGCAGATTGTGTGTGAGAAGAAATGGGTTAAATCAAATATTTTCTTTTCGTTACATTAAGGTGGTGCAAAACAGTAATATATTCACTTTACATAACGCTTTTCTTTTTGGTGCACATTTTTTTTCCACAGATTGATTCCATTGATTTCCATTATTTATATGTATACTAGCTTTTACCCGCGACTTCGTCCGCGTATCTACAGATAAAAAATAAAATATTTAATAACTTTTCTTATTTTGCCTCATTTGTGAAACTATACGGGGGTGATGTACCGCCCCTCTAATTTTGACCAAACTCAACCTGTTTACTTTTTATGATCCTCTTAACATGTATACCAAATTTCATCTCTGTACCTTAAATGGATGCAAAGATATGACAAATTTTGATTGTCGCTTATACGGGGGGTGGGGCAACGCCCCTCCGCTTTAGTCCAAACTTAACAGGTTGACTTCTCCTCATCCTCTTAACATGTATACCAAATTTTATTTCTGTAGCTTAAATGGATGCAAAGATATGACAAATTTTGATTATCGCTTATATGGGGGGTGGGGCAACGCCCACTCCGATTTTGTCCAAACTTAACAGATTGACTTCTCCTCATCCTCTTAACATCTATACCAAATTTCATCTCTGTACCTTAAATGGATGCAAAGATATGACAAATTTTGACTATCGCTTATATGGGGGGTGGGGCAACGCCCACTCCGATTTTGTCCAAACTTAACAGATTGACTTCTCCTCATCCTCTTAACATCTATACCAAATTTCATCTCTGTACCTTAAATGGATGCAAAGATATGAAAAATTTTGACTATCGCTTATATGGGGGGTGGGGCAACGCCCCCTCCGATTTGTCCAAACTTAACAGATTGACTTCTCCTCATCCTCTTAACATCTATACCAAATTTCATCTCTGTACCTTAAATGGATGCAAAGATATGACAAATTATGATTATCGCTTATATGGGGGGTGGGGCAACGCCCCCTCCGATTTTGTCCAAACTTAACAGATTGATTTCTCCTCATCCTCTTAACATCTATACCAAATTTCATCTCTGTACCTTAAATGGATGCAAAGATATGACAAATTTTGACTATCGCTTATATGGGGGGTGGGGCAACGCCCCCTCCGATTTTGTCCAAACTTAACAGATTGACTTCTCCTCATCCTCTTAACATCTATACCAAATTTCATCTCTGTACCTTAAATGGATGCAAAGATATGACAAATTTTGAATATCGCTTATATGGGGGGTGGGGCAACGCCCCCTCCGATTTTGTCCAAACTTAACAGATTGACTTCTCCTCATCCTCTTAACATCTATACCAAATTTCATCTCTGTACCTTAAATGGATGCAAAGATATGACAAATTTTGACTATCGCTTATATGGGGGGTGGGGCAACGCCCCCACTGATTTTGTCAAAACATAGCCTATGTTCTTTTCCATCATCCCATCAATCTCTATTCCAAAATTCAGACGAATTGGTTGAGCGGTTTGGCCGTAAGAGAGGAACATCCATACATCCATACAAACTTTCGCATTTATAATATTAGTAGGATACATATATAAATTGTTCACTATTTGTTTCACTCACATTTACATACACCATTTATAGTTAAATCTTACTCGATAGTTTTAAAAATTATGTAGAGAGCGGCGACGATCGTAGGTAACACTCAGAGGGCTGCGCCAGTTATCATGTTGATTAAAATCGATGTCGTCCTTCTATTGGAATCAATAGTCTTTGCGGTAATTTTTGTTAAATATATTTTTTTAATTAATTTTATACAACGGTTTCGTTCAGTAACTTATAGTTTAATTACAGCGGAGCTTTTAGTAGCTAACCAATAAACGCGTCAAAAAGCACTAACTCTAAAAACTCAGAACCAAGCAAAAGAAACCTATCATTTGTACATAAGCGATTATCGCACTTAGAATTATGCTTACGTTAGCTTAAATTTTATGCGCTGCTACTGTTGACGTTTATGCTGCCGCTAATACATTGTTGTTGTTGTTGATTACATATTAGTTGTTGATGCAGCAGTGCTTGTGCCGCCGTTGATACATTGTTGCAGATCTTTGGTATTTGTCGTTCTCGTATTCCTTCAATTCGGTCAAGCTTCCGTTCCGCAAAGTTCATAGAATCTGTAGCGTACATGCGTGGGGGTTTCATCGGTACCGTGTTGTTAGTTAATACGGTAACTAGCGCGCTACTATTATTTATTTTAAACATACAAACGCGAGTTTAATTTATTACATTGTTTTTCGTGCGAGTGCTTTTACAGGCACTGACGACCTTCTCCCACCTATCTGCCCCAGCATCTACAATTTGTTTTATTTTTTATTGGGTGTTCCAAAGCCTAAGAGCGGCACAGCGAACAGGTTGACTGGCAGAGAATGCCTAAGGCAAAAAGCCTTTGTACAATCTATTATTGTACAGAAGTTTTAAAATAAATAAATAAATCCTGAAAGTCACTATACCCCCCAGTCACTGTTTAGTCAACGTATGATTTTAAATTTTGAAACCATGAATGTAGTTGGAATTAAATATTATAAATGAAAGAATTTAATGAATTATTGTAAAATAGTATTAAGTCCAAAATTTGATATATGAAATTAATATAAAGTTCAACATCAACTCAGCATTTGCCTCACTGTGCGACTAACTGAACTGTTACAGCGCTTGTTCTATTACAATTATTACAATTACAACGATCATAACCGATGCTGTAACGTTAGTTCTCTTTTGTCAGCAATTGATATACTGTACGTTAAGAAAGTTATATTTGCTGAGTTATGTTGAAAACGGGCAGTCCTTAATAAGCTATCGCCAAGGAAGCACGGCGCATTTGTAATAAATATATAAACTTCAATTTGAAACCGTTCAATTATTTTACTCTACCCAATTTGTTGCAGCCACCTTTATATACATTTGCTTTTGTTGCTGGTTTAATTCAACCTATTCAATTATATACACAAAAAATCCTGTAATATTTCAATCACTATTCCACGCGGACGAAGTCGCGGGCGTTGCTAGTTGCTAATAATACTATTTTAAATGGAACGTTTGTAATTTTATTTAATGGAACAATGATTATAAATAATCAAACATTTTATAATTCATAATCAAAAATATTGGAATACTTGGAACATCATTCCTATAAAAAAAATTTTTTGTAAGTGATAATTTAGAAACGAATAATACAGAACATGAATTTAAAAATATTATTGTATAACAAAAATTTTTTGACGAAGTTCCAATTGGGAAGATTGGGATTCGTTTGCTCAAGTGCACATTGTGTGGAAAGTTGTTGACTGCCATACACCTGGGAATGGCCAACAATGATTCTTGTGTCAAACGGTCCAAGCAACTCACACGTCCGTTAGGACACGTATCTCCTGGGTAGCCTCTGAACATCCGTTCAGAGGTGAGCTAACGTGAGAAGGCGAAGGGGCCCCCCTCTCCTTTAAAAAGGGGTTGGTGCGCTGGGCTTGGGACCCGCCACTTTAAAAAGAAACCCCCCAATGAAAACGAAAAGAAAGCCTCGGAACGGCCCCTTTGATGACGACCCCCGCAAACGCTATAAGGATCACGATATACGGATATGCACCTGGAATGTCCGCACCCTTAATTGGGATGGTGCAAGTATCCAGCTGGCTGATGTCCTCGAAAAACGCAAGGCTGACATCACCGCAATCCAAGAAATCCGATGGATAGAGCAGGGTTGCTCTAAAAAAAGCATCCTGTGACATCTACTACAGCTGCCATGCGAGTAAGCGCGAATTTGGATGTGGTTTCGTGGTGAGTAGGAAACTACGTGGCCTCGTCTCTAGGTTCACACCTGTTGACGAGCGTCTAGCCGCGATACGCATCCTGGCTAATATAAATATTTTTATATTAGCCTGATTTGTGCGCACGCCCCGACGGAAGAGAAAGACGACGATGCTAAAGATGAATTCTATGAGCGCTTGGAACTCCTGTACGAGCGCTGTCCCAAACACGATGTCAAAATCGTGCTTGGCGATTTCAACGCCAAGATTGGGAAGGAAGGAATCTTTGGCCCAACCGTCGGAAAATTTAGCCTTCACGACACTACCTCCAATAATGGAGAGAGGCTAATCGATTTCGCCGCAGGTCGGAACATGGTAGTTAGTAGTACCAGATTTCAACATCTTAACATCCACAAGGCTACATGGCTGAGTCCTGATCAAAAAACATGCAACCAAATTGATCATGTTCTGATTGACGGAAGGCACGCATCGAGCGTGTTGGACGTGCGAACGTTACGTGGTCCCAACATTGACTCGGACCACTATCTTTGTCGGGCGTATTGTGTAATAGGCTGAAGCCATATACCGACTCACTGATAGGACGATATCAGTGTGGCTTCAGACCAAAAAGGTCGACCAGTGACCAAATATTCACATTACGCCAAATCTTGGAAAAGACCCGTGAGTTCAACAAAGACACTCACCACCTATTTGTCGATTACAAAGCCGCTTTCGACACGCCGATAAGAGCGAAGTTCTTCGACGCCCTGTCTGCACTAGGTATCCCGGCAAAGATTGTCCGTCTTTGCATGGCGACGCTATCTAACACACAAAGCGTTGTCAGGGTGGGGAAAAACCTCTCCGACTCCTTTGATACCAAGAGAGGTTTCAGGCAGGGCAATGCTCTATCGTGCGATTTTTTCAATCTCCTGATGGAATACATCCTACGCCAATGCCCGTACATACAGAGTATGTCGGGCTCGATCTTCCAAAAGGAAGTGATGCTGCTCGCTTACGCCGATGACATCGATATCATCGGTACGCAGGAACGGCGAGTCAGCAAGGCGTTCTCGGAGATTGAAAAACAGTCTCGGCTCATGGGTCTAGCGGTGAACGAGGACAAGACGAAGTACTTGGTGTCTTCTCGCACTCCGTCAACGCGTCTTGGACGGTCAGTGACGATGGAGAATTTCAACTTCAGTGTTGTAGAAAACTTCGTCTATCTTGGAACAGAGATCACCAGCAACAACAACGTCAGCCTGGAGATCAGGCGAAGAATCACGCTTGCAAACAGATGTTTTTTTGGGCTGAGCAAGCAAATGAGAAGTAAAGCCCTCTCTCGACGGACGAAAATAAAGATATATAAGACGCTGATACTCCCGGTCCTACTGTATGGCGCAGAGGCATGGACCGTGATTGAGTCGGATGAGACAGCGTTGGAGGTCTTCGAGAGGAAGATTCTTCGCAGGATCTTTGGTCCTATTAGAGTCGGCGACGAGTTTAGGTCCCGTATGAACCGCGAGCTGTACGAGCTATTCAATGAGGTTGACATAGTCCAGCGCATAAAATTCCAGCGGCTGCACTGGGCTGGGCACCTCATTCGAATGGACGAAGGAGCTCCAGCACGCATGGTTTACATGGGGGGCCCAAACTTGATTGGTGGACGCCGACATAGAGGACGACCGGGCACTCGATGGAATGACCAGGTATGGAGAGATCTCTCCGTACTTGGCATTCAGAACGACTGGCGCCAGCGCGCACAGGATTATGAAGGCTGGCGCGCTTTCCTGGACGCGGCCATGACCGGTAGACGGTTGACGGCCATTTAAGTAAGTAAGTAAGTAAGTAATAGAGAGAAAAGCAAAATTAAAAATTCAGAAGAAAGAAGAATTACACAGCCGCACAAAAAAAAACAAGTTTTGATCAGGGGGCCTGAATATGTATACTTTATGTTTTTTGGGTCGATGAATCCGAATCCGAGGTCCCTTTAACACCATCAGATCAGGGTTTTGACATAACCCCAAAAAACCAATATGGCGGACATGTTTTTGAAAAGTTCATCGGATTCGCTTGAAACTCGTTACTCAGGGGATTTAGGGGTCTCTGATTACAAAATTGAAGTCAGATTTCAAAAATTCAAGATGGCGAATCCAATATGGATCAGATAATACTTTCGACATAACCTCTAAACCTACAATTTATGCTATTAAACGCACGTATCACCTTTAGTCTAAATGTATATATTTTTACGTTTATTTACCGTCGGCAAAAGCATTACCCGATGTACACCGCGAGGAGTTCCACGATCGGATTTCGTACATCATGTTGCTCTTAAAAAGGCTGGTTGGTATTGCAATTAAAAAAATGTATATTATTTTAATTGTTCTCCTTCTTTGAGCCAAGTTTTCCACCAATGCAGAGCTGCAGTTGCTGGATGACGACGCCTGAGAGCCTGCTTTCTCACCCTTAACCGCCGATACTAGGGTTCCGAGTCCCTGCATCGTCACACGTTTCCTACGTGTGTCTGACGGCTTCAAAGCCATTATCCAGGGCCGGATAGCAGACAAACTCCGTTGCCCACCGTCACCACGTGGAGGTACCATGGATGCAGGCACACGTAAGATATAGAGTAATTCCGGGTGAATTGGATCACTCAAGTTTTTAATTCCTTAAAAGAACATATTTATTGGATCCGCCATTTGGCATTTTGAAAAAATAATGCCAGATACGTAATCAGCGACTCCGAAAATCCCTCAGTAAATAATTTCAAGCAAATCTGATCAACTTGAAAATAAGTTCGCGACTTTGGATACGCCATTTTGAATTTTTGAAATCTGACTTCAAATTCGTAATCGGAGACCCCAAAAACCCCCGAGTAACGAGTTTCAAGCGAATCCTATAAACTTTTCAAAAACGTGTCCGCCATATTGGATCCGCCATTTTTAATTTTTGAAATCTGACTTCAGATTCGTAATCAGAGACCCCAAAAACCCCTGAGTAAAGAGTTTCAAGCGAATACGATGAACGTTTCAAAAAACGTGTCCGCCATATTGGTTTTTTGGGGTTATGTCAAAACCCTGATCTGATGGGGTTAAATGGACCTCGGATACATAGTCAGACCCCCGGATCAAAACTTTTTTTTTTTGTGGCTGTGTTATTTGTTGAATTAAACAAAACAATAAATAATCTTATGAATCGGGACGATTAATCTAAGGAGGGGAGGAGTTAACAATTTCAGCTCAACTAAGCCTTTACGGCAATTATAAATATTTATTAAAATAAACATTAAAATGCTTACGCTGCAGCGTTTGGCCCTTCGGGCAAACAATGCTTCACGCAAACCATGGCATGTCTTTGTTTGAAGATTTGAATTACTCTTAACTTAAACAAAAATATCTTTTCCAATTTGCCGCTTTGATCGTTCGGTTTACTTAGAACAAAAAGATCGAAAGCCTTTTTAAAGAAAAAAACGTAAAAAAAAATATTTTTTTTCAATTTGGCGTTTTAAAAAGAATAAAGCTTTATACAACTACAACCGAGCTTAGCTTTTAAGATAGAATTATAATTGTTGTTTAGTTTAAAATTGAAACTCAATAAAGAATGTTTGGGCCTAAGTGTCAACCAAATTATAATTTGTTTGAATAAAAATAATTGATCAAGAGGTCAATTATAAAATAATTTTTTTTTTTCCTTTTCGTAATAAGGAAAAAGTTGATTTTCATGTTTATCATGTAAAATGACCTTCTAAGCCTGCTAAAAATTCTGTAGCAATTGGTCAGTAATGATTTTTTCAAACTGTTATGGTATAGCACTCAAATTAGCAATGCATTTATAATTTATCAAGAAACTAATAATATCATATGCAATCTTTTATAGTGCGGTTCATAACTACAGCACAAGTAAATGCGTTCATATAATTACTGTACAATTTCAATTGTGATCTCTAGTGATTATTCTTTTAATGCAGAATTGTTTATTAGTTATTTCTCTTTTGTTCTAGAATTGTATATGTTTTACCTCTCAATTCTATTTATCGTTAAATCAAAATTTCTTTTATTTTATTACTCCCCTTTTATCTTGAAATACACTTAAATATTTGTTCATTCATATAGGATATTAATTATAAAGAGTTGAAGGCTGTTATGTCTTCCATTTAGGAAAAATCGCACTTTTGAGATTCTGAAAATTGTTGTAGTGCTTGTGGTTGGCATAAACCTGGCTAGCATTTCCCAAATATTTTTAATTTGGTTCAGGTGAGCATACTGGGCCCTTCATGACGTTAACATTTTCAAATTGCAGTACTCTGCTGTATCCTTACTAACGTGCACAGGTTCGAAAAAGGAATATACTACATTGTAATGCAGCCTCCGCTTCTCATTTTTCCTGTTACCACCTGCAATTCAAGTAAAACAATTGGCATGCAATAGACCCCAAGCCATCAAACTGTAGTACTATTAGTTTGGAACCCTCCAATAATCGTTTAATCCGACAGGGCTATCCAAATTACATTTTTTTCTCCACTAAAAACAACCTAAAGGCAAAATAAATAAATAGTTTTTTATTATACCATCAATTTATTCAGGTTTCCAATTTTATTTGCTAAATTCTTAGCAATTCTCCATATGTAGTTGAAGCAAACATGGTGCCTATTCCATTTTGCATTGAGGAATATTCGGGCCGACCCTTAAAAGTCTCCAAACGGTGAATTTGGACACAGTGCCACTATTTGGTTGCAATTAGGGTAGAGGTTTTAGCCTTATTTATAATTTTTCTATGGTGGCTATCATTAAACTCATTTTTTGGTACTCCAGTTTTGCTTTTCATCACGATTTGCAAGATATTGCAACAAGTTTTGGAGCAATTCCTTCCTTAGAAAAATTATCCATTTTTTTTTCTACTTCATTTAACAAAGTTGCACAAGGCTTAATTATTTTTTTTGTCCACTTATTTTACTTAAAATAATTTAACCAGCTTAAAATTTTGGTGTATTTGTCACGTATTATCAATAGAATGACATAAATTAATGATTGTGCTATAGTTATGAAACGATAAAAGCGAGTTTTTTGACTTCAGTTGAATTGGTAACGTCAAATAGAATTGAGAAGTAAAATATATACAATTATAGAAGATCAAAAGGAAAATAAATAATAAAAAATACTGCATAAAAGAAGAGTCATATAGAGGTCACAATTCAAATTGTAAAGCAAATCATTATTTGAACGCATTGACTTGTGCTATAGTTATGAAACGAACCTTATTTGGTAGACTAAAATCACCCATGACAATAAGATGGAGTCGTTTGCACAAATTCACATTGTGATAAAAGTTGTTCACACTTGTGAATAGCCAACAGCTCACAACGTCCGCTAGGACACGTATCTCTTTGGTAGCCTCTGAACAGCCGTTTATATATGAGTTAACTGTGAGAAGACGACAGTCACCCCCTTGATTAGGGGTTAGTGCGCAGGGCTTGGGACCCAACAACGTAACAAATTAAATCAAAACAACAAAGCCTCGGATGGAACCCTATGATGACGATCCCCCGCAAACGATATAAGGGCCAGGATTTACGAATATGCACCTGGAATGTCCGCATCCTTAATAGGATGGTGCAAGTATCCAGTAACTTTCGATTATGGAGGAGTCATTATTCTAACCTACTTGGAGGCGATGAAGCTCGCAATTCCGCCGATAGAGAAATGATAATAGTGGCACTGTTGTAGGGCCACCTGACTATAATGATGTCGATTCGGTTATTAAAAAGCTGAAAAATAAAAAACGACAAGCTCTGATATGCTGCCAGCTGAGTTATTCAAGACCGGCAGCGAAGAGTTGGTGAGGAGTATGCACTAACTTTTATGGACGATATGGTCCAATCTCAGTGTTCTCTGTCCTATCTTTAAGAAAGGAGACCCCACTGTTTGCGTCAAGTACCGCGGAATAAGTCGCCAAAAAGGTGACAAAATATTTACATTAGCACAAATGTTGGAAAAGACCCGTGAGTTTAACAAAGACACAAACCACCATTTGTCGATTATAAAACCGCTTTCGACGCCCTATCTGTTCTAAGTATCTCGGCAAAGATCGTTCGTCTTTGCATGTCGACGCTATCTTAAACACAAAGCGTTGTCAGGGTGAGGAAAAACCTGTCCGACCCCTTTAATATATTCAGTTATCAGTTAGCATTCATTGCGATCAGACGTCTTTATCATGTCCGTCTTTCAATATTACGTTCAATGCAAAACGGAAGTTTCGAATACTCAGTTTCGAAATTTTGATGCTGTGCGGTGTTCGGCTATGTGCAGTCGCGTGTTTCACCTACACTGTGTGGACTTATCGCTTAATGCTATTAAGCTTGTAACTAATTCACCAAATATTTTATGGCAATGTGAATGTGGTATGCGAATGATTCGCATAGTAAAATCAATGCATTGACTGAACGAGTTGTGCTACTCAAAAAATTGTGCGCCAAATTTGAAATGAAGTGCATTAAAACTTCTGATATTGATCAAATCATTGCTCAGAAAAAATTGAACAATTTAAAATCAAAGACAATTGCTGGCGCTCAATTATGCAATGAAAAGATAACTGCACCTGTTGAGGTCATCAACACCGCATCGGTAGATGATGATGAGCTCGCTTCCATTTCAAGCGACAACAACAACTTCATTACGGTACGTAGTAAACCGAAAAGGAAGCGCGCAAATAAAAACAAGCGCATTGTTGGTGTGGCGCCTAACTGTCCCCATTTGAATGTTATGCACAACAACAAATTTTTACACGTAGGCAAATTTTCACCGCTTACTAAACCAGAGGCGTTGCTGAAATTTGTTTCTGACAAATTAAAAGTGTCTGTTAATACCCTATCATGCGCTAAACTTGTGAAACGTGATATAGATGTGAAGACACTAAAATTTTTAAACTTTAAATTGGGTGTACCTGATTCACTCTTCTCTACCGTCTTCAACAATGGATTTTGGCCTTTGTCAGTCAAGGTGTCAAGGTTTATTAACAAGCCAAAACCGTCTATTGTTGATGTTACATCTATAAACTCTGCTGCTACACTTCAACCGCGTACTTCAACGCCGATTGGACATGAACAGGAGCTTGTTCTTGCGTTTTGACCCGCTTCAAAAAACTGTTAAGCATCGCCCCTGGCGCCAGTGCTCTACATGGACTGTCTGCTGGAGAAATTCAAACTTTTAATATGCAGAGGCTTCAAACATATATAAATGCGGCTCAATCAAACACAAATTCATACTTGCGCGTTTATTATCAAAATATATGCGGTATGCGAACGAAATCGCAACAAATTTTCATAGTTACGTCAAATTCTGATTTCGATGTCATAGTGCTAGTTGAGACTTGGCTCAACTCAGATTTCTATGATGAAGAATATTTCGACACCAAGCTTTTCCATGTCTTTCGTAAAGACAGAGATGCTGTGACGACTCAGCGCTCTAGAGGAGGTGGTGTTATTGTGGCTGTTAGACGTTTTCTTTGCTGTGAACTTGTTGCTTTGTTCAACGATGGATCTCTATTGGACCAATTGGCTGTTGGTGTAATTGGAACATCGGAAAAGATATTATTTTGTGTTTCGTATATCCCGCCTAACAGCTCTTATGAAGTCTACAACATGCATATGCAAAATATTTCGCATATACTTGTATATTCTAATCTTACGAGTCGAGAACATTTGTGCGTTATTGGCGTCTTTAACTTGGGTAAGCTCACTTGGATACACTTTCCTGGCTCGGCTTCTTTATTGCCATCTAATGTTCATCTACCGGAAGAGCTTTTGGTAGTAGATGAATTTTTTAATATGGGCTTAACCCAAATAAATCATATTCTTAATAGTCTACTCAAAATTTTGGATTTGGTATTTATTTCAAATAATATTGAATGGTATTGACCTTTGTGATCTGCCACTTTCTGATAGTGACATGCATCACAGACCTTTAATCATTTGCATAAAATCATTTGAATTTGCACCTTCTGTGCACCTTAATAACTGTTTTAATTTTAATTTATGTGATTTTGAATTACTACAGAATCGCATTAATGCGGTTAATTGGACTGAACTCTTATCGCACGTTAATGTTGAGGTTTGTTTTGAAGCATTTTTAACAAATTTATCAAATATTATTTCTCAGTTAGTACCTCTTAAAAAAAAACCAGTATATAAACTCCCGTGGTACACTGCTGGATTGAAGAAAATTAAAAATTTGCGTAATAAGTTCTATAAGCGTCATCTCAAGACTGGGTGCATTTTAAGCAAAGAAAAATACTTGCATTATAAACGTGAGTTTAATTTCTTAAACAAATTCCTTTATAACCAGTACATTTTAAATATGAAAGAAGGTATAAAAAATAATCCTAAATTGTTTTGGAGTTTTGTAAAGTCAAAGCAGTCTTCATCCAATATCCCCTACTCTATGTTCCTTGGTAGTGTTACTTCAAGCTCAGAGTCAGAGATTGCTGATCTCTTTTCAACGTTTTTTAGTTCGAACTTTGAACCTAATGTAGATTGGCATGATGCTGATATACTTGATTATTTACCTTCTTTGTTCAATATATCAAATTTAAGTTTGTCTGAAAATGATATTTTTGAGGCTATTTCAAATCTTAATAACTCGCATAAAACAGATTGTGATGGACTTTCAGCTTATTTTTTTGAAATCTTGTGTGCGGGTATTATGTTTGCCACTTTAAACATATTTAAAAAATCACTTGATTCTGGCATTTTAATTGAAAGATGGAAAATAGCTACAATCACTCCAGTTTTCAAAGATGGTAAGAAAAATGACATCTCCAATTACAGGGCAATTTCTAAGCTATCAAATATATTAAAGGTTTTCGAACGAATCGTTTTTAAGCAATTATTCTTTCTTGTCAAATCTTTATGCCTGGCAGATCTACAGTTAGTAATTTAGCTGTATTTTATAATTTTGTCATAAAGGCTTTTGAACAAAGATGCCAGGTAGATACTGATTTCAACAAAGTCTTCGATAAAGTCTGTCATAGTGCACTTTTAAAAAAGCTTTGCAAACTTGGGATTCATTCGTCGTTTTTGAAATGGCTTCATTCCTATCTTTGTGATCGAGTGTACTGTGTTATAGTTAATGGTACCCGTTCAAAGAATTATGTAGCTACTTCTGATTACATTGTTCCAAAAGCATTTGCGATGATGGCATTTGTTAAACGTCATGCATTACAGTTTACTGATCCTTATACTCGGCTTCTTCTTTACTCCACCTTTGTTCGGTCTAAGTTGGAGTATGCTTCGTTTATATGGAATCCTTCCGCTACGGTTCATATAAACAGACTTGAGCCCATTCAAAAAAAGTTTTTGAAATTTGTACTCACGCCCTTAATTGTGGGTACTATTGATTGCCCAGCTCTATTACAACTGGTTTCTTTTAATACTCCTACTAGAGATTTACGCATTTTTTGCCATTTAATATTAGATTTCATAGAACTGCTTATGCAAGTGCTGAGCCTATAAGTAGAGCGCTACATTTATATAATTTGTTACCCCAGAGTGTGCGATTTGAGTTTAGCTCAAATAGATATTTTGTAAAAAATCAACTAAAAATGTATTATATCTGTAGGTACTAATTGTGAATTAATATTATATACATACATATATTTCTTTGTTTGTTATATTAGGTTAAGATATTTGTCTGTTAGAACTTACTGTTCATAGACGTTAGAGTAAATAAATAAATAAATAATACCAAGAGTGTTTTTAGGCAGGGCGATGCTCTGTCGTGCGATTTTTTTAATCTTCTGATGGAATACATCCATCGCCAGTGCCCGGACATACAGAATTGGTCAGCCTCGATGTTCCAAAAGGAAGTGATGCTGCTCGCTTGCGCCGAAGACATTCATATCGTCGGCACGTAAGAACGGCTCGGGCTCACGGGTCTAGCGGTGAATGAGGGCAGGACGGCGACTAGTTCAGGTCCCGTATGAACCGCGAGCTGTACGAGCTATTCGAGAGCTGGAGAGATCTCTTCGTACTTGGCATACAAAAGAACTGGCGCCAGTGCGCACAAGATTACGAAGATAAATGCAGCCATGACCGAAAGACAGTTGGCCATTTAGCAAATTGTGACAATAAGATAATATTTTTCATGTAGAAGACTGACAATGTAAGAGATCGCAGCAGTAAATATTCACTTTTGCAGTAAGAGGAATATATAAGCAAGTAATAAGTTAAAACTACGAAGAGAAATGTAACACATATAAATTTAATGTCCTGGTTTGGAATACTAATTTCCTTTGTCATTAAGATTAGTACTCTACACCCAAGGTGAATGGAACGTAGTTTTCTGGAAGAAACTAAATTTATTACAAAATAACTCCGACTTAAGGTTGTGAGGTTGAAGCCAAGTTCTAGTAAAGACAATGATATCAGCACTAAAAGAAAATCTTTTAATACACAAATTTCTAAGCTTAGTTCTTAACCCTTTAACAATCTGATTTTATAATGGAGATACTTCTGCTTTCTTGTTAAATGGTGATAAAAAAAACAATGGTGCATTAGTAGGCACGCATTAATAGGTACATTCGAAATTGCCTTGAGTACAACGAGAGAAGATTTACACTTTGGAGAATTTTTCGTCTTTCGTTTAGGGGACGAATACATACATTTATAATCATTTTATGATTTTCAAGTTCTTCAGTAAATCTGATGTCTCCAATTATATGTTGTATTACTAAACTAAGTTCTGTACCTAAATTATTTGACCAAATCATCACTGATCAATTGCAATGATCGTTCGTGATGTCATTGGTTAGTCCAGTGCAACATGGATTTCATAAAGTCAGATCTATTTGTCCACTTCTATCGTAAATAAGTGTTATGTGGCTGGCTACCAGACCGATGTGGTATATACAGTTTATAGTAAAGCTTTTGAAAGCATGTATCTTAGTCACCTTATACATGACATTGAATGCCTTATTTTTCCCACATTCTTTTATAAATAATATGTATGCTGGTGATGCCAACTTATGTTTCTCATATTCTGATAGCCTAGACTGAATTCGTTACACTCTTTGTGTCTACTTTTTGGATATCATAGCCTTAGTAGGGATATTTGTTTAAATGATTTAGGTGTTCTTAAGCTATAATGGTCACATTGAGCTAAAGGAATTTAATGACCCTTATTCTACTAAACTTATGAACACTTCTCTTGTCCGTCCGATCTTAGAATGTGGCTGGAACGTGTCGAGCCTATTCAAAAACAGTTCCTGTTATTTCTATCGGTTTCCTTTACAACTTTGGCGAAGCTAATTATTTACTTCAATCGTTATTTTTATTTGTTCACTCTTGCTATGTGCTATATAACTATGTGCCTTTATGGTTGTCATTTTGATTAACAAACATTGCTTGCCATGATTCACTTCCGTAATAAATTTTCTCATTTATTCTGCTTACATTTTTCTTTAAACTGTATAAAAAAATCTATCCTTAAATCTAAATGGTAGTTTCATATATTCATTTTTAATCTTTTGATTTGTTATTTCGGCAGCTTGGGTCACTTGCAGGGCTTTGAGTCCGGGCACAGATGGTCAACCAAATAAAAATCCTTCAAATATACTGGGGCAGTCAAGACAAATTAATGTTTGATTTAAAAATGAGACGTGTTGACATGAATATAGGATAAAAACTTCAAACTAAAAGGAAACTATTAGAAACTTGCAGATCTTATGATGAATGCAGAATATTTGAATGCATGAATAATTGCTCACAGGCATTCATTGGAACGACGTTATATCGGACAAGTTATTTAAACAATTTAATCATTGGAAACAACAACTGGACTCAGTCAAGCAATTTAGATTTAATCGATGTTACTTATTGTATTTCCCGTCATGGGAGGATACCAAGATAGATCTTCATGTTTTCGTAGACGCTAGCGAACAAGGCGTATTTGTTTAGGAGAAAAATTTTAATTGGATTTGGTTGCAGGTAAGACTAAGTGTGCTACAAGACGTTATTTTAGAGACTACGCTGAAGAATTCAATATTAAAAGGTCATATATGTACAGATTTCCGTGTTATGGTCAGAAACGCGATCAGTATTATCATGGATAAAATCAGACCATCGTCACTAAAAGCAGTTTGTAGCGTATCGCATCATTGATTTATTAGATATAACCAATGAAAATGATTGGCGTTGGATAAAACACACCAAAATATAGCAGATAAAGCTACTAAAACTCAAAAAGACATCAAATATGCCCCAGAAAATATTTAGATGAAAGTACCGCAATTTTAATTAGGAAATAAACAATTTTAGCCAATACAGGAAATGGGTGTACCTCTTGGCGATGATACTGAACGTCGTAAAACTATTAACTGTTATTACTGATCCTATAAATGCCATTAACCGATTTCCCAGCTTCTTTCGCCTTAAGCTGGATATTAAAACTCATGCAACGTCTTCGTCAACGAGAAGATCACAAAGAAACAGGCAAATTATTATTAGTGCATGGTACTAAAACTATATAGACTGGTACAGTATCAAACATTTACAAAAGAATTCGAAACACTACTGAAACAATGTATAATTTCGAAAAGTAGTACAATTTAATCCCTGTCCCCTGCGTTAAACGAACATAGCATACTGGATGTGTATGGAAGATTAGATTATGCGACTATATTGTTACAAAAAATGCGCAAACGGCAAATGGACATGCGTTGATCAACTTGATTGTCAAAATATATCACCATCAGAATGAGTTGATTGTGAACGAAATTCATCAGAAAATTTGGGTAATGAACTTGCGCTTTATTGTAAAACGTAAAACTAGCGTTTTCGAACATGGCATTATAGGAAACACAGCTCATAAAAATAATTTTACCGAATGTTTTGTCTGCATTATTATATACCTGAATTCATGTTTGCAGTTTGCAAGCAAAAAAAATTTAATTTATTCCCCGGCAAACTAAAAGGCTTACTTGATAATTCTAACAGTTTTGAGCACTTATACATTGAAATAAGATAGCTACTGGAATTGACTCGTGCATTGCAAATCAAAAAACTAAATATAAATTGCAAGTTGCAGCAACTGAAATCTAAAAAAATGCTTTTGACTTCTTTCAGTACTGAATGACAGAAAAATACAAAATACAACCCTGATTAAAATGTAAAGTAGTGAAAAATGACATTTACACAACCTCCTACTGAAATTTCAACTGAATAATTGTACAACAGAAACTAAAAATCAATTTCAGTTTCCTTTTAGTTTCAGTTTCTGTTGTATGCGAAAACAGGCCTTAAGGAAGAATTTCATTTCTTGTTATTTTTCTTCGCTTAGAGAAATACATTCGTTGTTGCCTCCTGACCGAAATAAAAATGTCGCCGATTGATTCACTAAATACACAAAAAATTCCTACGGTTAAAACAATTGCGATTGAAATTAAATATTTTAAGCTTCACTTTAACACAATCAGCAGCATCCTACCTTCTTAAAAACTTCGAATTTCTGTTTAAAAATCTGTAAATCTTCTGCAGTAGCAGAATGCAAAACGCTTTTGCTGTGAATGCCAAAATGCGTTACGGAGTTACGTCTTACAAGAGGCATTTACTTATACTGTAATCGGACCAGTTATGGTAACTATTGGACAACGACACGAAAAAGATGGGTAGCACGATTCATGTGTCTCACTATTAGAGCCATACACTTAGAAATTGCAGAAGACTTGGCATAGGATGTTTGAATTATGGTTATCAGAAACTTGTCAATCGAAGAACAATTCGAAAAACCATTTGGTCTGATATAAGAACAAATTTTGATAGTGTAAACAGCGAATTGATAAAGCCAAATGATTTGTTCGACTGGCAGAATGGTCAGTAAAAGACTGTTACCGCAAACAATATATTTGACGTATTATGTAAAACTCCGAAGTTGTTTTATGGTGGCCGGGATACTATGTTAAATTATAATTTACCGAAATCGAATGCAGCAGTCCTGACTACAATCATTGCTATGCCGACACTACCGATTTAGGTTAGGATTATTTGTAATCGAAATCGATGCGTTCGATAAATTTGTCAACAATCGCACGATAAATTTTAGCAAAGAAAAATATCGGCAGTTGTAGCTGGCAGTTGAAGGCATCGTGAGCTATACACTACTTAATAAATGTCTCGCACTTTTTACATTGCATTCTTTTGTAATTTACTTTGTACTTAACTTTAAGTATAGACACCAGCACAATATTGGAAATAGTTTATTGAATTGAAAAGTGCGGAGATTCTATTCATGTGTGAAATTTCTCTTTGCTCTACGAAGTCTTAATTGTGATACCAATGTAAATCTTACATTGACAGATTAAATTCAATTAGTCATACAACCCTTTTATTACTCCGATCTATGCATTTTGTTGTTTTTATTTGTAATATTATTTATCCTTACATGCGTTAATCAATTTACTTAATGTTTTATTTTAATTTGTTCTTAAACTTTGCCAAAAACTACTCGACCAATTTTTTTATTCAATATTTTTTTTGTAAATGGGCCCACTCGGATTACTGCCAAGCTGTATGTACGGGCGCAGCTAATCAAACAGGCGGCCAAACAAAAATTACTTCATCTGGTCTGAGCTGACGCAACTTTTCTTCTTCTAGATTTAAGTAACCTTGTTTACGCCGCAAAGGGCGACAATGGGTTGTTTTTGTTATATTTTTTTTTTATTTCCAATAAACTTACAATCTGTTTTCCTAATATTTAGTAATTGGTTTAATTAATTTACATTGTATGAAGTATGTTCCCTAACCAATGTTCCAGGACCATATATATATTAATAATAAGAAACGTTAATTATTCATAAATAATATGTATCAATTATTTGCGCAGATTGAATTAAAATTAAATTATAATTACAATATTATATTTAAAGCGAAAAAGTTAAAAATATCGATATACCAGCTCTGTGTGTTTTTTTATTTCGGTTATTGTTGTCCTTTGTTTGGCACTGCTTTCGTTCTGAAGCGTATGATTGACCTCGATATTTAAGTTGTCCATGTTGTTAGAAAATGTATTTTCAAAGTATTGTGCCAAAATATCCGCTTTCTCCTTGCTTGTTCTTGCCCACGTGTTATTTTGCTTCTTGATTGGGGGCTTATGAATTATAGCCTTGTTCAATTTTTTTGTGGCTTTCCATAGAGTGTAGTTTGTTGCTATATTTGTACCCAGGTTTGTCAAATATTTTGTAAGCTGTTTGTCCTTGTCTTGTTGCAATAATATTTTTAGTTCATACGTTGCTTTATTTAATACAGCTTTATCTCTAGGATGTCTAGTGGTTTGCCATTTTTTCCTTAGTCTTCTTTTTTTGTAAAATTTTTTCTTTAATGTGGTTTGGTAGGGTCTTAATGTATTTTGGATTCAAATTTGGCGTCGAATGTGTGGCAGCCATAACAATACTGTCGTTCAGATGTGCTATTGCTGAATCGATTTCATTATTCGATGTGAGTAACACGTCGAGATTCATGTTTCTTATTAATATTTGTCGAAACATGTTCCAGTCCGTTTTGTGATTATACAGATTCGTAGTTGTTATTTTATTTGGCTTACCGAGGAGTGTCAAAAGGAGTGGGGAGTGATCCGATGACAGTTCTAGACATGTTGTAATTTTTACATTTGTGGGGGGAATGTTTTTGAATATGCAAAAATCAATTAAATCTGGTAGTTTTTTGGGATCACTTGGCCAATATGTTGGTTCTCCTGTGCTTAGAAATAGACTGTTGTTTTGTCTAATAGCGTCAAGTAGTTGCCTTCCCTTGGCATTTGTCAATCTAGATCCCCATATTGCGTTCTTAGCGTTAAAATCACCACCTGCTAAGAATCGATTTCCTAACGATTTTAAATAGTCTAGGTATTCTACTTTAGTGTTATTATATTTAGGTGGGAAGTAAGCGGCTGATAGGGTGGTTTGGCCAATTGCATCTGTAATGGCAATAGAGGTCGCTTGGATGTGGTCAGTTTTAAATCCGTCAAGTTCCATGCATTTCATTTCATTTTTTACAATTATAGCGGTTCCTCCGTGGGCTCTGTTGTCAGGGTGATTTGTATAAAAAACTTTATAATTTGGTATTTTAATGTAGGTTTTTTCTGTGGCGTGCGTCTCTGATATCAGCATGATGTCAATTGCTTTGTCAATGAGAAAGGATTTTAATTCTAATAAATGGCGAGTAAGTCCGTTGGCATTCCATATTCCTATTGAAATTTTATCTACGTTCATCCAATTTGGTCAACAGTAGCGTCACGATGTTCATCATATTGCTCATCTGGGATATTAATTGTTTCATCATGCTTTTTAATTCTGATAGGTCGTCATCATTCTGTGTTGTTGGTGCTTGTGATGTATTATTTTGATTTTTTGTATCGTGTGCTTTGTCCATTGTTACCACTCTTGCATAAGATAGTCCTGGAGCAATGTTCGTTACCATATTATTGTCTGTGGTTGGCGGATTTGAGGTTTGGGTTGATGGTACCTGTTTTTTGCGCAGACTAGGGAATTTTTGTATCTGTAGGCTTTTATAAACCATACAGCCCTTATAATTTGCTGTATGATTTTCCCCGCACAGGGCACATTTAATATGGGTTTTCTCTTCCCTCTGAGTTATGGTACAGTTTAATGTGCTATGCTTGCCAGCACATTTAACGCATACAGCGTCCCTCGAGCAGTAATTTTTTGTGTGCCCATATTTTTGACAATTTGTGCATTGGGGGATTGACCGTTTTTGATGAGGAGGTTCAAAAACTACTTTGCAGTGGAGAAGATGCGTTATTGAATAAATTTCTTTGTTATTTTCTTTTGATTTTAATTCAATTGAGAATAGGGGCAGAGGTTCTTTTGTGTTATTTCGTTGTATGTTATAAATATTTATTACTTCATGACCACATTCAGCTAATTCTGCTATTATATCCTCTTTTTCGGTGGAATAATGCATGTTACGCAGAATAACTCGGAAACCTTGCTGATCTTTAGGTCTGAATGTATAATATTTAGTCTTTTTGTCATTTAAAAGTTTAATTATGTTTGTGTAGTGTGTACTTTCAAATGGTTGTATTTTTATTTCGTTATTTGTTAGTGCTCTCATCTCATATTTCGTATCTTGTAGGGAGTTAAGAGCTGAACTTAAAGCGTTTACATTTTCAACACTTTGTATATAAATGGGTGGAGGTTTTGGTTTTCGTTTTTCTTGTTGAATTTGTGTGGTGGGAGTTGTTTTTGTCCCACTGTCAGTTTGTACGTCTTCGTCTTCCGCTAGGATTGCAAAGCTGTTTGTTGTATTTGTTGTTGTTTGCTGGCTCAGCCAATAATTTGGTAGTTTTGTTTGTGTAGAACTCTGAGTTTTGTTTCTATATTTTACAGTTGTAAATATCAAAACAGAATACGAAAAAGAGCAAGCGAGAGAGAAGATTCCGTTAGCAACTTCTCTCTATTAGCATATGTTATTGTAATAACCTACCACCTTTTGCATAGATTTTGTTTGTTTTGCTTCTTTTAATCGCTTGCATTAGAAGCTAATCAGTTACGTTATCGACTCCGCGCCTTTAACTCGCATTGTATGTCTCTGCCGCGGTGGGCAGAGCTACTGTTTTTTGCTTGGATGCATTTATGTATATACATTTAGTTTTAATATATTTATTATTTAGTGTAAATAATAAATATTAATAATAGTACATTTCGTCTCTGCCGCCTTACACTCGAATAAAGATCGCTGCTTTGTGCGCCGCGCCAGCAGCTGAATATATTGTGGTTTTCGCAATGCTCCAACGTGTTGTTGTTTGACGCATTTTAAATACATTTAAGTTCTTTTTGTTATTATTAAGTGCGATTAATAATAATAATTTGTGCACCCTGCGCCGGAGGACACTTTTTAATTAATATTAAAACCAGAAGGTGTTTTAATTGGAGAAAAATAGTGCTTTGGTTGCAATAAAACAAATAAATAAATAAGCGAATACTAAAGACTAAACTTTTTAATGGTACCTACCTAATTAAAATCAAAATAGATCAAAATTGGTCATTCAAAATGAGAAATGATAAGAGAAACCTAAAGATTATTTTCAAATATCTATTCAACGGTAAAAAACAACATAATTGGTTGTCTTTAATTTTTCAACAATATGGCGTTTCATTGTCGCCATATTGAGTGACACTCGGAAAAATTAGACAAATCCACAAAGGAATAAACATATATACATATGTGCATGCATACATACATAGCCAGTTAAAAATATAATCCTTAATTAAGTCGCACGGTCAGGTAAAAACCTGTTACATCCCAAAAAAGAGCCCATCTCATGATATCAATTCCCGAAAAATGAATATGGTGCGCCCCTGTTATGCACGCGATTTTTTTTTTAAATTTGTAGGTATTATTAATGAGGTCTTAATATAGAACAAGCTTTCTGCTACCTTATTATGCCAACTTAATCTAGTTTTGAAAAGAGGCAGATTAGTCTAAAAAACTAAATAAAAAAATTGGTATAAACATTACATTATAAAGTAGGTCCGTTTCAGTCTTCTCTTTTTGGCTGTGGAACTTAGTCCTTCAGTCGTCGAGCCAGCGGATTCAGGTGGGGTCATCCAGGCATAAGGAGGCTTACCTCCTTGCTTGTGCCTGGATGACGTCGCCAACGTTAGGGACCACTAGGACCCTTTCGACGTCCCTGGTGCCCATGTACCATGGAGCATTGCACATCGTTCTTAGAACTATGCTTTGGGCGGTTCGGATTTTATTCAGGTGGGACTTGGCGGCAATTCCGCATACTTCCATATTGGGCTCAGAATGTATTTATTTATAGTCACTTTGTTGCACAGCAACTTCAGGGCAAAATGTAACATTTGCACATTTTGTAAAATGAACACAGCCACTGAAATTTGCGGTTGCTTCATCGCTTCAAGAGCGAAGTTGACAACATGGTGAAGTTGTTCCGGTACAAATCTTCGCTCCAAAATATAGGCATAAACCTCTGCCTTCTCCTGACTAGAATAACACCTGGCGCCTGCAGAATCCTTGATTGGAACTTTTGGGATTGCCTGTTCTTTTAAAATGCGCTTCCAGAGAGACTAGTTGGACGATTTAACAGGACCAGCACTAGCCAAAATGTTGTTAATTTGAACTTCTTTGTTCCTAGTGAGAGCCTTTTAAAGACGATTGGACAATCTCTTATAGATTTGGTGAACACTTTCGTCACCAGTTCTGGCATACTCTCGTCTAACTCTCCTTTTCAGACATAAAAATGCATTGTTGAAGGTTGTTGAACCATCCGAAAGTTAGTAGAACATTGAGTCTTTGGAGTGGCAAATTTCGCAGCTTGTCTTAAGTTGTGCATGAAAATATTTTTGGTATCATCAATATCCTCTGGGCTATTTATATTCTATGTAAAGATTTATTGTACTATTTAACTGAGTCTTGAAAGCATCAACTGAGCAGCCAGTTGGCAAAAAACGTTGTCTCTGCGGCTTAAATTGTGGTGCATAGTGTAAGGTTGCTAGGATTGGTAGGTGATCAGAAGAGAGTTCGAATAACGTTTCAACAGAGAGCCTATTGCGGTCAATCCCATCGACTATAAAAGCGTGCAGTCTGTTATATGAGTGGAACGTTGGGCCTCCAGTAAAAATTACTTGGTAGGTCGAGTTTGCTATGAATACTTGCAGAAGTTTTCCTCGGGCGCATGGCCTTATGTTACCCTACCAAGGATATTTTGCGTTGAAATCACTGCCTGGAATATATATGTTTCCGAGAGTAACAAATATCTGCCATAATTCGAGCTTGACTAAGGATTCTAAGGTGGAAGATACAACGAGGCAATTGCTATGTTTGCACCTTTATATGCGAAACTGATTCTCTTTGATTATGCGTTATACTGGCTCGAATAATGACAGCAGCCACCAACTTTACTTCTTCCACTGGGACGATTGACAAAGTAAGCGTCGTAGCCGAGTAGATATACCTTTTCATCTGTTCGGATGTGTGTCTCTGTTACAAGCATAACATCTATAGAGTTAGCTCTCATTGTTTTTAAGTAATCCACGAGCGTTCAATAATCCGATTTTTAATTTGTGACTGTTCATTTTGCGATCAATTTCTGGACAAGGTTACTGAATGCCTTATTAGCATCCATCGTTTCCTAGATAAGTTTGAACATTTGATCCATCCTAGCATTGATGTCTTGAATTGATTTTTCTAGAACACTTAACATTTTGTTGAACACTTGTTCCTAGGTAAGTTCAATAAAATATGTTAAGTTCGGCTTAGCTGAATTGTAAACATTGTTATTGGTCCTCGCCACGTCGGCATAAGTGTCGGCCTGCTTTATTTTGTTGGTTGGTGAAGACCGGCTTTCGTCTTATATAACTGGCAACGTGATCTTCACTACAGTAAACAGACGTTAATTAATCGCTCGTTCGCAATGTACGCAGTTGTGAGTCAGTGTGATGGTCTTCCAAGCATTTACCACATAATGGTTTTTAAGACAGTTATTTTGAGTATGCCCAAATTCTTGACATCTAGAACACTGCACAAGTCCTTATTCCTGCAGGCTTTTTCAACTGTGACCCTGCGTCTTCCAATTGGTTTTATATTTAGAGTCTCTGCCTAATTATGCATATTTACATAAAACATGTTCTGTTTAGTTTTAATATTATTTATTTGCACTCCTCCTCGTTGACTATAATATTACGCCAATCTGGTTTCCTTGGGAAATATATGTTGAGCACTGTGAATCCTTTATCAGTAAAAGAGCGCTCGATTGGCTCTATTGGGTGAATATCTTCTAATATTAATTTGAAGGGTTGGTCTTCCCTCAGCTGATGAAGTCAAAAATTCGCAATTATTTTCCGCTAACATTTTAACAACCGCTCGAAACGATGCAGGGTTTTTTTTTTGTATAAATACGTGTCACTCCAAATTTGGAAGTTCGAATGTCAAAATCATTCGCTGAGTCGGCAGATTTAAGAGCTCTTTTAAATTTATTTCTTTTATTAGTCTGTGGCACACAGATAGCCGTGGGCTAAGGAATCTTACGTTCCTGCTGTTTGTTATCATTAACATAACTTGCACAATCGTCCATACGCATCAAAGCACCCGCTTCTTCGGAAAGAGCAGCTACGCTCATCGGCGGAGGTGGAGGCAGAGATAAGATTAGGTCGACCTTGAAATATGTTAAGTGGAGTTGCTTTGATTTTTCGAATAGTTTTTGATGCCTTGGTTCACCATTCTGCTTCCTGCAATAATTACGTTTGACAAAGCAGTTTGACAGTTGTGTATGTTGAAGTTTTACTTACATTCGAAAATGTGAGAGTACTAGTTGTTATAGCACTTGTTTATGAGGGTGTCCAATTGTTGTTAATACCAGGCTTCTCGTTCTCAGACAGCTTATTCTTCAGCTGGGAGTGAGGGACTAGGTTAGAAAATCTTTTTGACAATAAACAATAATTTACTGTAATATAAAATAAAGTGATTGCCAACAACCAAACATTAAGTGCTTAAATTCGATGTTTTTATTTTTACCACTATTTATAGCGTGCAGGGCGAAGGGTAATTGTCTTGCCCAACGGGCAGGAGCACACACCGCTGTCGATCTACATCTTATCTCTCGTTTACCGTTACCGAGATCGTACAAGACGATGCCCAACAATTGAAAGTGTACTAGTGGGGACCACAATAAATGCAAGATCAAAGATTTAATATAACAACTTAGTGCAGAGCGCGACATCAAACGCAGAAAAGTGACTGGTACGTGATTTTTAAATGCGGACACTTTCCAACACAGTAGAAGACATTGGTGATCCAGAAACCAGAAACGGATAAACTACAGGCAGCGTGATAAAGGCCCATAAGCCTACTTATGCTGCCATTCAAAATTTATTAATTTTTCAGCAACGTGGATGTATTTAAAATTCTCATTCGAAAATACATAGAGCTGTACCCGGTGTATAATTTAGTATATTCGCAATATGTAATATAATCACAATAATCTAAACATCCCAACAGTGATGATTTGTATTGCAAACTTGCCAATTTAAGTTAATATCGGCATCGTATATGCTCATGGATTTATTTCGCAAGTGATGCTTGACAGGGTTATAGACTCTGTGGCTAAAATGTCCAACTCGAGAGCATATATTCAGCAAGTTGACAAGATTATCTTCAGTGGATGATAGTTTCTACTCGAACGATATGGCGGCTCTTTATGTAGATGCTTGATACATATATGTTATTTGGACTCCCTCGATCACTTATTGCATTAGCTCTATTTAAGTCTCTAGTATTAGCAAACCAAATGTAATGTTTTTTATGTTTGATTAATATAAGTAAAAACTGCAAATCATTAGTAAATTATAAACAAACGTTCCTAGTGTCAAGTACGAAAAATATTCGTATCTGAAAGAACCTATTTTATTCGTTCTGGTGTTTTTTTTTTTTTTTGTATTATGTTTTATAAAATTTAAAACTTGAGTTGCATATTAGACTAAAAGGCTTAAAATGGATAGATTCGTCGTAGGAACTATCGAAATCGGTGGTTATTATCAACAGCGCAGTAGCTATCTAGTCACTGTTATTGAAGTAGATGCTAAGTTAATAATAAAGAAATCGTTAATCGAATTTTAGCAGCAAAGTGGCTAGTTAACGGAGGCGAGTGACTACGTCCTTTTATATATACGTTAAATTCGTGAATCAAAAGCGTACTAAGTAGATGGAGGTACCGGGTGGACAGCGAAATGGAAGGTAATTACAAAAAACCATATTATGTTCAGGAGTATTGGTTCAATTCAAATCAAATGTTTTTATTTTAATATAAATTTATGCAACTGTTAAAAGAAAGCACAACTTACTCATATTTGCAATAAAAGTGATAGCAATGTTAATCTGAAATACAAAAAAAAAATTATTTTAAGCTAATATTATAAATATAAAAGTTGGTAAATTTGGAATACAATTTGGCACATAAACAGTTTTAATTTGTATTAACATATAGAATTTTTTAATCCTGGAGATGGCGACCAGATAAAGCTTTCCTCAGTTCTATTACAAGGTAAGGCCATTAGTCGCTCGTCCAATTTGAAAACGTTGTTGATGCTTGATGTGGATGGTTGTTTTTGATGGAATTGGAATTGCTCAATTTGGAAAAAAAAAAAAATTGATTTACCAAAACATATAAGAGAATTTTTTTTAGATGTTGAATACATTTTAGAACAAGTAAGGAAATACAGTCGGGCGTAACCGACTGTAAAAGGCCCTGTACCAGTTCAGGTCGCCTAACAAAAATATTAAATGTTTCCCGAGCTTATGACCAAACACATGACCACTTCTCACTGCGCGAATATGAATGAAAAGAAAAGGGGGGTTGTTCAAATTCAATTGCTTATAAAATCGCCATTTATTATCCGATTTTGATGAACTTTTTGGATTTTTGCTTAGAGAGACGTTATCTCTATATTGGTACACTCAATTTTTTTTGTGCCGAAGAAATTTTAACCCTTAGGGGTGATTTTATGGGGAAGGGGGGGAGGGGCAAAATTTTAAAATAAACTTGTGAAATTCCGGAGCAATCCTAGTCGAATGCAAAAAACACGAAGTCTCTATCTATTACCGTTTCCGAGATCCTTTCGTTCATACAGACGGACAGACGGACGGACGGACAGACGGACATGGCTATATCCATTCCTTTATCACTCCTGACCATAATGGTGGTAACTTTGGGGGGTCTCCGACCATTATTTCTACCTGTTACATACATTTGCACAAACCCAATAGGCTCTTGTACCTTCGGTACAGGGCCTAATAATAAACCCTAGTACTAAAATAAAATTTCAAAAACAAAAAATTGTGGGAAACAAAAATCTAATAAAAATGGTGTTCTAAATTAAATTTTCCAGCATTTTATTAATTTTATTTATTGGCTTCTTATTGAAAACCATCAAACAAAATATCGCTGCGGTCTCTTACATATGTATGTATGTACGCATAAATAATAAAATAAACGCAAGCAAACGTAACAAACCAATCTATCTTTTTTGCGCTCATAAAGACAAGTAAAGTCAAACAAAAAAAAATCTTTCTTCTCTATCTATCATGAGTGTTTATATACAATAACCTCTGTGATTGAGATATGGCCCAACCTTATGCTATATACACCCGAGGCAACCGTCGAAGCAACGGTTGCCTCGTCAGCAATATCAAAGTTGTTTAATATTGCAGGTACTAGCGCGGAGGTTTTCTTCTTTCCAGTGACATAAATTTTAGTTTGCTTGCGATTGTCAAACGGAAAGGTCATCTCCACGCGTGATTGTCGAACACACACGCACAAAAGAAACATTGCGTTAGTTTCTTTTTAACTACAAGTTGTTGTTGGCATCTCTCTCTCTTTTGCTCATTCTGCCTCTCTCAAAATTTATGTCACCGAGAGAACGCTTAAGCTACTGCCTTGTTAAGTACAATCTTCTTGCAGCAACACGAAAACCAATGGACATCAGAGCCAGAGTTCACTTATATATGGTTATGGCATCAGCTAGGTCCTCTCTGCATTCAACGTTCAATTTCATAACGCTGTTGATGCTCGAGCCGAGAGGTTGTGCTCGAATGCGCGCAAACGTAAACAAAGCAATCTATACCAATAGAATGGAATAGTTCAAATTCAATTGCTTATAAAATCGTCATTTATTATACGATTTTGATGAACTTTTTTGATTTGGGCTTAGAAGGACGTTAACTTTATACTGGTGTGCTCAATTTTGTACCGAAGAAATTTTTAACCTAAGTGGTGATTTTATGGGGAAGGGGGGGGAGGGGTAAAATTTTAAAATAAACTTGTGAAATTCCGGAGCAGTCCTAGTCGAGTGCAAAAAACACGAAGTCTCTATCTATTACCGTTTCCGAGATCCTTTCGTTCACACAGACGGACGGACAGACCATAATGGGGGTAACTTTGGGCGGTCCGACAATTAGTTCTTCCTGTTACATACATTTGCACAAAACCAATAGGCTCTTGTACCTTCGGTACAGGGCCTAAAAATGTAGTATGCTAACAATATTTGAATTTAAAAAATAAGGAAAACTAGTAAAATTAAATTGGTCATATATTTGCATTCATTCTCGGCTATTACTTAATGGGATCGGGAGAAGTAAGATCTATTGGAAAAGTGGGGATGGTTTAAGCGCAGCATATAGTGCCGCAGGATTACGTAAACTGACGGCTTAGTTACGCTCCAGAACGAAAAAAAACTATTGTTTATAAATACATATGTATAGAATCCTACTAATATTATAAATACGAAAGTTTGTCTGTATGGATGTTCCTCTCTTACGACTAAACCGCTAAACCAATTGGTATGAATTTTGGTATTGAGATAGGTGGGACAATGGAAAAGAACAAAATTGGAGGGGGCGTTGCCCCACCCCCACGAATTGGCATTATAAATACCCCAACAACTCTGTACTTAAATTAAAGAATAATTAGAAAAACCAATTATGGGCTAGGGCAACAAAAAGGTTTACCAGGTTCCGCTAGTATATACATATATAGTGAGAAAAGTTATTGACTACATTTAAAGTACTCATTAAGGATATGTATTTCAACATAACTCTGATTTGTGCACACGATAAGAAAGACGTCGAAGCTAAAGATGAATTTTTATGAGCGTTTGAAACGTCTGAGCGACATCAATAAACCCTAAATTGGGAAAGAATCTTTGGCCCAACAGTCGAAATTCAGCTTTCAACACACTTTCTCCTCCAACGTATAATTAGTACCACCAGAATGCAAACTCTTAACTTACACAAGGCTACATGCCTAAATCCCAATCAAATTACTCGTAACCAAATTAATCATCTTTTTTTGAACGTTCGAACGTTCGTGAACTGCTTGAAGGCGATGAAGAACACAATGAAAAGATAATGTCCAATGACTGCATATCCAATGACTGGAAGCAATTTGTTCTTTGTCTTATATTTAAAAAAAATGAGACCCACCACGTACAAGTGATGTGTATAGAAGTTTCGTAGTCATTAAATTCCTTGTACCAACGTTTTAAAAAGCCAAGAACACCTTTAGCTTTATTAACCATGCACACAACATGATTATTGTAGCTTAAGGACACCTAAATCATTAATTCAAATTTCTCTACTAAGGTTATGAACACCCAGAAAGAATTTCATAATAAACGGTTTTCTGCGATGGAATGTTACGCAATTACATTTAAAGATATTTTAATAAAGATAGTTAGTTAAACTCCAAGTATGTAACGAATTCAAATCTGATTGTAATAGACTATGTTGGGAAACATCAGAATATGACAAACATAATTTGACATCATCAGCATACATCAATACATGAGCATGATTTATTGCCAAACGAAGATCATTTATGAATCATTATTTATGACTTCCTTGTGAAACACCAGAAGACACATCTATAGATTTAAACAAGCAATTGTTAAATAAGACTTTTTGAGATCTTCCTCAAGGTAGGACTGTATACAATTTATAAAAAAAAAATGAGGAAATCCTAAAGCTATCAGTTTATGTATAAGATGACTATGACATACACTGTCGAAAGCTTGGCGGCCAGACATAAAACCTTTATTTACGATAGAATTCTAATAGATTAGTACAAATGGATCTGTTTTTGACAAATACATCTTGCAAAGGACTAACCAATGACATAACCGATCGTTGCAATTTATCAAAGCAATCTATACCAATAGAATGGAAGAGTACAAAAACGTCTCTGTCTATCATGCGTGGGGTCGTTCAAATTCATTTGCTTATAAAATCGTCATTTATTATCCGATTTTGATGGACTTTTTTTGATTTGGGCTTAGAAGGACGTTAACTTTATACTGGTGTGCTCAATTTTTTTTGTACCGAAGAAATTTTTACCCTTAGGGGTGATTTTATGGGGAAGGGCAGGGGCAAAATTTTAAAATAAACTTGTAAAATTCCGGAGCAGTCCTAGTCGAGTGCAAAAAACACGAAGTCTCTATCTATTACCGTTTCCGAGATCCTTTCGTTCACACAGACGGACGGACAGACCATAATAGGGGTAACTTTGGGCGGTCTGCGACAATTAGTTCTTCCTGTTACATACATTTGCACAAAACCAATAGGCTCTTGTACCTTCGGTACAGGGCCTAAAAATGTAGTATGCTAACAATATTTGAATTTCAAAAATAAGGAAAACTAGTAAAATTAAATTGGTCATATATTTGCAATCATTCTCGGCTACTTGTTAATGGGATCGGGAGAAGTAAGATCTATTGGAAAAGTGGAGATGGTTTAAGCGCAGCATATAGTGCCGCAGGATTACGTAACCTGACGGCTTAGTTACGCTCCAGAACGAAAAAAAACTATTGTTTATAAAGTTTGTCTGTATGGATGTTCCTCTCTTACGACTAAACCGCTAAACCAATTGGTATGAATTTTGGTATTGAGATAGGTGGGACAATGGAAAAGAACAAAATTGGAGGGGGCGTTGCCCCACCCCCACGAATTGGCATTATAAATACCCTAACAACTCTGTACTTAAATTAAAGAATAATAAGAAAAACCAATTATGGGCTAGGGCAACAAAAAGGTTTACCAGGTTCCACTAGTATATATAGTGAAAAAAGTTATTGACTACCTTTAGCTTGGGCTAATAACGAAACTATTGCAAATGGCCCAAATAGCTCATAATTGGAGACGAATCCCCTGGAAATAACTTTCGACGGAGAGCAAATTGTGAGAAGGCAGGTACGTTACGCCTGGAATCTGGAAACTAAGTAGCCACGTCCCCAGTATTATACCTATTGATGAGCGTCTGGGAGCAATACTCATTAAGGATATGTATTTCAACATAACTCTGATTTGTGCACACGATAAGAAAGACGTCGAAGCTAAAGATAAATTTTTATGCGCGTTTGAAACGTCTGAGCGACATCAATAAACCCTAAATTGGGAAAGAATCTTTGGCCCAACAGTCGAAATTCAGCTTTCAACACACTTTCTCCTCCAACGTATAATTAGTACCACCAGAATGCAAACTCTTAACTTACACAAGGCTACATGCCTAAATCCCGATCAAATTACTCGTAACCAAATTAATCATCTTTTTTTGAACGTTCGAACGTTCGTGAACTGCTTGAAGGCGATGAAGAACACAATGAAAAGATAATGTCCAATGACTGCATATCCAATGACTGGAAGCAATTTGTTCTTTGTCTTATATTTAAAAAAAATGAGTGTATAGAAGTTTCGTAGTCATTAAATTCCTTGTACCAACGTTTTAAAAAGCCAAGAACACCTTTAGCTTTATTAACCATGCACACAACATGATTATTGTAGCTTAAGGACACCTAAATCATTAATTCAAATTTCTCTACTAAGGTTATGAACACCCAGAAAGAAGTTTCATCATCAGCATACATCAATACATGAGCATGATTTATTGCTAAACGAAGATCATTTATGAATCATTATTTATGACTTCCTTGTGAAACACCAGAAGACACATCTATAGATTTAAACAAGCAATTGTTAAATAAGACTTTTTGAGATCTTCCTCAAGGTAGGACTGTATCCAATTTATAATAAAAAAAATGAGGAAATCCTAAAGCTATCAGTTTATGTATAAGATGACTATGACATACACTGTCGAAAGCTTGGCGGCCAGACATAAAACCTTTATTTACGATAGAATTCTAATAGATTAGTACAAATGGATCTGTCTTTGACAAATACATCTTGCAAAGGACTAACCAATGACATAACCGATCGTTGCAATTCATCAGTGATAAATTATTCAAATAATGTAGGTATAGCACTTAGTTTAGCAATACCTCTATAATTCGATACATCAGATTTACTGCCCTTCTTGTGTAAAGGGATCATAAAAGATGGTTTCTAAAGAGTTGGGAATTTGCTTTGATTTATAGAACGTTTAAAAATGAAAGACAATGGAGCACAAATAGAGCTGGCACATTGTTTTAGTATACAACTAGGAATATTATCAGGATTAGACAGGCATGTATGTTTAGTAGATTTAAGAGAAATCAGCACTTCAAGACGAAGGTTTGCGGGATATGCTGGATTTTTACACATTACATTTTTTTTAACTCTTAATAAATTAAGTTAAAGTTAGAGCGAACAATAGAACATTTACTGTATTCGACAGTGGAACCGGTTTGTTTGTATTTTTTGAAATGGCGATATTTGATATTTATTAAACGACCGAGACTACGAGAATACCAAGATAGCCTTTTGACTGAATTTGACACAGTTGCGTAAGGAATAAATCTGTCAAAGTAATTGAAAACGGTTGAATAGAAAATATTCATTGCGGCCTCAATGTCAGTGCAAGCCTCAAGAATTTTCCAATCAGAACTGAATAACAACTGATTTAACTTGGCGTAGTCAGTTTTCTTAAAACATCTGACACGTTGAAGAGATTTACCTTTCTCCTCACGAGGAAAGATACAAAAAAAAACATACTTTAATGTACATTAATTATATTAATACATTAATTACAAACCAATTACAAATAGTTTGAATAAAATTTAAAATTACATAAAAACTAGTTAGAAGCTATTCCTACGATGGCCTTAAGCTTACTTATTTGCTATTATATGCTAAGAATTAACTAATATATAAATTCTTATTTTTTTTTTTTTTTTTGGCAACAGAGATACTATAATAGTACAGTTTAATAATATTTACAAACTTTTTTTTTTTATTTTTTGTTTTGTCTGTTTAAATATATATGTTAATTTTATATTTTATCATATAATTGGGATGATTTTAGAAAGTTTATGATTTTGATTATATTATCGGTGGTAGGAATAAATAGGGCACGTATGGGATCAGAATTGGGAAATTGTTGAAGCCTTTGTGTTCGGAAATGGGGGAAGATAGAGAGTATGTGCTGGACGGATGTTGTAGTATTTAGATTACAAAAACTACAAATGTTATTTAAGGAGTGGTCAAATAGGTGTTTGTGAGTTAGGTTGGTATGTCCTAGGCGGAGTCTAATTATTTTGCATAGGTCACGTCGATTTAAAGGGGGGTCCAGCGAAAGGTGTCCATAGTCGTGCAATGACTTCTCTTTTGGATAATTTAGTTTGTAATGAGAGTTAGTTAGATGCCAGATCGTTTTACATTGCTTCCGGTAGTGGGTCGCAATATAATTTTTTGTGTCGTCAGTATTAAAATTTTCGTGAAAGATTAGTGGGGATTTGAAGGCGGATTTTGCTGCTTTATCCGCTTGTTCATTATCTGAAATAAGGCAATGCCCAGGGATCCATAATATATTTATGCGTGGAAAGCATGTACTTCATTATATTAAATTTTATTTTATGTATTTTACAGTATTGTATTCCATTGTATTGTAATGGGCTTTGCATATCAATATCAATATTTTATCTGTATACTGCATAAATGCCTGGGAGACACTGCAGAAGTGAAACTTTTCGAAGGATCTTTGTATATTGCCAAATGTAGAACTTTGAATATCTCTTCATTCTGATTTCATAGCATCTATATAGGTGGGGGGAATCATTATTCGTATAAGGCTGTATGTCAAAAATTCAAAGAAAAAGT
>JAWNNP010002261.1:0-95384 GCA_035044805.1 Leucophenga maculata
CTATAAGGAACATACATACATAGATATATACAAGATTCATTTTTATATATATAGATATATTTTTGAGCAAATGTGTAATTTTGTGGATGCATGCGGGCTTTTATGATTTGGTTGTTTCCTTGTCAAGAGTCATTTTGATAAACAGCTTCGAATTGAAATTCCATTTGAAGGGTATTAAGGCTTCGGTTTCCTGTTTTTTGTTGATATGTATGAGGAAGATACGAAAAAAGAAGAAGCACAAGCATGAAACGGGCTTAAGAAGCCGCTTTGTTCAGATTGCTGCGAAGCACTAAATTCATCTAAATATCTTTGGCAATTCACACAGCATATACAATCTCACACTACACATACATGTACATTGCGCACAAATGTATCTGCATGTACATTATTTTAGCCAGAGGACTGGATAGACACATAGAAAGAGAGGAGATAAACAGGAAACAACAATGTCGTTGGCTGATTTGATTTTTGTTGTGCGTGTTGTTCACCTGTTATTGTTTATATGTATTTGTTTTTGTTGATTTTTTTCTTGTTGTTGGTGCTGTTACAACTAGTTTTTCGTTGTTGCGTTAACTTTTGCAATTGTTGCGCAGTGTTAGCAAACTGGCTGCCTGAGCCCCTTTTTCCACACACCGCCACTCACCGCTCTCAGCATAGCATTGCACCACATTAGTCGATCGGGCAGGGCAGTCAGTCAGCAAGTCACACGCATTTATTTCCACATTTATGCGAGGTCCAACTGAAAAGTATTCTTGTCTTCTAAAGGATTTGTCATTTATTTTTATTTCTAACTATAAAATCTATTTTGAGCAGCTATTAAAATCCATGATTTTTGTTTGTTTTTGTATTAATTTTTTTAAAATCAAATATCAAAAACAATCAAAAAACAAAACTCAATAACTACAAAATAATAATGAAATACATATTTAAAAACTTTAATGTGTTTTTCACACAAAGTGTAAATGGTCATTCATGGTGGATAATTTTGCTACGAAGTTTGTAACATGTAAACGGTAAGGTTTGTGAGCGAGGCCCTCATTTACCCCCTTATACGATCATTCGGGCTATATCTATGATGATCTATGATAGTTTTCAGATATATATGTATACTAGCTTTTATTCGGGACTTCGTCCGCGGATCTTCCGATAAAAAGTAGCATATCTAATTACTTTTCTTATTTTGCCTCATTTGTGAAACTATACGGGAGGTGGTGTACCGCCCCTCTAATTTTGACCAAACTTAACCTGTTTACTTCTCATGATCCTCTTAACATGTATACCAAATTTCATCTCTATACCTTAAATGGATGCAAAGATATGGCAAATTTTGATTGTCGCTTATATGGGGGGCTGGGGCAACGCGCCCTCCGATGTTATCCAAACTTAACAGGTTGACTTCTCCTCATCCTCTTAACATGTATACCAAATTTTATTTCTGTACCTTAAATGGATGCAAAGATATGGCAAATTTTGATTGTCGCTTATATGGGGGGTGGGGCAACGCCCCCTCCGATATTGTCCAAACTTAACAGGTTGACTTCTCCTCATCCTCTTAACATGTATACCAAATTTCATCTCTGTACCTTAAATGGATGCAAAGATATGACAAATTTTAAATATCGCTTATATGGGGGGTGTCAGGAGAGTGTTCGAGTAAAGTTTGGTCAAAATCGGAGGGGGCTGTGCCCCACCCCCCATACAAGCGATAAACAAAATTCAACATATCTTTGCATCCAGCTGAGGTACGGGGACCAAATTTATTACACATGTTAATGGGATCGGGAAAAGTAATCGTGTTATGTTTGGTCCACATCGGAGGGGGCTATGCCCCACCCACCCCCATACAAGCGATAAACAAAATTCAACATATCTTTGCATCCATCTGAGGTACGGGGACGAAATTTATTACACATGTTATTGGTATCGGGCAAAGTAATCTTGTTATGTTTGGTCAAAATCGGAGGGGGCTATGCCCCACACCCCCATACAAGCGATAAACAAAATTCAACATATCTTTGCATCCATCTGAGGTACGGGGACGAAATTTATTACACATGTTAATGGGATCGGGAAAAGTAATCGGGTTACGTTTGGTCAATATCAGAGGGGGCTATGCCCCACCCCCCCAACAAGCGCTTAACAAAATTCAACATATCTTTGCATCCATTTGAGGTACGGGGGAGAAATTTATTACACATGTTAATGGGATCGGGAAAAGTAATCGTGTTAAGTTTGGTCAAAATCGAAGGGGGCTATGCCCCACCCCTCATAAAAGCGGTTAACAAAATTCAACATATCTTTGCATCCATTTGAGTTACGGGGACGAAATTTATTGCACATGTTAATGGGATCGTGAAAAGTAATCATGTTAAGTTTGGTCAAAATCAAAGGGGGCTATGCCCCACCCCCCATACAAGCGATAAACAAAATTCATCATATCTTTGCATCCATCTGAGGTACGGGGACGAAATTTATTATACATGTTAATGGGATCGGGAAAAGTAATCGTGTTAAGTTTGGTCAAAATCGAAGGGGGCTATGCCCCACCCCCCACACAAGCGGTAAACAAAATGCAACATATCTTTGCATCCATTTGAGTTACGGGGACGAAATTTATTGCACATGTTAATGGGATCGGGAAAAGTAATCGTGTTAAGTTTGGTTAAAATCGAAGGGGGCTGTGCCCTACCACCATACAAGCGATAAACAAAATTGAACATACCTTTGCATCCATTTGAAGTACATGGATAAAATTTGGTGTACATGTTAATGGGATCGGATGAAGTAATCAAGTTAAGAAAAGAGAATAAAGTTTCATAGTTTAAAAAATATTTTGTTTATCGGTTTTGAATATGGCTGGAAAAAGTAGAGAAATGCTTGGAGTCGAGTAGGAGGAGAATATATTGTGTAATAAAAATAATTTTTATTGGGCGCAGCAAAGCGTGCGTATATATATTAACTCTTTCCTTTATATTTAAACGTGTAACAGATTATTCCATATCCACGTGTTATCGAGCCCAAGCTGTCCTCAAAAACATTGACAATTCATTAGTTAGCGACTAGGGCATACACAAATAGCCTAACGCACTTACACATAAATTGATGCCATGCTTACATACTCAGTAGAAAGCCCGATTATATTAAAATTGTCAAGTCAAAGTTTGCCGAGCAAATATATTTACATTGTTTTATTTGTATTGTTTTTAGCGATTGTTTTGAATGTGCATAGTTAAGCTTAGCTTAACCTTAACTGGTAACAATTGCGTTTCGAGTGTAGTTGCGATTCGTACTACCGCCCCACCCATTTGTGTTGTGTGCAATGTGCTGGGGAAATCAACTCGACTTATTAATTGGACGGCATTGATATCGGCTTGGAAAAAGCTCCTAACAGTAACCTGCAACAAAGTAAAGAAGTGCAAAATTAGTTTATGTTTCATCCTCATAAGCGAGAGCTGTTACCTGTGCAGCCAATTTGATCCATGTTTGAATGATATTTCTATCAACATCGCAAATAAACGAAAAGTACCGGTATCTAAAATTTAAAATTAAACATATCTTAGAAATACTAAGTGCCCTGCGATGACTCTTTAATGCGCTACAACTGAAAATATAAACTAACACTTTATTTGAATGTTATACAGAATAGCGCAATAACAATGGACAAATGGGCATGAGTTTATCGAAACGTTTCGTCGGGCATCATCTTAGGTTTGCATGAAGTCTATATGTTTTCTTTTGGTCGACTCTCAGGTTTTTTTAATGGTTCAGTGAAATTTAGAACGCGCCCAAATTTAAGAACATTGTAGCCTTCCAGATGTAGAGTTCGCTTGACATTTCAACCTATCGTGTTGGATAATACGATATTAGCTGTTGAATTGGATATGGTGCGATGCGATTAAAAGTTTTTGTGCTTACAAATGTTTTCTCTCGCAATCATTGTAGTTGTTCTTATTGTGCAGACGAATATCTAAATACATGTGTAATGGAAGAAGATTCCAAAATCGAGTTCAGGAGAACAAAATCTTTGGATGTCTGCTAAGCTGACCAAGACTGTCGTGTGTCGATTTGTTCATTTGAAAACAATGAGACATTTTAAATCGGAATCGAATCGACTGAACTAAGATGGAATATGGGGCTGGAGTTGGATTTGGGGTAAAGTATCGTCAACTCAAATAAGTGCAACAATTGCGCAATTGTTTTTCTCTTTTCTTGATTTTTCGGCATTTTTTGTTGTTATTGTTACCGCTGAAGCCGTTTTTGCTGTCTCGGCCACTGCCACTGCCTATTCCTTGTTCACTTGTTGCTCTTTCAGTGGTTCGTATATTTGCTTATTGCCTTTAAAGATCGGTAGAGCATTTGAAGTAGCTGTCTGTCAGCCGGGTTAGCTGAAATGCGAGCCATAGGCAACAGCGAAGTCAGCAGCGTTTTGAATACCCGCTTCGTTTCATTGTCTGCCTGTCTAAATGGATTGTTCAAAACGTCCCCGACCCGATCCGACCCAACAAGTCCAGTGCTGAAGCAGAAGCAATTGGCTGCAGTTTGAGTGCGCATCGCTTTGTTGTGTCCGTTGCCGCTTGCTAGTTTATCGGCCGTTTGAAGCCAATCGCGCCAGGCTAGCGATGGAGCATTCGAAATTTATGGTGTACAAAGATTGCACGCTCGAACAAACAATCGACAAGCAGCCAAAAAACAAATAATTTGACAGATAGACAGTGCAACATCATTAAAAGCATTAGTCAACTACATACACAAACACACACACGCATACGGTCGAACAAACGCAGATGAACTCAAACTGGACATCTTTCTGCGATGCGACGCGCCTCGACTCGCATCGCTTCGCATTGATTCCGGCTGAAAATCTAAAAATCTAGTTTTGCAGAGTTTATTTCCGTTTAATGCCATGTCTCCACTCGCTCTATTTCTCCCTAGACAAGAAAATCGCTTTTCACTTCGCCTCCTTGACTTGGCATCTCTCCTCGCTTTATGGATGAAAATAAAGAACGCAAGCTCCAAAGATTCGCTCCCACAACGGTACATATTTAATGCAACAAACACACACAAATACTATGCATAAACAAAAAAAAACAAGTAAGAAAATCACGTCGGGCGTACCGACTGTAAGAGGCCCTGTACCAGCACAGGTCGCCTAACAAACACACTAAATGTTCCCCTAGCTTATGACCAAACACATGACCACTTCTCACTGCACGACTAAGTGCCTTTAGAACATTTTTTTATGTATGAAACGAAAAGGGGGCTCGCTCAAATTCAATTGCTTATAAAATCGTCATTTATTATCCGATTTTGATGAACTTTTTGGATTTTGGCTTAGAAAGACGATATCTTTATACTGGCATACTTACTTTTTTTTGTGCCGAGGAAATTTTTAGCCTTGGGGGTGATTTTATGGGGAGGGGGGAGGGGAAGATTTCAAAATAAACTTGTAAAATTCCGGAGCAGTCCTAGTCGAATGCAAAAAACACGAAGTCTCTATCTATTACCGTTTCCGAGATCCTTTCGTTCATACGGACGGCCAGACGGACAGACGGACATGGCTATATCGACTCCTCTATCACTCCTGACCATAATGGGGGTAACTTTGGGGGGTCTCCGACCATTATTTCTACCTGTTACATACATTTGCACAAACCCAATAGGCTCTTGTACCTTCGGTACAGGGCCTAACAAGTAAGGAAATTTCAGTCGGGCGTAACCGACTGTAACCTGTACCAGTTCAGGTCGCCTAAGAAACACATTAAATGTTCCCCTAGCTTATGACCAAACACATGACCACTTCTCACTGCACGACTAAGTGCCTTTAGAACATTTTTTTATGTACGAAACGAAAAGGGGGTCGCTCAAATTCAATTGCTTATAAAATCGTCATTTATTATCCGATTTTGATGAACTTTTTGGATTTTGGCTAAGAAGGACGATATCTCTATACTGGCATACTTACTTTTTTTTTGTGCCGAAGAAATTTTTAGCCTTGGGGGTGATTTTATGAGGAAGGGGGAGGGGCAAGTTTTTAAAATAAACTTGTAAAATTCCGGAGCAGTCCTAGTCGAATGCAAAAAACACGAAGTCTCTATCTATTACCGTTTCCGAGATCCTTTCGTTCATACGGACGGACGGACAGACGGACATGTCTATATCGACTCCTCTATCGCTCCTGACCATAATGGGGGTAACTTTGGGGGTCTCCGATTATTATTTCTACCTGTTACATACATTTGCACAAAACCAATAGACTCTTGTACCTTCGGTACAGGGCCTAAAAAAACGGTGCATTCGAATGTGTTCGGCTCGAGATACCCTGATAAAAACTATATATATTTTATGGAGTCTGACGGAAAATCTTCTGCCTGTTATATACATTGCCATACATTTCCTATACTCTTGGCTCTTTAGCTGTAGTTGTTATTGACATGGATAATTTTGTACCTCGTTCCCATAGGACAAAAGGGTAAGAAAGTTTTGTGCAACTGTATGGAAAATCAAACATTTCCCGAACTTATCATGATATCTTTCAATATCAAAAATTCTACCTCATCGAGAGTTGGCATACCATTCTCGTGTCAAGCGAGTTTGTTCGCAATAACTATTCAATATTTATTGGTCTCATATATAATTGCTTCAAAAACATTTTCTTCTATTTGCTCTTAAAAGTTATAATTGGAATATGATGTAAACCTTCCATCCCAAAATTTCATGTTAAAATTAATTGATCTCCTAACCCTACATCATGCCAATCTATGCTATGCCCCACCTCCCATATGAGCGATAAACAAAATTCAACACATCTTTGCATCCATTTGCGATACAGCGATGAAATTTGGTATACGTGTTAATGACATCGGGTGAAGTAATCGTGTTAAGTTTGATCAAATCGGAGGGGGCTATGCCGCACCACCGATATAAGTTATTTACAGAATTTAACATATCTTTGAAATTATTTGAGGTACGGGGATGAAATTACGTTGTGGTGTATATGTTAATGGGACCGGGAAATGTAAATCCATTGAAAAAGTGGTGAAGGTTTAGCTGTCAAGACCATACATACAGATAAATGTATATAGACAATATTTATATCAGTATTTACTGAGCGCGGCAAAGTATGCCGGGTACAGCTAGTAGTATTATAATTTAGTAACAATGCTTCAAACTCCTCCTCAAATTAAACATCGGACATTCAACGAAGTTTCGCATCACGTCTAAATCGCAACGAATTTCTATGAATTTTGGTATATGTATATACATTTATATATATATATATATATATTTATATATATATATATATATATATATATATATAAAATGTCATACATATATATATATATATATATAACTCCTCAAATTAAACATCGGACATTCAATGAAATTTCTATGAATTTTTATATACATATATTTTTCGATATAAATATAGATATACATATATACATATATACAAATGTAGAAATATCTGGTATGCAAACGCAGCACCACGCAGTTAGCGAACAAACGCGAAACGAAAAGACAAACATAAAACGCATTGGTTTGCGAAATAAAACCAAACAACAACAACAAAAACAACAAAAAATCAAAGAAAGAAAAGATTAAAAATGAGCTGCAATATTCGGTACGAAATGATTTAAGTTTACTCCAGCAACCGATCTTCACTTCCCTACCCGTAGTCAACTTAATGTGCCTGGTTCGATGGCTCGTTGTCTGTAGGAGCACCGATTGAATGCACCTGTTACCGCGTCTGAATGTGCGACTGCGCAAACGCGGACGCGATCGCAAATTTGAGCTCAATCTCCACACACACCACTCTACACCACAGCAAACCCATTCCGCCTCAACCTGCCCCATCGCACGCAAAGTCGCCATAGCCTGCGGACAACGACCGCATCGATCGCATACAACACAACACGGCGGCCGGTAACCGGCGAACAAGTGCCCGAAAGTGCGACGACTCCAACTCCAACAGGTTTCAGATACTGTCGCCTCGTCTTCATCACTCTCCCCTCCCACCTCCTTCCAAAAACCATAGCCGGTTAATAATGTAGTAGAAGAGCAAACAAAAAAAATGCTGATGTCGACGAGGACAGCAAGGCTTGAATATGTTGCAATGAATGATCTGCTTTTGCTTGGCGCTGGCTATTAAAATCTGTATATGCTATGCTTTTAGTTTTTCTCTATTTTCTCATCATAGCCGCACACTTTACTCACAAATCCGAAATGAAATTCAGATCTTAGCAAACTATGCGTCTGCAGATCGAAAAGCTTCAAGTGTACCACGCCCAATCAACACACATTTGCTGCTGACCCCACCACTTCAATTGATATTTAAGGTTCAATAGCTGATTTCAGCGTGTTTTTGTTTTCTGAATACAAAATAGGTTAGACTTTTTATTATTTGCCTTAATACTATTTGAATTATACGACTGTGGAACTGCCCATCTCTCAGTGGAACTTCCCATCTTAAACATACGAAACTTAATTTTTTTCAACTCATGCAAAAGAGTATACCGAAGTTCATCATGAGTTAATTATACGTTTTTGGAATTTAATCGCTCCGCATGGACTTCAAAGTGTATGCAAACATTATCGGTTCATATTTAATTCATTTTTGTAGAACAATTCTGCTATTCATGGTAGAAAGATTTTCAGATGTGTTGATTGGTTAGTTAAACAATGATATATGGTAAGTCGTGATGCTCAGAATTTCACCTACGAGCAAAGGCGAAATCGATTTGCAACATTTAATCAGAGGTCCCCAAGATTTTTCGATATAAATACTTTTAACATCAATATAAATATTTTGTTGTGAATACTATTTATTGCAATAGTTTCTTTATAAAATAAAGAAATTGTAAACAAAGAGGACCTGCGATTTAAGCTATTCGTGTAATGAACTTGGAGTCTTACTTTACCGTTGTCCTGTTCTTATTTTGACTTGTAATACCTTTAGTCTTCAATTGTATAAATGCTCTGTAATATATTTAAAACTACAACTAGGTGTAATAAATTCAAAACGAACATGAAACGCTCATCTGATGCCATTCATCACTGGAGCTCACATTCGTATGGTACATGCATTCTTACATATAGTACTCGTTCATTTCAACATGCTCCCATGGATTAAGATTTTTTTGCAATAGATACGAAGATCACACTAAAAAAGAATACATTCGGTAAAACCGAAGCCTTTATATACTTCATACGCGCTTCGCCTAAGTATTTATTTCTATTGTTGCACGAAAATTTTTTGCGATACGCAACTGTTTATGAATTGTTTTGGCTATACAACGAATCCAGAAACCCTTTAAGAAGGCGTATCCTAATTTAAGTCCTAAGGGAACACGACTCCTAAAACTAAGCGAAACGATTTAGGACATATGTTTGCTGTCTCTAGCTACTTTCAAGATTATTTAAATATTATCTGCGTAGCACTTGATGTATTTGGAGAGCAGAGAATCAAGCCCAAATTACATTAACAGTGCTTTTTACCCTAACGTAAAGTATAATCTAATATTTACAAAATAAAGAAATGTAAAACAAACGTGAAAGAGCTGATGAAACATTTTAAGAAATTTTGATTGGCTTTGTTTTGACTACGCCTCGACCAGTAGGTCGTCAAAATGTTAGAGATAACTATGAAGGAAACTTTAGAGGATATTATCGTAGATCAATTATGCAACAGATATTCGAAGTTTCTGAAACATCGAAGATTCAATTCACCATACCTTCAACATGTGCCGAAGTATTTGAAATAAGTGGTCCAAGATCAAAAGTAAGATGTGACCGAAAACCATATTAGAACTCATTTTCAATAAAAAAATTTATGTTGACCTCTTAAAATGGGTACAACTTGCAATTTGTTTTTTAATTATTCAAGCTATAGAGCTGCAGAGGAGCTCCAAAATTATTTGGCTTTGCTAAATATTTATAGGAGTGTCAAAGCCACGAATAAACAAATATATGATACTATGATTAAGCAAAACGGGGAGAACGGATATAATACACTGGTTTGCGCTTATTTTTATGGGTCAGTAGACGATCGGTAGCTTGAACGACAAATTGTTTTGTTGTAAACGGCTTTCCAAAGAATAAACTAGGCCTGATCAGATCCACAAATTCTGAAGCGGTCTGTTCGAGGTTTGGCAAAGGTAACATACAATAAAACTTCCGTACTTCTGAGTCAACAGTTTGTGTGGTATTGTATGAATAGGCAAAAAATTAAGCATCGGATTCACTGTGGATTGTTTTTCGCAAGAACTACTAAAAATGAGAGTCGATTAGAATCTTTTGTGACCTGAAAAAAATTTAAAATAAGATAGTCAATATTTCTCTATTATTGACCATTTCGTTTGAACTAGTTGCAATATTTTGCAATATTTACTTTTAAAAATATAGATGCATCCATCAACAACACAAACTATAATATATAAATACTGAACTTAGCCATTAATTAAGCTGCGAACAAACGAAAAACAATTATGCCACATAGAAACGGATACACTGATATTATTAAGTAAAGATTATTTTATCGAACTAAGATATTCTAGCCATTTCGTATGGATTCCGTAAACACCACGGTACTCCTTCCACGCTAGACTGCTACACAACTTAAAGAAATATGTATATACAGAAGAATTGCGGAAAAGTTAACCAAAATGTCCCAGGGGTAGTTAACTTTTTCGAAAGGTTCACTTTTTTAAACGGTTTTTAAAATTGACCACACATCGCACAATTACGCTGTCGTTGGTTTAAGAACCATTTATACAATCTTGCCTCAAGATCAGCAGATTCCGGTTTATGGAGTGGTTTCTAATGGGCTTTTTCACATGTGTTCGCCACTGCCTCAAAAATTTGTTTGCGTTTATTCTTTGTTTTTCCAGTTTTAAATAGAAGAGAAATTTGGGGAATACTCGAATTAGAGCACTTGCTTATGTTGCCAAACAAACATTTGCCTTAAAAATTCGTACGCTCAGAAAAGTTAACTTTTTAGAGCGGTACGTAGAGACTGAAATTAGGTTAACTTAACCGCGAGATTAACTTTTTCGCGAGTTAACTCTTCTACGATTATACTGTACTTACGTTAATGACAGACAGTTTTACGTTAGGGTAAGCAATGGTAATTCAAATATTTATGAAAACAAATGAGCAGTATAAAAGGGGATGTTTTTATGGCCAATTCTGTACCCAATGTACCCAATTATTTGGCTTCTGATTAGGAAACCAGTACTGTCACTCGCAAATAAATAGTTAGTGTATAAAACCATTATAAACCCTATTTTCAGTACAAATATGGGGAACGGCAAGCAATTCTAATGTTAAAATAATATAACGATTTCAATTAAAAATACTGAGGTTTATAACTTAAGCTGTGTCAAACTGCATTTTACATAGAGATCTAAAAATAGGTTCAGATAACGAAGAAAGAAAGAACTTCAGTGAGAAGGTATAAGGCCAGACTAGAAATTTACCCCAATCCCCTGCGAGTAAAATTGCTACAGGCACAATCTACAGCAAGAACTCCATGGAGAAAAAACCTTTATGTATTTAGGAAGTCTTATTTATCTACTGCCTCTTAATAAGATTCAGATTGTAAAATCTACAATTGTTACAACAATTTTAAAAAAATTTTCAAACTTATAACATGCAACATTGTCTGTTGTTTATAGTACATGTTTGAATAATATTCAAAATTGGAAACAAATTATTTATTGCTGTGGGAAATTTGAATTCAGCCCTTCAAGTGCTTGTAGGAGTCAGAAGGGATGTGCACAAAATGTAAAGAGGAATGTTTTCTTCTCGAAACTCCCCGAAATGTATCCCAATCCCATACGAATAAATTGCAGTCGAGATAGCGATATTTATTCTGAGTAGAGATGGGCATGGGCCGTGGTTTCACTTTGGTAGCTGATAATTTGGTTTTTACTACAGACATGTGGACAGATGTTTTTACCCAAAGGAGTTTTTTATGCGAAAGTGCGCATTACATAACCGAAGACTTCGTTTTAAAAATGTCATTGCTTGGAATGAAAGAGTTTGAATCTAAAAAAAAGTGGTATATTATTTTTTTGAACATGTAAACTCTATAATAAAAGATGCGAATGTGCAGCATTTAAAAATTATAAAAGGCTCTCGTGCGCATGTGATGGAAGACGTAATCGAAAAGCAGACAGTGGAAGGAATGAGATCATTGATTGAGTCATCCAAAGACTTGTTAAATATTTTAAACACTCTGAGCTTAACTGAAAATGAACTAAATCATTAAAACAAGGTGGAATTTCATATATACAATACTGGAAAGTATTTATGAAGTGTTTTAAGAAAACACGAGGTGAAAAGCGAGGTGAAACGAATTTCAGAAATAGACATTAATGCTATTAGGTGCATTATTGAATTTTTAAAACCATTGAAAAACTTAGATCAGAAAAAGAGCCGGCTGTGAACATACGTCCACTGCAGTATGAACAAGTAAGAAAAGTACAGTCGGGCGTAACCGACTGTAAGAGGCCCTGTACCAGTGCAGGTCGCCTAACAAACACATTAAATGTTTCCCGAGCTTATGACCAAGCACATGACCACTTCTCACTGCCCTTTTCTTCAAATTCAATTGCTTATAAAATCGTCATTTATTATCCGATTTTGATGAACTTTTTGGATTTTGGCTTAGAGGAATATTATCTCTATACTATCAAACTCAAACTTTTTGCGCCGAAGAAATTTTTTGCCTTGGTGGTGATTTTATGGGGAATGGGGGGGAGGTGCAAAATTTTAAAATAAACTTGTGAAATTCCGGAGCAGTCCTAGTCGAATGCCAAAAACACGAAGTCTCTATCTATTACCGTTTCCGAGATCCTTTCGTTCATACAGACGGACAGACGGTCGGACAGGCGGACATAGCTATATCGACTCCTCTATCACTCCTGACCATAATGGGGGTAACTTTGGGGGTCTCCGACCATTATTTCTACCTGTTAAATACATTTGCCCAAAACCAATAGGCTCTTGTACATTCGATACAGGGCCTAAAAATTAAAAAAAAACACTGTTCGTACAAAGTTTTTGATTCGCTACTTATAAAAGAAATCAAAAGCAAAACTCTTTAAAGTTGACCAAAAAGGTTTCAACCAATACATGTGTCACTTGTTGCACTGTTTTTAAATCCTCCACTTAAGCACCTAATCTTTCGGCCAATTGGAAAAATGGAGGAGGTTATGTTAACAGAAAAAGCCATGTTGGAGGAGATTTCTGAGGTTGAAATCGAACGCAACAATGTTAAATTAGATAATAGTCCAATCTTTGAGAATAATAAATTTTCCGAATATCTATACTATAATAATGTGAAACAAGTAAGGAAATTTCAGTCGGGCGTAACCGACTGTAAGAGGCCCTGTACCAGTTCAGGTCGCCTAGAAACACATTAAATGTTTCCCGAGCATATGACCAAACACATGACCACTTCTCACTGCGCGAATATGAATGAAAAGAAAAGGATGGTCGTTCAAATTCAATTGCTTATAAAATCGTCATTTATTATCCGATTTTGATGAACTTTTTAGATTTTTGCTTAGAGGGACGACATCTTTATACTGGTCAATTTTTTTTGTGCCGAAGAAATATTTTTCCTTGGGGGTGATTTTATGGGGAAGGGGGGGGAGGGGCAAAATTTTAAAATAAACTTGTGAAATTCCGGAGCAGTCCTAGTCGAATGCAAGAAACACGAAGTCTCTATCTATTACCGTTTCCGAGATCCTTTCGTTCATACAGACGGACATACGGACCGACGGATGGACAGACGGACATGGCTATATCGACTCCTCTATCACTCCTGATCATAATGGGGTAACTTTGGGGGTCTCCGACCATTATTTCTATCTGTTACATACATTTGCACAAAACCAATAGGCTCTTGTACCTTTGGATAGAGGGCCTAAAAAATGAGTTTAGAAAAGCCGTATATTGAGATTGAGCTTGATTTGTATTTTTCAAAATATTCGGATAGGGATATACCACTCCTTAGTTGGGAGATTGGGATTCGTTTGCTCAAGTGCACATTGTGTGGAAAGTTGTTGACTGCCATACACCTGGGAATGGCCAACAATGATTCTTGTGTCAAACGGTCCAAGCAACTCACACGTCCGTCAGGACACGTATCTCCTGGGTAGCCTCTGAACATCCGTTCAGAGGTGAGCTAACGTGAGAAGGCGAAGGGGCCCCCTCTCCTTTAAAAAGGGGTTGGTGCGCTGGGCTTGGGACCCGCCACTTTAAAAAAAACCCCCCAATGAAAACGAAAAGAAAGCCTCGGAATGGACCCTTTGATGACGACCCCCGCAAACGCTATAAGGATCACGATATACGGATATGCACCTGGAATGTCCGCACCCTTAATTGGGATGGTGCAAGTATCCAGCTGGCTGATGTCCTCAAAAAATGCAAGGCTGACATCACCGCAATCCAAGAAATCCGATGGATAGGGCAGGGTTGCTCTAAAAAAGCATCCTGTGACATCTACTACAGCTGCCATGCGAGTAAGCACGAATTTGGATGTGGTTTCGTGGTGAGTAGGAAACTACGTGGCCTCGTCTCTAGGTTCACACCTGTTGACGAGCGTCTAGCCGCGATACGCATCAAGGCTAAATATTTTTATATTAGCCTGATTTGTGCGCACGCCCCGACGGAAGAGAAAGACGAAGATGCTAAAGATGAATTCTATGAGCGCTTGGAACGCCTGTACGAGCGCTGTCCCAAACACGATGTCAAAATCGTGCTTGGCGATTTCAACGCCAAGATTGGGAAGGAAGGAATCTTTGGCCCAACCGTCGGAAAATTTAGCCTTCACGACACTACCTCCAATAATGGAGAGAGGCTAATCGATTTCGCCGCAGGTCGGAACATGGTAGTTAGTAGTACCAGATTTCAACATCTTAACATCCACAAAGCTACATGGCTGAGTCCTGATCAAAAAACACGCAACCAAATTGATCATGTTCTGATTGACGGAAGGCACGCATCGAGCGTGTTGGACGTGCGAACGTTACGTGGTCCCAACATTGACTCGGACCACTATCTTGTCGCAGCCAAGGTACGCACTAGGCTCAGCGTAGTGCACGCCACACGTTCCAACATGCAACGAAAGCTAGACGTCGGCAAGCTGCAATCAGAGCAGACCGCCGCAGCCTTCTCAAACACACTCTCCCGACTGCTCCGGGAAACCTCTCCGATTTCTCGAGATATATGTGAGCAGTGGACACATATTACCCGCTCCATAGATAGGGCTGCCAAGGATGTCATTGGTTATATAAAACCTGTGAAGAATTCTTGGTACGACGAGGAGTGTCGCAATGCTACTGCAGAGAAGAACGCTTCCTATCAGCGAACTCTGCAGTCGGGAGCAACGCGAGCTGTTAGAGAGCGATATCGAGAGAAACGGAGAGAGGAGAAACGCCTTTTCAGACGCAAGAAAAAGGAGCAAGAAAGGCGGGAGTTTGAGGATGTTGAGATGTTCCGTAACAGAAATGAAGCTCGAAAATTCTACCAAAAGGTCAAGCGTCTGACTGAAGGTTTTAAGCCCGGAGTAACTTTCTGTAAGGATGAGAATGGAAATCTGGTAACGGATGAACAGGAATCACTGAGATTATGGAGGAGTCATTTCTCCAACCTACTCGGCGATGAAGCGCACAATACCGCCGAAAGAGAAATGACACCGGAACCACCAGTTAATGATGGCACTATTGTAGAGCCACCGGACTATTACGAGGTCGATTCAGTTATTAAAAAGCTGAAAAATAACAAAGCGGCAGGCTATGATGGGCTGCCAGCTGAGTTATTTAAGACCGGCGGCGAAGAGTTGGTTAGGAGTATGCACCAACTTTTATGCAAGATATGGTCCGATGAATGCATACCCAATGACTGGAATCTCAGTGTTCTCTGTCCTATCTTTAAGAAAGGAGACCCCGCTGTTTACGCCAACTACCGCGGAATAAGTCTCCTTTCCATTGGATATAAGACTTTGTCGGGCGTATTGTGTAATAGGCTGAAGCCATATACCGACTCACTGATAGGACGATATCAGTGTGGCTTCAGACCAAAAAGGTCGACCAGTGACCAAATATTCACATTACGCCAAATCTTGGAAAAGACCCGTGAGTTCAACAAAGACACTCACCACCTATTTGTCGATTACAAAGCCGCTTTCGACACGCCGATAAGAGCGAAGTTCTTCGACGCCCTGTCTGCACTAGGTATCCCGGCAAAGATTGTCCGTCTTTGCATGGCGACGCTATCTAACACACAAAGCGTTGCCAGGTTGGGGAAAAACCTCTCCGACCCCTTTGATACCAAGAGAGGTTTCAGGCAGGGCGATGCTCTATCGTGCGATTTTTTCAATCTCCTGATGGAATACATCCTACGCCAATGCCCGTACATACAGAGTATGTCGGGCTCGATCTTCCAAAAGGAAGTGATGCTGCTCGCTTACGCCGATGACATCGATATCATCGGTACGCAGGAAAGGCGAGTCAGCAAGGCGTTCTCGGAGATTGAAAAACAGTCTCGGCTCATGGGTCTAGCGGTGAACGAGGACAAGACGAAGTACTTGGTGTCTTCTCGCACTCCGTCAATGCGTCTTGGACGGTCAGTGACGATGGAGAATTTCAACTTCAGTGTTGTAGAAAACTTCGTCTATCTCGGAACAGAGATCACCAGCAACAACAACGTCAGCCTGGAGATCAGGCGAAGAATCACGCTTGCAAACAGATGTTTTTTTGGGCTGAGCAAGCAAATGAGAAGTAAAGCCCTCTCTCGACGGACGAAAATAAAGATATATAAGACGCTGATACTCCCGGTCCTACTGTATGGCGCAGAGGCATGGACCGTGATTGAGTCGGATGAGACAGCGTTGGAAGTCTTCGAGAGGAAGATTCTTCGCAGGATCTTTGGTCCTATTAGAGTCGGCGACGAGTTTAGGTCCCGCATGAACCGCGAGCTGTACGAGCTATTCAATGAGGTTGACATAGTCCAGCGCATAAAATTCCAGCGGCTGCACTGGGCTGGGCACCTCATTCGAATGGACGAAGGAGCTCCAGCACGCATGGTTTACATGGGGGGCCCAAACTTGATTGGTGGACGCCGACATAGAGGACGACCGGGCACTCGATGGAATGACCAGGTATGGAGAGATCTCTCCGTACTTGGAATTCAGAACGACTGGCGCCAGCGCGCACAGGATTATGGAGGCTGGCGCGCTTTCCTGGACGCGGCCATGACCGGTAGACGGTTGACGGCCATTTAAACAAACAAACATATACCACTCCTGCAATTTTTGAAAGGCTCAAATTATTTTAAAATAATCCAAACGTAAGCGATGAAACTTTTATGTATTCCGGCCAGCTCACCAACGAGTGAGCGACAAACGATAGACAGTCTCGACCCTGGAAAAAATTTTATATTTATTTAAAAACTAGCTGTACCCGGCATGCTTTGCTGTGCCCAGTAAAAGTTATTTTCAACACACAATATATTCTCCTCCTACTCGACTCCAAGCACTTCTCTACTTCTTACAGCTATATTTAAAACCGAAAAATCAAATAACATTTTTTATCTTTTAAACTATGAAACTTTATTCTCTTGTCTTACCTTGATTACTTCATCCGATCCCAATAACATGTATACCAAATTTTATCCATGTACTTCAAATAGATGCAAAGATATGTTGCATTTTTTTGTTTCGCTTGTATAGGGGTGGGTATAGCCCCCTCCGATTTTGACCAAACTTAAGACGATTAGTTTTCCGATCCCATTAACATGAGTAATAAATTTCGTCCCCGTACTTTAAAAGGATGCAAAGATATGATGAATTTTGTTAATCGTTTGTATGGGGGGTGCGGCATAGCCCCCTCCGATTTTTACCGGTCTTAACACGATTACTTTTCCCGTTCCCGTTAACATGTGTAATAAATTTCGTCCCCGTAATTCAAAAGGATGCAAAGATATGATGAATTTTGCTTATCGCTTGTATGGGGGGTGGGGCATAGCCCCCTCCGATTTTGACCAAACTTCGTACCCGGCACGCTTTGCTGTGCCCAGTAAAAGTTATTTTCAACACACAATATATTCTCCTCCTACTCGACTCCAAGCACTTCTCTACTTCTTACAGCTATATTTAAAACCGAAAAATCAAATAGCATTTTTTATCTTTTAAACTATGAAACTTTATTCTCTTGTCTTACCTTGATTACTTCATCCGATCCCATTAACATGTATACCAAATTTTATCCATGTACTTCAAATAGATGCAAAGATATGATGAATTTTGTTTATCGCTTGTATGAGGGGTGCGGCATAGCCCCCTCCGATTTTGACCGGTCTTAACACGATTACTTTCCCCGATCCCGTTAACATGTGTAATAAATTTCGTCCCCGTACCTCAGATGGATGCAAAGATATGATGAATTTTGTTTATCGCTTGTATGGGGGGTGGGGCATAGCCCCCTCCGATATTGACCAAACGTAACACGATTACTTTTTCCGATCCCTTTAACAAGTGTAATAAATTTGGTCCCCGTACCTCAGATGGATGCAAAGATATGATGAATTTTGTTTATCGCGTGTATGGGGGGTGGGGCACAGCCAATTCCGATTTTGACCAAACTTTACTCGAACACTCTCCTGAATGAACTGAAGATTGTCTGTGAATTTCAGCTCAACCGGTTGGATGGTTTTGCTTCCTATAAGGAACATACATACATAGATATATACAAGATTCATTTTTAGGCCCTGTACCGAAGGTACAAGAGCCTATTGGGTTTGTGCAAATGTATGTAACAGGTAGAAATAATGGTCGGAGACCCCCCAAAGTTACCCCCATTATGATCAGGAGTGATAGAGGAGTCGATATAGACATGTCCGTCTGTCCGTCCGTATGAACGAAAGGATCTCGGAAACGGTAATAGATAGAGACTTCGTGTTTTTTGCATTCGACTAGGACTGCTCCGGAATTTCACAAGTTTATTCTAAAAACTTGCCCCTCCCCCCCTTTCCCATAAAATCACCCCCAAGGGTAAAAATTTCTTCGGCACAAAAAAAAGGAAGTATGCCAGTATAGAGATATCGTCCTTCTTAGCCAAAATCCGAAAAGTTCATCAAAATCGGATAATAAATGACGATTTTATAAGCAATTGAATTTGAACGACCCCCCTTTCCTTTTCATTCATATTCGCGCAGTGAGAAGTGGTCATGTGTTTGGTCATAAGCTCGGGAAACATTTAATGTGTTTGTTAGGCGAACTGAACTGGTACAGGGCCTCTTACAGTCGGTTACGCCCGACTGAAATTTCCTTACTTGTTATATATATAGAAGATACATACATACATACATACATGGATAGATAGATAGATAGATAGATACAAGATTCATTTTTATATACATACTAGCTGTACCCGGCACGCACCCTCCCTGCACAGACCCCTCCCATTTTGTTGAGCCTTAACACGATTACTTTTCCCGATCCCATTAACATGTGTAATAAATTTTGTTCCCGTACTTCAAAAAGATGCACAGATATGATGAATTTTGCTCATCGCTTGTATGGGGGGTGGTGCATAGCCCTCTCCGATTTTGACCAAACATAACACGATTACTTTTCCCGATCTCATTAACATGTGTAATTAATTTCCTCCCCGTACTTCAAAACGATGCAAAGATATGATGAATTTTGTTTATCGCTTGTATGGGGGGGGTGGGGCATAGCCCCCTCCGATTTTGAGCAAACCTAACACGATTACTTTTCCCGATCCCGTTAACATGTGTAATACATTTCGTCCCAGTACCTTTGATGGATGCAAAGATATGATGAATTTTGTTTATCTTTTGTATTGGTGGTGGGGAGTAGCCCCCTCCGATTTTGACCGAATTTAACACGATTACTTTTCCCGATCCCATTAACATGTGTAATCAATTTCGTTCCCGTACCTCAGATGGATGCAAAGATATGATGAATTTTGTTTATCGCTGGTATGGGGGGTGGGGCATAGCCCCCTCCGATATTGACCAACCGTAACACGATTACTTTTCCCGATCCCATTAACATGTGTAATAAATTTCGTTCCCGTACCTCAGATGGATGCAAAGATATGATGAATTTTGTTTATCGCTTGTATGGGGGGTGGGGCACAGCCCCCTCCGATTTTGACCAAACTTTACTCGAACACTCTCCTGAATGAACTCAATCGGTTAGATGGTTTTGCTTCCTATAAGGAACATACATACATACATAGATATATACAAGATTCATTTTTAGGCCCTGTACCGAAGGTACAAGAGCCTATTGGGTTTGTGCAAATGTATGTAACATGTAGAAATAATGGTCGGAGACCCCCCAAAGTTACCCCCATTATGGTCAGGAGTGATAGAGGAGTCGATATAGACATGTCCGTCTGTCCGTCCGTCCGTCTGTCCGTCCGTCCGTCTGTATGAACGAAAGGATCTCGGAAACGGTAATAGATAGAGACTTAGTGTTTTTTGCATTGGACTAGGACTGCTCCGGAATTTCACAAGTTTATTTTAAAAACTTGCCCCTCCCCCCCCTTCCCCATAAAATCACCCCCAAGGGTAAAAATTTCTTCGGCACAAAAAAAAGTAAGTATGCCAGTATAAAGATATTGTCCTTCTTAGCCAAAATCCGAAAAGTTCATCAAAATCGGATAATAAATGACGATTTTATAAACAATTGAATTTGAACGACACCCCTTTTCTTTTCATTCATATTCGCGCAGTGAGAAGTGGTCATGTGCTTGGTCATAAGCTCGGGAAACATTTAATGTGTTTGTTAGGCGACCTGAACTGATACAGGGCCTCTTACAGTCGGTTACGCCTGACTGAAATTTCCTTACTTGTTATATATATAGATATAGATATGTTACATTTTTACATAAAAATATAAAGTATTTTATGTGTCCTACAAAGTTAAGAGATTTGAATTATGTATGTACGTTATAATATTTATAATGTTTTAGTACGTAATTTTTCTCTAATTATAAAATTTTAAGTATAACTTTAATATAACACTTTCATATTTTTATTACATAAATGTAACGCCCACTTTTATTATTAAATATGCGTGCTTTACTTCAATACCCTGTCTAAGGGTTCTCATTAGGCCCTGTACCGAACGTACAAGAGCCTATTGGTTTTGTACAAATGTATGTAACAGGTAGAAATAATAATCGGAGACCCCCCAAAGTTACCCACATTATGGTCAGGAGCGATAGAGGAGTCCATATAGACATGTACGTCTGTCCGTCCGTCCGTCTGTATGAACGAAAGGATCTCGGAAACGGTAATAGATAGAGACTTCGTGTTTTTTGCATTCGACTAGGACTGCTCCGGAATTTCACAAGTTTATTTTAAAAACTTGCCCCTCCCCCCTTCCCCATTAAATCACCCCCAAGGCTAAAAATTTCTTCGGCACAAAAAAAAGTAAGTATTCCAGTATAGAGATATCGTCTTTCTTAGCCAAAATCCAAAAAGTTCATCAAAATCGGATAATAAATGACGATTTTATAAGCAATTGAATTGAGCGACCCCCCTTTTCGTTTCGTACATAAAAAAATGTTCTAAAGGCACTTAGTCGTGCAGTGAGAAATGGTCATGTGTTTGGTCATAAGCTAGGGGAACATTTAATGTGTTTCTTAGGCGACCTGAACTGGTACAGGGCCTCTTACAGTCGGTTACGCCCGACTGAAATTTCCTTACTTGTTTTTATCATAGTTTCGTATTGCGACCATATATTACAGTTTCGAATGGTTATAGTCTGTTTTTCCATTGGGTGTTTTGTATGTGTTGGGTAATGTGTTTCAAACTTTGCGGCAAACTGATTGTTATCTCTCTTTCTTCAAATTACATATTTCGTGCCGCGCTGTGCTGGGACGAGCCTATTTTGAAGGCACCGGTTCGGGTCGTGTCGGGCCGAGAAAAATCGGCTCATGCCCATCTCTAGTTCTGAGTAATGGTTGAGATGCGCTACCAACAAATTTCAATTATATAAATCTCTGGATTAAATGACATTTTTCCGCCCTACTTCAGAAAAGTATAGAGCTCTTAGCAGACCCTGTGATAAGAAAAAGAGCTGCAGTCGAATGGGCTCGACTTCGAGATAGCATAGATTAGATTTGGATAGTACTGAGGAATGGCGATTTGGCGTTTTAACTAAACAATAAAATGTTCATACAATAGCTTAAGAATGGAAAGCTTATAGAGGGTTGCCACGATCGTTTTACACAATGCTACATGCAATTGAGTAAAATTTTTATCCCTTTCTAGTCTTTCCGCTGTCTAGTTGTGACGCTGATAGAATTTTTAAAGGAAACTTTCTGAAATGTAAAGTCATCGATTAGAAAGAATGGAGTGTTGAACTCCCAAGATGATCAGACCCGAAGTAACCATACAGCACCATTGTTTTGGAAAATAGAGGCTAGCTATATAGTTCCGAGGTTAGCATGCGCTACTATAATAGGTTGTAATAACGCCATATTAGTTGTACTTTTAAATCTCATTCCACTGAACCTCCGCATGGGAAGACAAAAGCAGAGGTAAAGAGGTCTTCGTCAGCAGTAGACAACCCTAGTGACAAACTTGGCATGAAGCATTACTACATCAAGATGTTTAAAGTAGGGCTCAGTGTGAAAGTTAAATTAAAGAATACAGTTTCGAACTATAATATTAAAACAGAGCTAGTAAGCTGATTTGCCTCATTGATAGATGGAATTAGTAAGTGACATAGGACTAATTCGGAAAAGACTAGTGAAATTAACTAGTATCTTTCAAGCAGATTTCTATTTCAATCGAACAATGTACCCTTTTCAACCTTTTAGGGGAACAGGAACCGAAGCATTCATATATTCTTATACAGTCAGGTGACTTTCAGAGCATTCAATTCAAATTCTAAAGAGCCTGTGACGGTCATAAAAAACAATAAAAAATGTCATAAGATTCTTGTGATATAAAATGCAGTCCTCGTACTAACTAATCTTCTTGCACAATGTTTATGGCTTATATAAAGTTCGGGCATTACAAAATAAAAATATAAAGTGTTAAACACCAAATTAGCAAAACTTTTAAATGTGCATAGACTTTTTTCACAAACTAATAAAAATAACAAGATCCATATTTGTTTGGAGAAAACAAAATTGAAAGAATGTCTTTTATAAACTTACTACAATTATTAATAAAGAGTTACGAACGGCATATGTTAGTTTTCAATCGCAAATCGGTTACATGGAAAGAATTTTGTATATAAACTTTTAGTAATCCAGCAACTAAATACTCCATGCAAGGCTATTCAAATGAACTAATCGTCAGGTCTCGACGACCTAATTATGAATACTTGTTTCCGATTTCTCCTGCGCTCTGTGACAGACTGCTTCTATATTTTTGCGTAATGTACATAAAGAATTTGTAATTTTGATTTTTATTATAACGCGTTAGTATGGATAAAACTGTAAATTTTCTCACGCGGATCCAGATAGGAATAAATCGCCTACACAATCACATATGTATATATTTCGAAGTCGAGTTCTTTTTTCGAAAACAGAGATTCAACTTACCTTTGTCGTATGCTTGGCGATATTGGGCTCCGGAGGGAAGATTTCAGCACGTTTCACTACCTTGAGACCTTTACCGTATTTAATGGATAAATCGTTGATGTTAGTTTTGTTGTTGTTGCTGACTAGTTGTTTGAAGTATTGCCGACAAGTGCATATTCATCTTGCACAGCAGCTTCTATGGCATAGTTTCTCACTTGATTGAAATTGATTTGTTGAAATCATGGCACATCGAAAAACACACGAGTATTTGATGACAATAAATAGTTAACTGTATGACATTATTTAAGGGCGAATTTCCACTTCTTCATTTGGGCAAACCTGAATCAAACTGTAATTCAGAAGCAAAACATCAACCAATATCCGATTCATTTTTAATAGGCGCAACGCTGTCGGAGGTTAAATTAAAGTTCAGAAAAGAGCAATGTTTGCCACCGCACTCTGTCTGGTCTGTGCATCTGGACAAGTGGTGCAGAGTGCTGTAAGATATTATTATGCCACACACTTTATTTGCGTATTTTCTCTTTTCTCCTTTATTTAACTTTATTCCTTTTTTTTAATTTTATTTTTATTTTTGAGTACAACGGCACGTGCCGGTCTCAGCAGATTTTGACTTGCATTCAACACAAATATTCGTACATACACATACATTCATATAAGACACAAAGAATCCTTGAAAGCGCAACTTATTTTTTCATGATTCATATAATGCAAACATATTTAAGCACTTGTACTGATCTAAATAGAAGGGACAACATATGTATATACAGCCTTTCTAGTCATGACCGTCTGTCTCCCTATCTGTGTTGAAAATAGTATTAATAATAATCAGAAGCAATCTCCAAGCCCAATTTAGCGCGATTTGGCCCCCAGACGGTCTAGTGAAAATGTATTAAAGTATAAAATTATATTTTAAAATATGTAGTAATTGTCTTCAAATTACTCTACTACGTTCAAAAGGTGCATACACTAAATTGAGTCTCATTAATAATATTTACATTGTATACACTGTTCATTTACATTAAAAAAGGTTTCAACTGAGCTGAGCCTGAGCTCTTTATTAAGTATTTTCATTAATAACCTATTATTTCAAATTATTCTATACCCAACAACCGTGTATACCATGTGCAATCGCCCAAAAGGAGCTATGCATGCTGTGGTCAAAAGTATAACGCAGAACACTGAAAAGCCATACCGTAGTTTCAGTTGTTCGATTAAATATGAATGTATATTACTTTATAGTGAAAATGGTTAAATCTGGGCAGCCTCCCTAAGGTTTAATCTTTGAATAAAATTCCTGACTTTTTATCACTTTGCCTAAAGAAAATATACATATTGCCCACCCTGTAATTTGGCGTGAAAATTGGGTGAAAGCAAGCGTTGCTGGCGTCGAAATAATAGATTCGGTGATAAGTTTTGACCTTTTGCTCGAATATAGTTTGAATCTCATCGCACTGCTTCAACTTGAGTAGTTTTAAGTCGGGTTGTGTCTAAGATGGGCAACTGATTAATCGCGACGACAGCAACGAGAGCTGACCGAGAAGTACAGAAGAACAAATTGTCAAATCATATATGTATGTGTATGTATGGATGTGTATTGTTTAATTTCAAAGTTGTGATCGATGCATATGTTCGTAATTTAGTTTGATATCATTTCACTTAAGCACACGCGGATTAAACATTGGCAAATCTATTTCATTTGTAGACTGGTCTGCAGCACAAAATTCGATCTGTCTCGGAGCAGATTTGGGTTTCTTAGTCACTGCGCAGCGGCAACGGTGTTGGCGGGTGACAGGCGCTCTAGAATCAACGACAATACCGATTGTTGTACATACTAATACATCTGTAGACATATACCATTTATACAATAAAAATGCATATGTATACATGTGTATGTATGCCTGATGTGTGTAAAACTCAGTGTGGGAGTGCGTACAAACACTCGACCGGTAAATTGTCAAAACCGCTACGCTTTTATATTTATTTAAATTTTTGTTATTTCCCCTTTTACCGCCGCACAAACACACGCGTATGGAAAAGAATCTCTGAAAGCGACAACGCGTGCACCCACCACGCAAAGTCCGTTTGTCACTGAGCCAACCAAAAACAAAAAAAACAAGATCTACTCTACACAACTCGCAGCATCCCATTCCGCAGCATTCTCCGAGAGCAGCGCAGCTGCGACGCAGCATTTAAGAGAGCTGTTTAAGAGTAAAACGGTGACGCGTCATATGTTTCTCAGCTGGATTTTGGAGTTAGTGTCACGACAAATTTCTGCTAACAGCAGAAGAGGTGAAAACGGAGGATATTCAAATGACATCTCAGCCTTAATAAAATAATAATAAAATGTAACACAAATAATATGTAGTAATACTAGGCTGAATAAAAATAGTTTTCCTTTTAATTAATTTTTACAAATTTCTCGTCCACATTTTGAACAACAATGCCTATTAATTAGAATACAATATTATAATATTATTATTGAGACAGTGCAACAACAGTTACAGGTACTGCTGTTGTTGTGGGTCCTGTGATTGTTGCTTTTGACGCTGTTTTGGTTCCTGTGCATCATTCTGCTGCTGTTGTTGTGGTTCCTGTGGTTGTTGTTATTTCCACACCACCATAGAGGTAGAGTTGTGGAGCGTTTTATTTTACGTAGCCTTACCACGATTAAATTTATTAAATTTGTTTCCCTCAAAATAAACAATAAGATACTATGTACATACATTATAAAAAGTTAAAAATTAGTAATTACTCATACAGTTGCTGTGCATATGCACGATGCCACGCGGTAATGCATATACGGCAACTATTGGTAGGGCACTAATTTCCGCACATCGGATCTTGAAGCCAAGATCTTCGAGCTCATCCGGGCGCCAATGCACTGTCATGAAATTCCCCTCTATCGGTAAGTTGACTCACTAAATCGTTAGTTTTGGGACCCGTCTTAAGTCAGTTAACATGTACTTTATTCCAATCTGATCTAGGTCAATTAGCGAGGCTAATTGCTGCAACGTCATTTTTCTTCCTATTGAGGAGGACACCTGATTTCGAAGGATTTCAAATTCAGGTGTCATAACTGTATCTATCATTCTTCCCATTTCTCCATTGTTCCAACAGGAATGACTATAAGATGTTTAGAAGAGAAGAGAATGCATTGCATAGTATGTAGTATTTATTCCTTTTTTTAACCAAAATTTCGCCAGATTCTTTCATCAATTCTTTTAATTTAAAAATTGTCAATTTGAGCGTCCATATGAAAAACTTTTGAAAAATGCAGCATAACACATAAATAAAACAATATCTCTACTGCTCTCAGCTACATATATTGTGGCTATACGCCATTGTTGCATTTGTATTGTGGTTTGAAATGTAACGGCCTTACCATTCGAAGGCACAAAAAGAGCTTACAGTACACTGTCATCTCAAATTCTGCCTAGTAAAACAAAATGTAAACGACAAATAACCTATACGCTTTTTTTGTTGCTAATTTTTAGGCCCTGTACCGAAGGTACAAGAGCCTATTGGTTTTGTGCAAATGTATGTAACAGGTAGAAATAATAATCGGAGACCCCCCAAAGTTACCCCCATTATGGTCAGGAGCGATAGAGGAGTCGATATAGACATGTCCGTCTGGCCGTCCGTATGAACGAAAGGATCTCGGAAACGGTAATAGATAGAGACTTCGTGTTTTTTGCATTCGACTAGGACTGCTCCAGAATTTCACAAGTTTATTTTAAAAACTTGCCCCTCCCCCCCTTCCCTATAAAATCACCCCCAAGGTTAAAAATTTCTTCGGCACAAAAAAAAGGAAGTATGCCAGTATAGAGATATCGTGCTTCTTAGCCAAAATCCAAAAAGTTCATCAAAATCGGATAATAAATGACGATTTTATAAGCAATTGAATTTGAGCGACCCCCCTTTTCGTTTCGTACATAAAAAAATGTTCTAAAGGCACTTAGTCGTGCAGTGAGAAGTGGTCATGTGTTTGGTCATAAGCTAGGGAAACATTTAATATGTTTGTTAGGCGACCTGAACTGGTACAGGGCCTCTTACAGTCGGTTACGCCCGACTGAAATTACCTTACTTGTTTTTTTATTCATTTATTTATTAATCTTTTTCTAGTTGGTTTTAAATTTATTTAATAATTAATAAATATGTGATCATTCATTTTTTATTTATTTTATTTTTCTTTTATTTCTTTGTAACTGTTGTTATTAGGTCCTGTACCGAAGGTACAAGAGCCTATTGGTTTTGTGCAAATGTATATAACAGGTAGAAATAATGGTCGGAGACCCCCTAAAGTTACCCCCATTATGGTCAGGAGTGATAGAGGAGTCGTGTTTTTTGCATTCGACTAGGACTGCTCCGGAATTTTACAAGTTTATTTTAAAATTTTGCCCCTCCCCTCTTCCTCATAAAATCACCCTCAAGGTTAAAAATTTCTTCGGCACAAAAAATGTAGTATGCCAAAATAGAGATAACGTCCCTCTAAGCAAAAATTCAAAAAGTTCATTAAAATCGGATAATAAATGACGATTTTATAAGCAATTGAATTTGATCGACCCCCCTTTTCTCTAAATAAAAAATGTCTTATAAGGCACTTATTCGTGCAGTGAGAAGTGGTCATAAGCTCGGGAAACATTTTATGTGTTCGCTAGGCGACCTGTACTGGTACAGGGCCTCTTTGTATTTGTGTTTTGTTTATGTATATTTTTTTTATTTGTAATATTTTTTATTTGTATTTTTTTTATTTGTATTTTTTTATTTGAATTTTTTTTATTTGTATTTTTATTTGTGTTTATTTATTTTTTTAACTGTCCCTAACCCTGGAACTCGGAGTTCCACATATGTCATTTAATTTTGTGTGATATCTTTGTCTTTTGTTTTCAAATTACCTTTGTATAGGATTCCGTTTTCCCCTATTTAAACTTTGGCTCTTTTCAATGTCCAACAGTAGTCGGCCATCATGTGGTCGTCACATTGACCCTGATATCGTATTTCCATCTCCTTTATATCTTGGTGGAACCGTTCACCCAGTTCTTCCCTCTTATCTCCGATATTTTTTGTGAAGTAATCGAAATTATGGTTTAAAAAGTGTAACATTAAATTGATTATGCATCCTCATTTTTTTGTAATTTGCTATCATTGTAGCAAATATAAAAGAGAAACAAATAGTTTTATATAAGTATCCAGTATGTAGGGCCTGCCTGCACTTTCCACTGAACGTAGTATCAGATTCTTGCTAAGCACAGCGAACAACAAATTTGTGTTGAGCGAATTCTAGCAACAAGCGCAAAATCTTAGTTATTTAACATTTGTTCGGTCAATCTGTGACCTAACAAATGTTTTCTAAAATTGTACTCCCGTTTGTTCCATCTTCCACATTTTGAACATCAATGTCTATTAATTAGAATACAATATTATTATTGAGACAGTGCAACAACAGTTACTTACCTCCCCTGTAGATTTGTGTCGTCGTACACCTCCGTTACTGCGACACTTTCCGGCCGTCTGTCGCCAATATTCATGTCTGATGGATCTGGATCATCATATGCGGGTGCGCTAATCATGTCGACGATCCGGAAGTACTTCTTTTTCACATGTCACCCAATTGTGTTTTCATATGTTGCTCCATAAAACTGCATTTCTTGAAATGCTTCTTTCAATTTTTCCATTTTATTTTGCTGCAAATAATATAAATAGAAAATTAATTAAAGCAACTCAGCTTCCACACCACCATAGAGGTAGAGTTTAAGCTCGATTTATTTTACGTGGTATCCCCAAGATACCTAATCTACGATTAAATCTATTAAATTTGTTTCCCTGAAAATTAACAATATGTTTCTATGTACATTATAAAAAGTAAAAAGTTAATAAGTACTCAAACAGTTGTGCATGTGCACGATGCACGCTTTCCGCACGTTTTACATTGGCGAGGATATATCGGATTATGAAGCCAAGATCCTCGAGCTCATCCTGACGCCAATGCACTGCCATGAAAAGCATCTCTGCTCTTCAAAATACTGTACGCTAAACGCATTTGTTCACACCATTTCCAACACCAGACCATTATTATGGTATTTTTTGTATATTAAAATGCACTACCTGTCAGGCTCTGACTTCAACTGCTGAAAAGCGAAAATTCCGCTCATTCAAATTGCAGATGAACCAAACTCCGCCAAGGAAAAATCAATGTTTTGATCCGTTCTATATTAATATATATGTGCGAGTATACATATATGATTGTGTTATGATTGCACTTTTCTTTATCTTTTTACTAAAAACAAATTAATCTTGTTTCAACAACTAAACTGCATTGATAGAAAAATTAGTGAAATATGAAAAAAAAAACTACGCTTTCACTGACTTCGCAAAAGTAAAATGGGGCTTGGTTTGATTATTAAATTTACAGCAACAATTAATTACACAGTTGGACGACCACAAGCTAATCAATAAGAGACATATTAAAATAGTAAATGTTTAACTTTTCTATATTAAAAGCTGAAATTAAAATAATAGCTACAAATTTAAATGATTACTACAGCTGAACATTTGTTCATTTAGTGATAAATGCGACACATTTCATTATACGAATAAATGCATTGTACTCCAAATCAATAATGCATTAACATACATTCTAAAACGATCTGCATTCTATACTTTACCATATAAGAAAAATTGTATATAAACTTCGTCGAATTTCTAAATAAATCAGTGCAACAAAAAATGTTGTATTATTCTAATATTTTTATTCTCCACCTGGTTACAAGTGCTGGTTGCGATAGCAAATAGTCTCTAGTTTGTAACAGCGGCTTTCAATAAATCGTTGGTTTCTTTAAAATTGGCTATAAAATCAATCTGCTTACAATAATGTACTTGTAATAATACTTAGTATAAGTATTTTACTGTTTGACACCAGAATATTTAAAGATAAAAAGTGCACATATCAGTTACAAAGATTATTTTTAGGTCTAAATGAGACTTTAAAAAAAAAAATTCATATATTTAAAAAAAATTGCTATTATGAACTCTTTTTTTTTTATAACCCTAAATTGTTCTTTATTTTTAAAAAATAATACAAAACATGTTTCTGCAATGAAAGAAGATCCCGATAGCTTAATTTAAATTTTGTAAGTGTTGTAAATGTTTTATATGATTTTGCCATAGCTATTGTAAGCGATAATATGTAAGTATTTTCTGTTTTAATACTTTAATAATATTAAATAATTATTATAATTTTATTTGATGTATTTAAAATTTTTTTTATTTGATTGAATTACAACTGAGTACACAATTATTTCCTTGATTGTAATGTTGATATAGTCTTTGTTTGCAATCTTTAGATTTCACAGGCATTTGTCTGGAATTTTAAATTGAAAAGTACACAAATAAAGTCAAAATAAATTTTAAAGAGGTAAGTTTAGTATTATTTTTGTGTAATGCTGCATTTCCCAATAGAATTTTAATTGGGCGCTTAAATTCACAATTTTTAAATTGAAAATTGTCACAAAAACGCAAGTAAATACTATGGCAATGTGTAGATGCAATTTAAAGATCACAATTATTTTAGGATTGGGGATTCTGGAATCTGGCCCCAAAAGTAAAAATACTAATGTTATGTTACAAGTATTACAATAATAAAAAATTAAAAAGAGTATGATTTGAAAACCCCATTATAGGTTGTTTCGGAAGTAAGTAATGGAAGAAAGAATTGCTTAATATTGTATTATTAATTATATTTTATTTACAGCCGGAAAGCCTCGCCCCAAGCTCCACTCCCAACCACACCAACCCACACACCACCACCTGTAACTTACCGGAAAAATTTATCATCAGACCCACAACCACAATAGTCGCCCTCACACCGTACGCTACCCACACAATCACAATAGTCCCCCCCCCCCCCCCCACACCTTACAAAACGTATATACCATACACTAACCCTACAACCACAATAGCCCCCACACCGGACCTTACAATTACAGGAACTCCGAACATCTCCAAAGCACAATTCATCAAGTATAAGATATAAATATGTTTACATAGAAATAGAAACAAATGAAATAAAATATTTAATATAAAAATGTATTGTTATTCAGTGACCAAAAATATGGTAAACTTCTCAATGCAAACTGCTACATATACATATTGGAAATAAGTCGCAAAGTTGTGGCAAATAATTTTTTCGTTCACATTGATAAAATGATTTTAAATGATTTAATATAAAAATTATATTGCATAATACTTGAACGATCCTAGTGAAATCTATAAAATAATATTATGGATTAATCAAACAAGTTAACATTAATAGCAATAAAACAACAACAGGAACTACACTTACATTTCACATCACTATCATATAACATAACACATCACTATTTTAGGGGAAGGGATACAAAATTTGTGAGTGGGTAAAAAAGGCAACGTTCACAAATTAAGAGATAAAGTATTTTAAGAGAGTTAATGTTTAAAGGCTGAGCCTGAAGAGCAACACAATAAAACGCATCAATTAATTCTTATTGGATAACGATTACACACAACGAAACTAAACCTATTTGATAGTCGATAATAATAATAGTTGTATTTGTTCGTTCCTAATATGTACATAAAAATGTATGTGCAAGTATAGGCTGAATAACGTCACCACATTTGTTCAATTAAATCTCAATACTTACCAAAATAAAAAATAAATCATTTAGTATTTACTTTTGAGCCATTCGGTATCAGGAAACTATAGTCGGTTCCATGTTCATGACTTAGTATGATGTTGGCGGAATAGCACTAAATAAAAAATCTATCGCGAGGTAGAACCTTGTGGCGAAAGGTTCGCGTTTTAGATTTGTTTTTTAGGATTGATTTTTTTTATTTATTAGGTATAAACACTTACATGTTTTTAAAAACTAAAAAGCGGCTTTAAATAGTATTGAAATAAGTTATTCTACTGAAATATTTGTTACTAGATTGAGGAAGGTTGCAGAAGTTTTATTTGGTCATCAGGTTAACCACCATACCAGAAGATTGAAGAAAAGGAATGCATACTTTTTGTGCAAAAGAACAATATCTAAGACAATAAATTTACCTTCCTAACTACTACCCGAGAGATAGTAGTTAGGCAGGTACCGATTCTTTCTTGAAAGGGTTTACAAACAAACACAAAAACTTTTTCCGCTTTAATTTTATTACTGGACAATCTGTGCCAATAAAGTCATGGTAGGTTAATGTAAAATCATTTTTAAAATTTATTTTGAGTATATTGAAATTCAATTATATTAGACCAGACAGATTCGTCAAAGGAAATGAGGCTTGAAACATAGATCTACATAGGTACAATTTATTCCGTATTTTTAAACGTAAGTGTTATTTATAAAGAGTATAGCATACAAATACGAATCTGTAATGGTCAACGTCAAAACAAAAATTATAAAAGAAATATTAAAAAAACATTGTGAATGTATTTTTGGCCCCCACACACAAAGTGTGAATACTATTGAATGCGAAAATGTTTCCAAAATGTTAAACAAAAATCGAGAATTCTTTGCATCAATTTGAGTAACGGGGATGATATTTGGTATACGTCCGACCGATTTTGTGAAATTTGGTTAGACAATTTTTAGACAAGAGCAGCAAAATGAGATTGGTGGTGCTTCTGTAAAAGCACATGGAATAATTACTTACTTACTTATATGGCCGTTAATCGTCTACCGGTCATGACCGCGTCTAGGAAGACGCGCGCTGGCGCCAGGCTTTTTGAATGCAAAGTACGAAGAGATCTCTCCATACCTGGTCATTCCATCGAGTGCCCGGTCGTCCTCTATTTCAGCGTTTACCAATCAAGTTTGGGCCCCCATGTAAACCATGCGTGCTGGAGCTCCTTCGTCCATTCGAATGAGGTGCCCAGCCCAGTGCAGCCGCTGGAATTTTATGCGCTGGACTATGTCAACCTCATCGAATACCTCGTACAGCTCGCGGTTCATACAGGACCTAAACTCGTCGCCGACTCTAATAGGACCAAAAATCCTGCGAAAAATCTTCCTCTCGAAGACTTTCAACGATGTCTCATCTGACTCAATCACGGTCCATGCCTCTGCGCCATACAGTAGGACCGGGAGTATCAGCGTCTAATAGGTCTTTATTTTTGTCTTTCGAGAGAGGGCTTTACTTATCATTTGCTTGCTCAGCCCAAAAAAATCATCTGTTTGCAAGCGTAATTCTTCGCCTGATCTCCAGGCTAACGTTGTTGTTGCTGGTTATTTCTGTTCCAAGATAGACGAAGATTTCTACAACACTGAAATTGAAATTCTCCATCGTCACTGACCGTCCAAAACGCGATGACGGAGTGCGAGAAGACACCAAGTACTTCGTCTTGTCCTCATTCACCGCTAGACCCATGAGACGAGACTGATTTTCAATCTGTGAGAACGCCTTGCTGACTCGCCACCTTGCTGACTCGCCTGCGTACCGATGATAACTGAATTGACCTCGTTACAGTCCGGTGGCTCTACAATAGTGTCATCATTAACTGGTGGTTAATGGAATAATTGGTGAAAACAAAAATATTGCAAATATGTTCAATCGTTCTGGAGTAGTTTTGTGCTCCTATACTTTCCGAAAACATTGCTTTATTATTTACCAACAAAAAGGAAATCTCACCCAACTGTGGATTCAAGAATAATCCAACTAAATGGGCACCTACAGGAATGATTTGTTTCATCAAGTAAAAAAAAAGGTTTCATTCTTCGGCCCGAAACAAATCACATCTAACGTATTTTTCCCTCTAGTATCAAATTGTATTTTTTTAATTTCAATTTGTTGTGCTGATTTAATTTAATATTTAAAATGAAACATTAAATAATTATCTTTCTCCCATGTCCTTTCTTTTCAAAAATAAAAACATCTTTCTAGCAAAGAGCAGTATTTTAAAGCAGCTTCCCTCTTTCGTATATTTTCTCTCTTAATGTCTCTCTTGTGCTGTGTCCACAAAAAAGAGCTAACACACCAGTCAGCCAATGAGAAAGCACCGGTTCAGAGTAAATGGGCTTGGCCAATCCGCTTCGCTATATATACCCATATAGTACACACCCACACAATGACAGAAACGGGTTTTGAATCGGAAGAAGGAGAAAGTGTAGAACGAAGTCATGCATGCTCGATGTTCACAAAATCGAGCCCGATCATGTTTGACGTTGGGATGGGTCCAGCCAGAACTGCCAACCAAAATTAGTAAAACAGCTGACATTTCGCGCTAAAGAATAGAAAGAACAATAATACAATAATAGTACAATAGTTCAATAATAATACCAGTTTGTGGACATTCGTAGCGATCGCTTCTCTACGCATTTTTTAAGTCTTTCAAGCAAAAAAATTTAAAAAAAAAAATGATAATAAAATAAATTTGTAAGCAAAATTTACAACAAGGTGTAACGGGTGTTATGGAGTAGAATGACGGCTGTGCCGGCTGCAAATGACGGGAAATCAGGTGAAGTGAAAAAAAATGTGTATGATAAAGATTTATTGTGTATGCTGATACTTTTTCTAATGATTATGGTAGATGGAAGGTTGTGTGTAAGTCTGCTATGGACGCTAACAACGTAGCGTACAATTCACAGCTCCTTGAATATGGATTCAGTACTAAAATATTGAATCCTTATTGGAAGAAATTAAATCACCGATTGATATAATTAGCATAGAAAGAGTCTCAAGAAGGGTTAAGGGCGCGAACGTTAAAGAGAGTATCATTCCTACTGAAAGGATTAAAATCAATTTCAAAGGTAATTCATTACCAAAAGAAATATCCATTGGTTATTGTAAAGCCGAGGTAGTTCCATTCGTAGATTTTAGCCAATGCTACAAATGTTTTAGATTTGGACACTTTGCGCTGCATTGCAAGAGCAACAAAAAAATTTGCATCAAATGTTAAATGCACAAACTATAAGGAGAGTCACTCGGCTAACTCCTTACAATGCCCTGCTCGTAAAAAATCTTATGCTATAAATAAGGTTATGGTACTTGAAAACCTCACCAGGAGTGAGGTAAAGAAAGTATATCCTAACCTTTTTAATAAACTTAAAATTTTAGATGAAGAGTATGAGATCAATTTCCATATTCCGAATTGGAAAAAAAAATAATAATAAGAAAAACAACACAGAGTTAGCGGCTAAAGAAGTGCACTCGATCAACTCCTACTCAAAAATAGTGAAACAAAATGAGAAGAACGTGAGCTACGCAAAACAAAACTTTTAATCGAAGAGTACAATGCAGTACTCAAAGAAAATAATTACTCTCCTAATTATGCAGTTGCAAAATTATCTAAAGAAATAGAACCCAACGTTATTACAATGAATAAGATGATTAATAAAGTACTAAACCACTGGTCGAAGGACAGTATTTTAAATCCAGAAATTAGAGATGTATAACAAGGACTAAGAAATAATGTAAATTTAGTTTACAATAAAATAGACACTGAAAATATTAGAGAAAATTGTACCTCTCTGACACAATGATTATCTTACAATACAATATACAAAGTTTAATATATAATAACAATAAACAGCTACTAGAATTATTTTTAAAAAACAATAATGTGGACATTGCAGTTTTAGATGAAATTTGGACAAAACCAAATGCAAAATGTAGCATAAAAGACTACAATTCCTTTTTTAAAAGCAGAGAGGATGGGTATGGAGGTGTCGGCGTCTACATCCGCAAACATATTAAATTTAATAAAATCAAAATTGCATCTAATCCATGTGACATTGTGGGTCTATCTACTACAAACCTGGTCAACAATTTAAATATTTTCAGTGTGTATTGTCCACCTTCTTTGTCTACACAGAAGGTTGATATGGCATTTAAAAAAAAATTTCAATTAGCTGCTTCTCTTCCCAATAATTCTCTCGTATGTGGAGAGAATAATGCTAAATCATCAATGTGGGGTTGTAATATAACTAATCCTAAGGGCAGGATAATAGAGTATACAATCCGGAAAGAAAATTTTAAATGCTTAAACAATGGTGAACATACATTTTACCCACCGTCTATGAGGAGTTCTGCTATTGATCTTTCTTTTATAAAAAATACAAATAACTTAGTTAAATGGAGAACCATTAATACGAAAATCACAGGCAGTAATCATAGACCCACTTTAATGTAGATGTGATGGTGGTGTGAGGAAACGACAGGGTTTTTTTCGACTGAAAAATGCCGTCTCCAATACTATAAGACCAAGATGGTAGAAGATATATTAGCGCAAATATAAATTTGCATAAACATATCACTAAAAAGAAAAAAAGAGAATTTTAAATTATTATTGGACAAAATTTCCAACCCTGCTTATATTAAAGACATGTGGCGCAAAATTGCGCAAGTCAGAAAATATAAGAAGGAGAGAAAAGAACTTAACGTATGGTCACCTGAGCAAGCCGTGGCCTACCTTGATTTTATTACCAACCCACTCCTAATGCTGAAACTCCAAGCATTGACTATTTCTTGTTTAAAAATTGCTTACCTACTTCATTCAGATATGATGATTTTAAATGGTTTTTACATAACAGAAATATTAACTCTTCCATTGGATTAGATGGGCTTACATACAATATGATACTGCATTTACCAGAAACGGGTATAAAGACTTTATTTAATACCCTTAATAACATATGGTTGAATAAAGTTATTCCGGAAGAATGGCGATTTATAAAAATTGTTCCAATACCAAAAAAGGAGTAGATAATTTAGATATAAAAAACAATCGGCCGATTTGCCTATCAAACACCCTGTCAAAAATTGTGGAAGGGCTTATTAAAATCAATTTTGACGAACATATTCATAATAGTTACCTTATTCCGAAGAGAAGTTACGCATTTAGAAGAGGAATGTCTACATCCATCTGTATTAATGACCTCATAAATGAAATATGTTACTTGAAACCCGATGGCTACCATGTCATGGCATCTTGCTTAGACATACATAAAGCGTTTGACTCAGTCAATATATCCATCCTTACTAATAGGTTGACTCATATGGATTTTGATAAAGCGAACATCGCTTGGATTAATTCGTTTTTAAATAAAAGAATATTGGTAATAAATGGGCAGGAGAAAATAACCCATATTGGGCTATGCCAAAGTAGCATTTTGAGCCCAACTCTTCAATTTGTATACGGCTGAACTACATTCAATAAATGACGTTAACTGTTCATTATTTCAGTAAGCCGATGATTTTTTCTTAATATGCAACCACAAAATTCAAACCTCACACATAAGATTCGTTTGGATACATTATATTCCAGCTCACACGAAAATTCAACAGATAACTGTTCATTATTTCAGTAAGCCGATGATTTTTTCTTAATATGCAACCACAAAAACATTGACAACGCTATGGAGATTCTTCTAAACAAAATCAATGTATTCTATCAAAACTGTAATCGAATTAACCTCAACCTCAGTCCAGCGAAATCAAATGCAGATATAGTATATATCCATCCAAAGCTCTACAATTATTCAAAGCCTTTGCTGGATCCAAATTAGAATACGCTTGCTCTTCCTTTGCCTGCATTAGCAAATCTGCCTCAAAAAAAGTTAAAATCTACTGCAATAACCATTTAAGAAAAGCCCTTGGACTCATTAAGTCGACACCAATCAACTACCTATACCACCTTGCTTGTGAACTACCACCAAAACAGAGACTTGATTTTACGACAGCCAAAGAACTGGTAAAAATATTCGCGTATAAGCTACCTGCTACTAGAATTTTAACGGAATCAGTTACTAGAATAAAAACCAGCTACTTCAACATTCGCAAAAATTTTGATTATGTTTTTCGCAATATAGAAAGTGTATATCTAAAATATTTAAACAACAACAATCTAATTTTTGATGAAAACTTCTATAAGGGTACGGCAAAAAAAAAACATTATGCGAATAATAAAATTACAAATAAAATCTTTCAGGAAAAAATAAATACATTTATTAAAGAAAACTTTGAAGTAATTTTCATAGATGGTTCGGTCATAAATGAAAGATCCGGTGACGCATTTCTTCATGAATCATCATCATTTATCAAATGTTTATACACAGACAAAAAACTATCATCACTGTCAGCGGAGCTTATGGCTATTGATATGGCAATAATATGGCCCGAAAATTGCAATTCTCACAGATAGTGTGAATAGCATTTACTCTTTAAAGAAAAAAATACGCATCAATTATTTTGTTTTTTTTTTTTTTTTGTTTTTGTTTTTGGGTTAGTCGGTTAACCGTTTTCGTTCTATAACAATTTTTGGTATAAAAACCGTTTGCCAGTTATCATGCTTTCTTCATTTGACTTAGAAAGTTCACTCATCATATCGAATTAGAACGGATTTTTTTCTTCGAACGGTATTTAAAACAAAAGTTGTTTTTGTAGACAATAAAGGTGGCCGTTAATTTATTTCGCGCATGCGACTGCACTCGACGAGATTCAAATCCGGACAACTTCATTACAAGCTGCATCAATAAAAATTAAAACGGTGACAGGAGATTTTGTTAACTCAGCAGTTTACCTTCCTTCACGCTATAGACTGCTGAACGCAGATTTCAAAACCTTTTTCGACAAACTTGGTCAAAAGTTTATAGCTGGAGGTGACTTTAACGCCAAACACCCTTGGTGGGGCTCCCGGATTATCAATCCAAAAGGTCGGGAACTCTACAAATGTATTACTGAGTACCATCTCAATACCTTATCAACAGGTACTCCAACTTATTGGCCCTCTGATCCCCAGAAGATTCCTGATCTACTAGACTTCTGCGTATATATGCGTGTGATGATCTAAGTTCAGATCACTCTGCAATCTTGGCTAACATTAGAACGATACTACCAACTCATTCAAAAAAATTTAGTATCATTAATAAAAATACTAATATTAAAACCTTTCAAGATTGGCTAGATTTGCATTTAAATCTCAGTACCCACTTTAACACAAGCAATGGAATTGATGAAACGGTTGAATCATTTAACCAACTCATTCACGAAGCGGCTTACATCTCAACTACGAATATACACGGTGAATCGAGGATTAGAACACTAAACACACACAACGTTCCTATTGAGTTACAACAACTTATATCAAAAAAGAGAAAACTTAGGAAAATATGGCAACGTACGAGATACCCAGCAGATAAAAGTAATTTCAATAGAGCAGTAAAGGAACTGAAAACCAAGTTATATTACATGAAAAATGCAGCAATTCGGAAGTATTTGGAAAGTCTGGGTCCTCAAAAATATGATGAGCATTATCTGTGGAAGGCAACACGGTATATTAAACGTCCTGTAAGGAGATATGTCCCTATTAAAGACAACAACAACGTGTGGTGCAGAAGTGATGAAAGCAAGGCTAAGGCTTTCGGACACCATTTGGAGAGAACTTTTGAACCATTCAACTTTACTGCAGTACTTTAAAAAAAGTGAAATTTTGCAATTTTTGGATAGCCCCTGTCAAATGGACTTTCCTATAAGACATGTAACTGTTGCAGAAACTACTAATGAAATTAAAACCCCCTGGGTATGACAACATCAGTGCCGCTGCCATTCAAGCACTAAGCAAAAAATCAATTGTATATTTGACTCTGATTTACAACTCGATGTTACGTCTCAATCATTTTCCAGCACAATGGAAATGTGCCGAGATTATCCTTACACCCAAACCAAACAAACCGGAAAACATTATTACCTCTTATCGTCCTATAGGTCTCTTAGCAATATTCTCCAAAATATTCGAGAAAATATTTTTGCGAAGATTGATGCCAGTTATTAATGAACGAAATATAATACCGGATATTCAATTTGGATTTAGGAGTGGACATGGAACTATTGAACAATGTCACCGAGTTGTTGAAGTAGTTACACAGGCTCTAGAGAGGAGGCACTGTTGTACAGCTGTGTTTTTAGATATTCAACAGGCCTTCGACAGAGTTTGGCATGAGGGTTTATTATATAAACTTAAAAAAGCACTCCCAACTCCATTTTATTTGATGTTGAAATCGTATCTTAACCAAAAGAATTTTTATGTGAAAGTCAAAGATTCACTTTCACATATATTTTCAATTAAAGCCGGTATACCTCAGGGAAGTGTACTAGGACCAATTCTATACACAATCTATATAGCAGATATGCCCGTAAATGACAATGTTACTGTGGCAACCTATGCAGGTGACACCGCTATTCTAGCTACTGCAAACAATACTGTTGATGCTTCTAACATTCTCCAAGATCAACTGAATTTAATGCAAAATTGGTTAAACAAATGGAGTATTAAGGTGAACGCAAACAAATCACATAACGTTTACGAATAGAAGACATGATTGTCCTAGAGTCACAGTTAATCAATCACTTATTCCTCTTACCGACTGTGTTAACTATCTTGGAATGAACTAGACCGAAGATTGACATATAAGCCGCATATCCAAGCTAAGGCTCAACAGCTTAAACAAAAAACCAGAAGGTTGTACTGGCTGATCAATCCAAAATCTAAACTAAGCTTACAAAATAAAGTACTACTTTATAAATCAATGTTGAAACCGGTATGGTCGTATGGCATTCAGCTGTGGGGAACTGCAAGTAACTCCAACGTAGAGATACTGCAAAGATACCAATCAAAAACACTAAGACTGATATGTAATGCTCCTTGGTTTTTAAATAATAAATGTATTCACAGAGACTTAAATATGAACACAATTAAAGATGAAATAAGGAACTTTAGCATTAAATATTTGGAAAAACTGGAAAACCATAGCAACTCGCTGGCTATAAATTTGCTAGACAATAGCGAAGAGATTCGTAGACTCAAAAGAGTACACATTCTAGATTTACCATATACACCTCTGCAGTACGCACATATTACTGATGCTTGTAACGTGACCGATTAGAATTTTTGGAGTGCAACGGAAATAAAATTTAATTAGAGCAAGACCGATTTCCTTCATGCCATTCAACTATAAGAAAAACGTAATTCTGGTCTGTACAGAAGGCGCGTCCCAGTGAGTGAACGAGTAGAGGAAGCATTTTTTTTTTTTGGCGCAAACGCCATATTCCTTTTGCGACGCTCACGCGGGAAAGTTATTATCGCATTTATTTTAATAAAATAAAATAAAAATAAAACTGACCTGGATACACCGACACAACGGGTACACCGACACCGAAAGAATAGCAGAGGGTGAAGGTACGTTTAATTGATTTTTTTTTAGGGATAGTTTGTGAATCTAATTATTTCTTTATATACATACATAAAGCTGCGCTGCGATAAGAAACAATTTGATTTACTGCACGGATCAACACGTGGAACCGAAGCATCTACGTCCGTTTATACGGCCCGGCAGGGTTATTGGCCGCGGTCAGCAGGACCAGGAGATTCGGTTGAGGTTATGTAATAAACTCAGATATACGAGGTCAGTAAATTAAAGTTACGATAAACATAAAAAAGTTGGTTCACAAACGTAGAAGACTAAATAGCGCACCGAATTGGGGTTAATTTTCCCATTTTGTTCAATTATATTAACGAGAAGATGATCAGTGCTCTTTCAATTATAAAGAGATTGATGTTTATGATGATACATACCAGTGAAACCTGATAACACCAATCAGTGTCCAATTAGATAAATATAAAGGCGAACTATAACTACAATTTAGAGTTTGTTTTTTTTATTACAATCAATAATGTCCACCCATATTGTAACAACGTCGTAACTATTGTTCAGATATATATATTTTTTAATTTTTTTTAAATACAATTAATAATGTTAATGTAATTAATAGCAAAATTTGTGATGTGTGTACCAACCAGGTATAATATTTGCTTTATGATTTAAAAAAAAAATAAAAAATATATAGTATGAGCGGGGAAGACTAATTATCTGAAATCTGATTCAAGTATGAGTGACCCTGACAATTTGCAAAAGAGCTCTTAGGCAGGTTGAGGGAAAATCAGTTTGAGAAGACGAAGGAAGGTTAGTAAAATGCAACTGCCAATAATAAAATAAATTTCAGTGAAGTAAAAAAAAAAAAGAAACAAAAGAAAAAGAATTTATTAAATCTGGTTAGGACATGCAAAATTAGTCTATTTAAAAAAAAAAATATTGTCTTAGTTATTTTTGTTAGTATTAGTGTTTGTAGTTGTTTAAAAATGAAAACTTAAAGTTACATTCATATATATATAAAGCTAATCATGTTATGTTATGTAATGCATAGCTATACTAGATTAAAATACAAAATAAATATATAAATGTAAGTACATATATAAGAAATGTTCTTGCATTAAGATTCATCGTATGGGGTGGACCGAGCTGCAATGATGCGCAGTAGCAAGAAAAAATACTTTGTAGTCGACAAACAATAAGCACCAAATAGGGCAGTTGCCATGCATCACAAAAGCGGCTCATGGTGAGGAGGGGTGAAAGAGATCAGGTCACCAACGATCTCATTTTATTCTCTCGGAATTCTCGAGTGTAGCATATTATGTATCCATCTTCCTGAGTATTATAAAAAAAAAAGAAAATAGAAGTAAGTATTGTTAGAACCGATACTGCTGATATCGATGGTCTTACCCAACCCTGAGGACAGACAGAGCGAAGTCACGGAAGATCGATAACAGAAGTTGGCCGCTGCAAGCCAAATAGGTGACACAACAATAATGAAAAGAATACCTGCGATGCATTTATGTATGAAAACATAAAAGTATTAAAGGTTAGAATGTACAATAAGGTCCACGAAATGGTTATATTCTTATCGTAATTTTTTTATTTTTTATTAACCGTAAAACGAATAGTATATTCAGGTGACTGATCTCTAATAGGACCTTTGTGTTAGTTTTAAAATGCTAAGAATCAATAGCTGCCATTAGAGGAGAATCACTGGGGAATTTTTTATTCGTAGGTATGCTAGTTTAAGATGAGGATGCCGCGTTAAACACAGACTAGTCGTCTCCGATGTGTTTTACAGAAGCAACTATCTTAAGCAAAAGTTTCATATCGATTTCGATAAAAAGACTTAACATCAATTCATTAGATAACAATAGTAATGGCTATTATAAGTAAATCTTGGTCCTGAGTAAAGGCCGGTGATTTAAAATAATGCTGTTAGAACTGTGGTCCTAGTACGGCATATAATATTGCAAGAGCTACGTTGCCCAGTATAAAAATGTAATTATTCTATTTTTTTTTTTGTTAGATACTCGAGGATGAAGATTGAAGAACGATAGGTGCAAAGATATTGAATAGTAAGACTGAAAAAAAAATATATGAACACATATTATCTGAAAGACGGCGCATTACGTAGTTGGGTTCACCCGAATCAAGTTTGTATTTTGATTGTTTGAAAAGAAACGAGAAAAAGAGTTTTTTTGTTTTATCTAAATATATTTTAAGAAAAGAAACCGCAAATAGCGAATAAACTGGGAGCAATATAAAAAAAAAATTATATAAATTGTCTAGCTGACGTGACATGAACGAAGCTCAGAGGCAGGGCATAAATCGTCGAGTAAGGAGAAGTGTAGAGTTTATAGTGAACCGAGGTGCCTCATTGGCAGATTTAACCGGACCGAAGAAAGAAGAAGAAGAAGAAAGGCACAAGCAAGTTCCCTAGATAATTCATTTGATTCGGGACCCACAGAACAAAGTAGTTCGTCTTCTTTATTACAACAGTCAGACACAATGGACGGTGTAGAAGGAAAATCGTGTATGAATTCACGTCCGTTATCTCCGATGTCAGAGGACATAAATGATCTTAATTCTTTGACTCCAGCTCATTTTTTGATTGGTTCGAATTTGTTGGCCCCTGTTGAGCCTGAAAATTTATCCAATCCAATGTCTATAATTAGAAGATGGCAGAAACTGACTGCTCTTCATCATCATTTTTGTGTACGCTGGAAAAATGAGTATCTCAAAGAGCTCCAGCGTAGAAATAAGTGGAAGTACGCACAAAATAATTTGGAGGTTGGAAATATTGTGGTAATTCGGGATGAGAATCTCCCCCCTAACGAATGGCGACTTGGTCGTATTTTGAAAACGTACGCAGGGAGGGATGGCAAAATTCGAGTAGCTGACATAAAAACAGGACATGGTGTAGTGACGTGCCCTGTTGTCAAGCTAGTGGTTTTATTTCATGAATAATGGCTTTTGTTTCTCGAAACCATAAGTTTTCATTCCAGCCAACAGATGGAGAGTGTGCGAAAACCAGAGTCGACTAAGCGCGCTATTATTTGTCGCGTTTGTCAAGGCGGCCACCCCTTGCGGCAGTGTCCAACTTTTTTGGCGTTGGACTTGGAAAATCGCTTGCGCATGGTGTTATTGCATCGACACTGTTCGGGTTGTTTAGCGCACGACCATCAGCAGAAGGACTGCAATAGTTCGCGTGTGTGCGGCTATTGCAGAGAAAAACATCACCGGTTGCTGCATGGAATGAAAAGAAGTATATCACCTCCCACTCTGAGCGAACCTCCGTCTCATACGCGCCGTTATTGTATGCCGGAGGGACGTCGAGGGCTCTCTCCAGCATTGGAGACAGCAGCTCCTCCGTGCCGTTATTGTATGCCGGAGGAGCGTCGAGAGCTGTCTCCAGTTCTGGAGATAGATGAGGTGATTGAGTTGGCGTCGGAGGCTGGGCTACCTGCTGTTATGGTACCCGGGGCTCCGGACCGGTGCCGATTGTGTTGGGTGCAGAGGTGTACCAACGAGTGATATGCCCCACGATGCTGCCTTCAGCTCTTGGAAGGCCGATGGCGCAACTGTCCATATTTGGATACGTGGTGTTCGGCGTCGTCGACAACTGAGGTGGTAGCGCGTTTTTTGGTCTATTTTTATTTTTGGTTTTATTTCTTTAATTTTTTTTCTCTTGTTTTTTTTTTTCTCTTAAGTTTTTTTTTTATTTTTTATTTTTTTTTATTTGATTAATTTTTTAACGCCAAATTTTAATTTGATGTGACGTTTGATTGAAGTCACAGATGGCGCTAGTGTTGCCAATCGCCGAGCGCTCCTGCTAGCTAGTTTTTCGTTAGTTTTAAGTCGAGTTAGTTGTAAAACTAAAATCAACGCGTACGCTACCACTTCTCAGTTTTCGCTCATATTTTTAGATTCGCATACGTTTTTTATACCCGTATACACTCATTGTATTAAATAAAAGCGAGCGCGCAATTGTTATATTATTTAAAATTAAAAATGCGAGTTTCATTTGTTTTTTTTTTTTTTTTTTTCGTGCGAGCGTTTTTTAGACACTGGCGACCCTCCCCACCTGTCTGCGCCAGCTACTTGTGATTTTTGATTTGGATGTTCCAGGTGCCTAGAAGCGGCAAAGCGAACAAAGAGTATAAACGATGTAATAAGACCTCCAAGATCTGAAAATCGGTCAGAACCGACGGAAGAGCCACTTTTGAGTAGGGAAGCGAATCAAGCCGTAAACAACCCGGGTATACCGAGTAATTTAATTGCGAATCAAAGAAATGCAAATTATGCAAGAGTTGATGAATTCCTGAGGGGTTCACAGCAGAGATACTTAAATACAGACCTGATGCTAAATAGAAATTTCAGAGACCAGGTGCATTTAGAAGGAATACCACTTGATTTTGAGCCGTTTTCTGGTGAAGAGATACCGCGAGTCAATGTCCTTCCAAGGCGAACAAGTGTGCGAGTAGGCGTGGATGCACCGACACTAAGGTTAGGTGAAGCAATGCCAAATCAAGCCTCAAATAGAAACGGAGCATCGCCCACTCAGTTAACAAACCGAGCAGAGGCGGTTCAAATTTTGATGGAGATCCAAGAAGAATGCTAGTCGAAGACTTCATTTTTCGTGTTGAGCATCTGCAGGCGATGTATAGTGTTTCGTGGATAGATGTCATGCGTGATTTCCATTTATTAGTTAGTGGGCAGGCGAAAGAATGGTACTGGTTGTTTATGCGTACACATGGACAGCTAGATTGGTCTGCGTTTCGATTTGCACTGAAGATGCGTTTTCAGAGTAGGCGTTCCGAATTCGATAACTTGCGCGAACTAATGGAACGAAAGCAAGGTCACGATGAAACCGTAGAATCGTACATTCAGACAATGCTCGTTCTACGATCTCGGCTAAGGATGCCTCTCTCTGATTATGATTTAATAAAAGTCATAAAGAGAAATCTCCGAGAAGCAATTTCACGAATCGTGTACCCGATGTACATAACTGATTTTGTTAGCGCCAAATTTGAATTTGTTGTGACATTTTTTTAAAGTAATAGAGGGCGCTAGCGTTGCCAATCGCCGAGCACTCCTGCTAGTTAGTTTTCGCTAGTTTTATTAGGCCCTGTACCGAAGGTACAAGAGTCTATTGGGTTTGTGCAAATGTATGTAACAGGTAGAAATAATGGTCGGAGACCCCCAAAGTTACCCCCATTATGGTCAGGAGTGATAGAGGAGTCGATATAGCCATGTCCGTCTGTCCGTCCGTCCGTCTGTATGAACGAAAGGATCTCGGAAACGGTAATAGATAGAGACTTCGTGTTTTTTGCATTCGTCTAGGACTGCTCCGGAATTTCACAAGTTTATTTTGAAATTTTGCCCCTCCCCCTGGAACTGTCGACAGCCAGGCCATACGTATTTCGAATGCGAATCTTCCATGAGGAACATTTTCTGTTATAAATGTGGTAAGCCAGGAGTGATTTTGCCGAAATGTTCAAATTGTAGGCAGGGAAACATGGAGAGGAGTCCGGTTCGAGCAGGAGAACCTCACTCCAACCATCCACCAAACTCGGATGCAACCAACCGGAACCACCAAGCACGATGAAGGAAGTCTTAAGTCCTGCAAAGAATAAAATCAGTATTTTTAAGTCATTCAAGGTAGTAAATAGTAATGCGTTCGATAGCGTAAAAAAATTAGAAGACATAAAAGACACTTTATTTAGAACAGAAAGTAAGACTTTCAAACCAGATAAAGGATACAGTGATTTTTTAACAGGAACAGTTCGAAGAACACGTCAAAGATATAGGGATAGAAAAATGGAAAGGAAAAGCGTGATATCAGCTATTACGGCTATAGCAGATAGTGACGGAAGAGCTTTCGCGGAAGTGTTAGTCATGGGAAAAACTATGCGTGGATTATTAGATACGGGTGCAACCATCAGCGTGCTAGGTAAAGACTGTCTAACGAAATTGGAAGAAATGAATACAGAGATTCATCCCTTAAAATCTATAGTACGTCCTGCAGGGGGATTAGCTCACAAAGTAATAGGGAAAGCATATGGCACAGTAGTACCCATTAAAGACAAATTTTATCCTGTGTCTCCGGCCATACAAGAATTGTTAGAAAAGTTAGGAGTTATAGAACCAAGTGAAAGCCCATGGAATAATAGAACCACCTTAGTCAGAAAACCTGGGAAAAATAGGCTTTTTCTGGATGCGCGAAAATTAAACTCATTAACAATTAAAGATGCTTACCCTGTACAAAACATAGAGTCGATACTAAGTAGGATAGACGACACTATATTTATAAGTAGTATAAATACAAATACCGATAAAGAAGGTTGTCTTAAACACAAAAAAAAAGTTTCAATTTAGTAAAGAAGCAGAGGAAGCTTTTAAAAATTTGAAAACTGCATTCTTTGTGCAATGAGACGCATGTCATGTGGGTATCGGAGCTGTATTGTTCCAAAGAGACAATGAAGGGAACGATCGACCCATAGCTTTTTATTCACAAAAACTGAAAGGAGCCCAACTCAATTACACCGTTACGGAAAAGGAATGTCTAGCGGCTGTTATGGCAATTGAACGTTTCCGACCATACATTGAACTAATGCATTTCACGGTAATCACTGATCATGCAAGCTTGCGTCGGCTTATGAGCCTCCGTGATTTAAGCGGACGATTAGCTAGGTGGTCCTTGAAACAACAAGGTTACAATTTCGAGATACAACATAGAAAGGGAAGCGAAAACATTGTCGCTGATACACTTTCAAGGACATGCAACGATGAAGTTATAGAAAGTTTAGATGTTTTTAAATTTTGAAACAATAGAGTTCGATTCCGAGGAGTACCTCGACCGATTAAAATTCGTTGATGCTAATTCTGAGAAGTTCCCTGACCTTCGGATAGTGGTCTGCTTTTTAAGGGTGATCAATTTGCCAGAGAAGAAGTTAAAGAGTTCTTATGGAAGTTGTGGGTACCGGAAACCATTACAATTGCGTTGATACAAAACGCACATGACTCCGATGGCGCAATGCATTGCGGGGTTTTGCGAACACTAGCCAGACTTAAAGAACTGTACTATTGGCCCAGAATGGCGGTACAAGTTAGAGAGTATGTTAGACGGTGTCAAACTTGTAAAGAAACGAAGGCGGTAAATCAAATTACGAGACCTTTAATGGGTAAAGAAGTTCGCACATTCAGACCAATACAGAAACTCTATTTAGATTTTCTCGGTAAATACCCAAGGTCAGTAAATTTGTATGGCTTAAAGCGTTGCCAACGGCCACCACAGCGGCTATCATACGTTTTCTAAAATTTGACATATTTATGCAGTTCGGGGTGCCCGAGATGGTACATACTGACAATGGTAGACAATTTTGCAGTAAAGAATTCCAAAATTTCTTGGAATTCTTTAAGGTCGACCATATGAAAACCGGTGTTTATGCACCACAATCAAACGCCTCCGAACGAGTCAACCGGACTGTTTTAGCAGCAATACGCTCACAACTAAACGAAGACCATTGCCGATGGGATGAGAAGCTTAATGAGATTCAATGGTCTATACGTAGCTCGGAGCATTCATCCATAGGTGCCTCTCCGTACTACGTTATGTTCGGGCAGCATATGTATTGTCATGGTTCCGAACACAAGTTAGCGCGCAAGATAGGTAGCTTAAATGATTGAGAAGTCAAAGAGCTGGATAGACACGATCAAATGGCAATAACCCGTGACCAGATTTCGAAGAATTGACACGCTGCGTATGAAAAATCTGCTGAACAGTATAATAAAAGATCTCGATACATTAGATACACACCAGGACAGGAGGTGTATAAAAGGAACTTTGTCATAAGCGATTTTAAGAGAAACATAAACTCGAAATTCTGCCGCAAATTTATCAAAGCTCGCGTTATTAGAAGCGTAGGAAGTAACCTCTATGAACTAGAGACACCAACAGGAACCCCTTTAGGTATATTCCATGCAAAGGATCTGAAACAATAGATTTGTGTTCCGTAAAGAGAATTGGTAGTATATCGTGCCCGGGTACATGAGTCGGTGGAGCATGAGACTTAATCTCAGGGTGTGGACGTGGCTCACGTTGGGCAAGTTACCAAACTACGTAAGTCTCTGCACCTATTTCCACTTCATGTTCCATTTACACCTGATAAGGATAAATGATAATTCCCTGAGTATGGTATCAGAAGGCGCGTCCAAGTGAGTGAACGAGTAGAGGAAGTATTTTTTTTGGCGCAAACGCCATATTCCTTTTGAGCATTTGTTTTAATAAAATAAATAGCGCCAACACTGACTTGACACACCGACACAACCGGTACACCGACACCGGAAGAATAGCAGAGGATAAAGGTAGGTTTAATTGATTTTTTATGATGGATAGTTAGAGAGTCTAATTATTTCTTTATATACCTAAAGCTGCGCTGCGATAAGAAATGGTATAAAATCGAGGGACGCCTACCTAGACCCAAGGGAAGGGAGACCTACACAGAGTACTTTTACTGCACAGATCAACGCGGGGAAAGTTTGTGAGGGAAGGAAGCATTACGTCCGTTTATAAGCGGCCCGGCGATAGGCCGGGTATAGGAAATCGCATGGTGACGCCGATCTATGTAATAAAATCAGAATAAACGAGGTCAGTAAATTAAGGTTAAGTCAAACTTAAAAAAAAATTGGTTCACAAACGTGTAAGACTGAATGCACTATCGGCATTTAATTCCCGGTTCAAGGCTGTGACAGTGTATGCGGATGCCTTTTAGTGTAGAAGACCGAACAGCGCACCGAATTGGGGTTAATTTTCCCATTTCGTTTAATGATAATAACCAGAAGATGATCAGTGCTCTTTCAATTATAAAGAAATCGATGTCTATGAGGACACATACCAGTGAAACCTGATAACACCGATCAGCGTGCAATCAGATTATATAAAGGCGAACTATAACTACAATTTAGAGTTTTTTTTTATTACAATCAATAATGTCTACCCAGATTGTACCAACTTCATAACTATTGTTCAGTTTTTTTTTTTTGTAAATACAATTAATAATGTTAATCTAGTTAATAGCAACATTTGTGATGTGTGTACTAACCGGAAATAATATTTGCTTTATGATTTTTAAAAAAAATATAGTATGAGCGGGGAAGAACTAATTATCTGAAATCTGATTCAATTATGAGTGACCCTGACAATATGCAAAAGAGCTCTTAGGCAGGTTGAGGGAAAATCAGTTTGAGAAGACGCAGGAATGTTAGTAAAATGCAACTCCCAATAATAAAATAAATTTCAGTGAAGTAAAAGAAAAAATAAAATTTTTAAATCTGATTAGGACATGCAAAATTAGCACATATCCTAGAATGAGGTATATTTAAAAAAAAAAAATAATTGTCTTAGTTATTCTTGTTAGTATTTAGTATTAGTGTTTGTAGTTGTTTAAATACGAAAACTTAAAATTACATATATATATATAAAGCTAATCAAATAGTTATGTAAGGCATAACTATAGTAGATTAAAATACAAAATAAATATATAAATGTAAGTATTTCAGAAATGTTCTTGTATTAAGATTCATTGTATGGGGTGGACCGAGCTGCACTGATGCGCAGTAGCAAGAATAGATACTTTGTAGTCGACAAAAATAAGCACCAGATTGAAGAGTTGCCATACATCACAAAAGCGGCTCATGGTGAGGAGGGGTGAAAGAGATCAGGTCTCTCGGAATTCTCGAGTGTAAAATATTATGTATCCATTTTCCTGATTATTATAAAAAGAAAATATAAGTAAGTATTGTTAGAACCGATACTTCTGCTATCGATGGTCTTACCCAACCCTGAGGACAGACAGAGCGAAGTCACGGAAGATCGATAACAGAAGTTGGCCGCTGCAAGCCAAATAGGTGACAAAACATGCGAGTTCTTAGTTTTCGTTATATTGTTTTGCAACAATATTATTTAAAATGTATTCATTGATGTTGTGTCTAAGAGAGCACAATATATGTTATTTAATTAAGTGTCATTTTAAAATCTACTTAATATCCTAAGATAGCTTGTAGATCAAATTAATAATAAAAAAAAAAAAAAAAAAAATTATTTTGCGAAAGATTATAAACAAAATTCAAACCTCACACATAAGATTATATTCCAGCTCACACGAATATTCAACAGAACGACATGGTAGATGCAACCGCAAAAAAAGCTTCCGAAAATATCAGCAATTATGTATGTGTCAGTGAGATGGCCGGTATTTGATGCTATATCGTATATTTATGGAAAAATATAAAATGAATGGATAAGAGAATATAACTATTTCGCAAATAATAAAGATTCAACTTTTTGCAAAAAGTTTCCAAACGTCATCAATAATCCATGGTGGAAAAATAGTGAAATCACATCTAGTAAAGATGTCAAACAAACTAATAGACTATTGACCGGACATTCTTTTGACAAAAATACACTATATAAGTTAAAAGTTCTTGAACAGAATCTATGCGACCAATGCAATAGTGTAGAAGACGCGTCACACATTATATTCAGCTGTTTAAAATATACTCAAAAAACTATCCTTTGATCCTAAAATATACCAATATTCATGACTTCACTCAAAACGAAAAAATAGACTGCTACCACGTTATAAACAAGTTTCTTAAGGAAATAAAAGTTTTATTATAACTTTTCTTGAATAGCTGCAAACGGAAGTCAGTTTATGCATGGCGATATAACTATACAAAGTTTGGCCAAATTAGTTTTTCACTATAATTGTGAAAACAACTTTAAAAAAAAAAATAAAAAAACAATACAATAATATTAAATTGTAGAAATTCAATAGTTTCGAGAGAAAACTGTAATAAGTGTAAAGAAATTAAACGTCTGAATTTGAAAACCCATTACAAGTTAATCGTTGTAACCCAAAGATAAATTTTAAATAGTCAAACGAAGAGAAGTACTATGCTAACCGAACCTTTTTCATCGTTCTTGTCTTTTTATCTAACTAAAATGAAAGAAAACGTTATCTACGGTAGAACCATTTATCCACAGTTGCCGATATACGTCCAACATTTTGGTAAAAAAGTTGTAGATCAAAAGTTTCTTTATTTTTACTGATAGTAATATCCCGCATAAACAAATTTTAGGTTTTCTTAAGCATTTAATCAAACACAAATTATATTATTATTAAAAAAATAATTACTTTTTTAATAGTGGAACCGAATGTTTTGATCCTGCACCCTTTGGATTCGTCTCATTGTGTAAAATAAGTTTCGCTCCAATATCCGTGGATAGTGAATTGTTTGGACTCCTGACTCTGTCAGGGTGGTGAAAAACCTCTCCGACCACCATGAGCGTATCCAGCATTCCCCGAAGACGGGCCGGCATCTGTCCTCCAAGGAGGGCTGACTGTTTTTTTTTTTTTTTTGTAACCATAAGTGCTTAGGATCCTTAGAACCCATATACTAATTGCGTACAACAAAAATAATTAAATAAAACAAAGAAAATTATATGAAACAGTCAAGATTCTCCGCAGGAGACTCCTATTAGAGTCGGTGACGATTTTACGTCCCATATGAGCCGCGAGCTGTATGAGCTATTTGATGAGATGAAAGAGCACCAGCACGCATGAACGAGCTCCAGCACGCATGGTTTAAATGGGCGCCCAAACTTGATTGGTAGACGACGTAATAGAGGACGACGTAATAAAGGACGACCGAGTATGCGTTAGAATGATAAGGTATGGAGAGATTTCTCCGTACTTGGCATTTTATACAACTGGTCGAATAAAATCAAAAATCTTCCCGCTTATATTTGTGGACTCCTGTTTCCCCTGCGGGAGAAATTGTATAAAATCAATGAAATACATGTCTAATTACTTCTTATGAAGAGTTCAAGACATTCTGTTCATCCTAGAACTTTGAATTTGGTTGGGCAATATATTTAGGCCCTGTACCGAAGGTACAAGAGCCTATTGGTTTTGTGCAAATGTATATAACATTATGGTCAGGAGCGGTAGAGTCGATATAGCCATGTTCGTCTATCCGTCCGTATGAAAAAAAGGAACTCGGAATTTTACGATTTTTTTTTTTAAATAATTTCAAGTTGACTCGAAGGTTTTATTTTGATATCCCATTGTCGTGGTGTTCCCTGGATACCGATTTCTGTTTACATAATCGGGAGCTAATTCGGTTACGCTCGACTGTAATTTTCTTACTTGCCAAGTAGGTCATTGTTTATACACAACCTGTGAATATCTCTTGGTATAGAGCGATATCTAGAGAAATTGCTTTTAAACGCAAGTAAAAGGAGCAAGAAAGGCATGAGTTTGTAGATGTTAAGGAATTAAGTAACAGAAATGAACCTCGAAAAAGTATCCACCAACTTCGATGCATGATGTGCTTTGATTAATGCATACCCAGTCTTCAATAATGATGACCCCACTGTTTGCGGTTATAAGATACTGTCCCGAATTTTTTAAAATTTTTGATAGAGTTCATTCTATGCCACTGCCCAAATATGCAGAACAGGTCAGGAACGATCCGCTTGCGCGGATGCTATTTACATCATTGTCACACAAGAACGACGAGTTAGCATGGCGTTCTCTGAGATTGAAAAATAGTCTCGGCTCATGGATTCAGCGGTGAATGAGGACAAGAGGAAGTACTTGGTATCCTCCGCACGCTTGCTTATAGATGTTACTTTGGATTTGGAGCTCTCTCGAATGACGAATGTTAAAATTTATAAGTAGCTGAAAGTCGCTGTTCTGCTGAATGGCTGTTCTGCTGTATAGACTCAGATAAATAAAACTTTGGGAGGGAAAGATTCATATCAAGTCTATTCAGATGAATGCAAACTTTATTCGTTGAACATGTAATACAGCACGAACGGGCACGCAATTATTACAAATCATAGCGACTCGTGCGTGGCAATCTAATAGAACGTTTATAAGATAGCGAAATCATTCCATGAGAGTCAAAAAATTTCGATTATAAAACACTTTTCGTGAAAAAATTTCTAATAAATGTAGTTGTAATGTTCTTGCCATCATATAATTTTGATGTTGGGTACCAAGAATTTGAGCTGACTTGTTTCATTTCCAGTTTTCAAGATTAAGGTGAATTCGAAATTTTTTTAAACTCTGCATTGTATAATAGTATTTCATACTTATTTCAGCTCTTCAGTTCTTGAGTAAATTTTGTTTTCATATCAACACTTTAGTTACATGACCGCCACGCAAAGACCATTTCTGGCGTACCACGTATCGTTTCATTGCTCCATTTATGTATTTGTAAACTACAAAGAAAAAAAAAATTTATTTTAATAAAGTAGCAAAAATAATAAAAAAAACTGCTTACGTTTGATCTAAATACGATTTACCCGTATCATTCCGGTTTACCGGCTGATGCTGTCCGGACAATGATTAGCTAAGATAGGCAACTGTTAGCCCTTTGGTGCAGCGCTGTGTCTGCCGATCATATACAATGCCATCGCCAGGCTGTGTGCGTGGTTTTGTGATTACTTAGGTTGAGTTTTCCTCTTCATTTGGCGTTAAATTACCAGGAGGATACCTATAATCGCATGCGTTTATTTGAGCTAATTTACGTGGAGACAGCCGTTTATGAAATTGCCGGCCATGAGATAAGTCGAAAGCGGGTGTCTGTCACTTCGAATATACGGCAAGAGATCAATTCGATCGTTTAATAATATGTATTTCAAATCACACATTAAGCTTCGCTACCAGAAAACTAAATTATTATGGCCTTTCGCAGATCGTTGGCCGAGCTTACAAGTTGTTGATAAAAGCTATGTAGAATGGATTTTGAATTTTGAACAATTATTTACGGATACAATCGCACGTTTGTACATTTGGTTTTAAACACACGACGCATTGGTACATAGTGGAAAAAACAATTGAAATGTCTGCACATCTAATATTGCATACTGGTTTGTGCCTTATTGTCTTTGGAGGAGGCAGGGTAAAAAATAGCCATTAAATAAAAAAGAGCATTTAATGCCCAGCATTAAATGTGTATATCCCGATACGATTAAAAGTTTGGGATTTAATCGCACGAGTGAACATGGCTGTTTGTATGTGTAAGTGGAGTGTACAATATATTGCGAAATGTTTTTTTTAACAGATTTTTTCTTTCTATTTAGAATGGAAAAGCTGTAAATCTTATGTATATCGCAGGCGCATATGTAACGCTAAATACCATTGAATCTGATGTCAAGTTTTATCAATTGGGAGTGAAGCGGAAAACTTACAACTAGATGCAGTGCAGCCGATTGAAGTTGATGCGGTCTTATAGCCAATGTATGTTGCTAGAGTGGACAATCAAACGGAATTCATTTTCAAAGTTAACTATTTCTCCGATTTGATAGAGTTAATCCGCATTTGCGTGTCACTATTTTTGGGCCGCATATGCATTTGGCATTAGATCTAAAGGTCTATTTGAAGAATTTATTAGAAATAAAACTACGGACACCTATGATAGCAAATATTGTCGAATGGGTGATTTTGAAAAGCGTAGGTCTAAATATTTGTAAATCTTGTACTTTTAACACTTATTGTATAGTATTTTATATTTATACAGAGCAAGAGCGCTTCTACGATGAGTTGATGCTGTAATATAACGACACTATTATTGAGATACGTCGAAAGCGAAGGAAATAATGATGGTCTTTGTCACTTTTAATCAATTACGGAGCAAAGAGATCGCTTAATGAAACCGTTTGTATGGACGGAAATCGTTTAATAAAAAGTACATAAAAGATGACGTAAAAGTGCAATTGGGAAAATTTCTTGTCTATAAAACGTCGCCGGATTCAACTTCACTAGAGACAGATCTATTTGGTGAGGAGAATATGCATGAAGATTTGTATCCTTTACTACATTATCTTGAAAAAGATGATGAAAGGGATTCGAAGAAAGGGATTCCAGTAGTGAAGCCGATGCGATTGAACTTATACCTCTAACTCTACCAGCAGTCTGGACTCCGAGCAATTACGTGCACGTACGTATTTCAAATCGTACATTTGGAAACCTCTACCGAAAAATGAGCTTACGGTACCAGAAAATCAAATTATTATGGCCTTTCGTGTAGATCGTTACAAATGAGTTGATAAAAACTATGGAGAATGTATTGGATTTTGGAATTTTTACAAACGATATATATGTATATGATGAAAAATTAACCATAAGCTAATTATATGTTTAATTTTCTTTTAAATACTCTTTACATAAATTGTAAGCATTATTAGTATAAATATTGATGATAACCATCAAAGGTCGAGTCGATATAACTATGTCTGTCTGTCAGTCCGTATGAAACTCGAGATCTTGGAGATTATAAGAGATAGAGCCGTCAAATTAAATTATTTTGATTCTCTTATTCACTCTTCTAGGAACTCCAAATTTACCTTACGTTTATTATTTTTAAATATTATTTAGGTCCAGATCGGAGTACTAAAAGTAATACAAATCTGTGGAACCTTTCTGAGTTTTTTATGGAAATTTGTTTATTTAAGTATAAATGCAAATTTGGCTGCTTTGTGTAAGCAGCAGGATCACAATATTTTTTATCATGAAAATAGTGACATAATTATTGCAAATTTTTGCAGTTATTTTTATGTGTTTCGATTAAAATTGTTTGTCCAACTAAATATTAAAGTTATAAGAAATTTTTAATTGTGGAAATTAACAATTTTATTTATTTCCTTCGTTTTTTCGTATTGTTTTTACAAAAACACATTCATTTACACTAATTGCAACGTATGCAGTTTTGAAGATATATTTTTTTACTCTGCAATAAAATTAGTTTCAGAACATTCTATAAAAAGTTTTGAATACACATAGTTTGATATTAATTTTTAACTATACCTTACAGTATTGTAGTTGAATCCACTACGTCTAGTTACAGTTTATAAATAATATTTTTCAGCGCATTTATCTATTTAAATTAAATGCAGAGAAGTTTGAAATATAGTTTGTAGTAGTTATTTATTATTTATTTATTTATTTGTTGACTAATTATAATATACAAAAACTGTTGTCAATTATAATATAATAAGAGTTTAGGCATAATTGTCTTTTCTTCTTAATTATAACAATGGTTCTTATGATCTAGTAGGTTTACTTAATATAATAGTATATAAGTTGAGGGCAAAATTGGAAAAAACCCATTTAATAACAAAAAAAAAAAAAAGCTTACTAAATATTTATTAAAAGCTTATACTTTAGAGTTATGAGACAAGTTCATTAATATGATGATATACTGAATTAAAGCATTTGGAGTTATAGTTTTGCGTTAGTTTGTAAAGTCTATCGTGTACTAGCTCTATGTTGGCAAGAAGGTGGAGATTCACAGTGGAATAGTGCCAAGGGAGGTTCAAAATCATTTTTAAAAGTTTGTTTTGCATCACTTGTAGTTTTTTTAAGTGACAATTAGAAATGGTGGCCCAAGCTGGAGCACCATAAAAAATCGAGATATTTTACTATTGCATCCCAAGGAACGGTGATATTATTAAGCACAACGCAGCTCTGGGGCAAGTAACATGCTTTACGTTTTCTACTAAAAAAATAGCTTGTGTTTTCTGCGGGTTAACAAGAATTTTCCACTTAGAAAAATAAGTGCATAGTTATTAAGTGCATAGTTATGCACCGTGCATAGGGTGTTAAGAGCTGTTTGTAGATTAGTTATGTTATCCAAAGCAAGCTCCCCAGAACTAAAAATAGCAGTATCATCGGCAAATATTGACGTAGATCATTCAACCATTTGGGGAAATTCTGCAGTAAAAATATTGTACAACAGTGGAGACAAACAAGCGCCTTGAGGACATCCAGCCGGAATATCGAGGTATGGTGACTGGTTACTACTTATATGAACTGAAAAACTAAGATTTTTTAAAAAAATTTTTAACGATTTTAATTAGTTCAATTGGGAAGTTAAATTGGTTCATTTTGTAAAGGAGCCCATCATGCCACACTGAGTCAAAAGCAGCCTTGATGTCCATTAATACCATGCCCGTAGATTGGTTCCTTGTGAAGTTGCTCTTAATGAATTTTCTTATCCTGACCAGAGGTTGAACAGTGTTATGTTTATTTCGAAAGCCGAACTGTTGCACTGGAAGAATCCCATTGTCTTCAACGAAAATTGTTAATTTTTCTTCAATAACCTTTTCCAGAATTTTACTGATTGATGGGAGCAAACTTATGGGACTGTAAGAATATGGGTCTTCTGGTGGCTTATTGGGTTTTTTTATTGCTATGATTTTAGCTTTTTTCCATGCATTAGGAAAGTAACTCAACCGCAGACAAGCATTAATTATATCTACAAGATGACGTATTCCTTTTTTTGGTAGAGCCTTTAGACAACTAGTGTTAACACCGTCAATGCCTGGAGATTTTTTAGCTTTTAAATTCTTTAAAATATTAATAATTTTTGCAGAGCTGATATAAAAACTATCAGAAGAAAGAGGAACTTCTGCGTTAAGTGACGAAATAAAATTATCGACATCAGCTACAGTAGTAGAATCACTCAAATAAGCATATGCAGTGTGATTCCTACTGAAAATTTGACTTAGAACCGCACATTTTTCGTAAGTAGTTATTTATAAATAAACAATATCCGATGGGATTTTTCTTTTCAATTATAAACATTAAACTTAAATTTTATTTTGAATTGACATTTGGAATGTAAAATTAAACAAAAAAAAGAGTTTGTTTGTTTGAACGCACTAATCTGAGGATAAGCTGGTCCGATTTGAAAAATTCTTTTAGTGTTAAATAGTACAGTTATCGAGAAAGGCTATAGGCTATATTTTCTATTTTCTATATAGGGATCCTTACTAAAAGTCCAATAATGTAACCCAAGGTGTAAAAAATAAGCCGAATAAATCTTTACACCGCGTGCGCTGTAATTTAAATCGATTTTAGCTGGGTTTTCACTGCCTGATATCTGACGTTTTAAGGAGTAATATAGGCAAATTTTTTTTTAAATGCGAGGGGGTGGAGGGAAATTAAAACTTATTGAAAAAGATGGATTGGTTTGTCTGTATATAAGGAACATATATACACAAATATACACAAAATTTATTTAAAACAATAGTTTTAACGGGACTCGCGAAGCTGCCGGGTACAGTTTTTATATAAACTATATGGCATTGGAGTATGTATATAAATTAACCATCTAAAACATAAAGTTTTGTGTCCATAATTTGCCGTTAGCTTAACGCAATAACAACAGCGTCGATAATATGGCAAAGACAACTTAAATTTTCTCGCGGAAAGTGTTAGGAAGAAATTAATTATTTAATAATATTATTTAATAATTAATAAATAGATTCTCAAATTATCGGTTTGTTTGTGAAAAAAACTATGAGAATGGATTTTATTATTGTGAATTAAAAACGAAAACTGTTATAAAAACTGTTGTACACCACGAAATTATTGCGAATTAAAAAACCTAGTGCTGTTATAAAAACTGTTGTACACCGCGAAATTATTGTGAATTAAAAACGTAAACTGTTATACTGTACTTTTTTCTTTAGGCTAATCGCTTTTCTTTTTGGGTTTTTGTTCGTGCTAATCTTTTTTTCTTTCGCATCTCGTTTGCAAATCGGTCCGATCCGAGTTTGTAGTCAGTATTGGTCTGAAATGCCATTACGCCTTTGATGAAATTGAAGGCCTGGAAGTTTGTATTTACGTGCAAGTGTGCCGTGCCATTTGCATGTGTGACTATTTGTTAAAAGTCAGAAGTTGGAATTTGAATTTGCAGTCAAATTGTTTAAAAATAAAAAGTTGAACGTTTCTAAATGTCGGCTATGGCGAACATGGAAAAAGGCGAGCTGATGGAACAGGTGAAACAGCAAATCGCAGTTGCCAATGCGCAGGAATTGCTGACGGTAAGAACGTACAAAATATTGTTGTTGCCGGAGAAACGGCGTATATAGAGTAATGGAATGACGGTTATGGGCCGGCGGGTATGGATTGTAATAAATGTTTCCAAAGAGGGAGCCCAGATGGATTAATTTCCCGATCCTGAATATTTCCTACAATGGCTATACTCGGGCTGCATGTACTGAGCTATTCAATATTTGATGATTACCTAATCTATTGCAAATTCTTCACAGAAAATGACGGAGAAGTGTTTTAAGAAATGCATTGCAAAACCAGGCGTATCGCTAGACTCATCGGAACAGGTAAACAATTCCACGTCTAATCCAAACACATGACTTAATTGTATTTATTCAGTACTCTCATCATCGCAGACATCGTTGTAGTACAGCAAAATTATTCTTTTCACTGTTCTCTAAATTTACTTAATTACTATTTACAGAAATGCATCTCAATGTGCATGGATCGCTTCATGGACTCGTGGAACTTGGTGTCCCGGACATATGGAAATCGATTGCAGCGTGAGCAGTCGAAAATGTGAAGCAGTTTTTTTTTGTTTTTTCGTTAAGTAGTTTGGGTAACGCAAAATTAAATATTACATATATTACATACAACGCAAACTAGAAAAATTTAATGTATAAATGCAATTGTATCTTTAATTTGAGCTTAAAATGTGCTTAGTTTGTACTGTCGAATTGTTTTAAAAGAAATTTCATAGAATGTGTAGAAAAGTGTACGTTTCTTTTTGTCATTTTTATGACCAGCGCTCGTTCACAGATGAAAGGGAATTTTGCTTGATACTTCAGAATAGCGTGCAATGATCGGATCGCATATGAAGATACATACATATGTTTTTATTTTTAAATGCCTTTTTTTTGCCTATAGTTGGAAATTTAAATGAGTTTAAATATAAAATATACAAAAACACATATACTGCCAAAGTAGTTTGGTAGTCAATGACAATTTATTTTTGCAATAGTAAAACAATGTATTTCTACCCCACCATTATTTTTTATGCCACAATAGGCATATAGAAGCCGCTATACTGAAGTCTTACAAAATATTTGTATAAGGACTCGTTTAGAGGATTGATATCTGTGGCTTTAAATCTGGTTTATTTAATTCTGGGAAAAACAAGTTATATTTCTAATGTAAGTAATACTACACAAAATGGTGTTACTTTGTTTTTAATTAGAAGCGAAATTGAGGAGACTTGGGGAAAAAAGGCAAGTAACAGCTGCAGTTAAAAAGGTCAAATTTTATACACAATGTTTTAATTTAAATGGATGTAAAGATATGATAAATTTCTTTTTTCACTTACATGGGGTGTGGCAACGCCCCCTCCAATTTCGTGAGAACGTAGCTTATATTCTTTTCCATTGTCTCAAAATTCATACCAATTTGTTTAGCGGTTTAGACGTGAGAGAGGAACATACATCCGCGAAGTCCACGGAATTAAAGCCGATTATAAAGCTCTCTTTGGAGAACTACGCAACTTCACGATCGGCACGCATGTCATACAAACGACAGATGCTGTCATCTAAACCAGTAGCCACATGGATGTAACTTAACGCTATCAACATTCGATTGTAATCCGTCAACCGATTGCACTACATGCCCTGAGTGTATATCCCAGATGAAAGCCACGCGACCGTAGCTATCGGAAACGAATGTATTGCTCGTGTAGTTTGGTGCCAAATATATTACCATTATATGACGCGAATGTCCGTGAAAACTATGTAGCAATTGACCAGATTTAATATCGCATAATGAAAAGTAGACAACACTGTATTTTTTTACTATGCAAAACTTTTTTTGGAGCCACTTGACTGCAATCCAGTGATAAAGAGCGAAATTTATATTGATTTGCATCGAATATCGAAATGGTGCGACTGATGCTTGTAATGAATTCAGACCAGGAGAATTTCAGAATGCCCGAGAGAAGCTAGCAGAAAGATGCTGCTATTGCTTCCAACATATGCCCGTATGATACCCGATTCAATCAGAGCACATTCGGGAAGTGAAAGTAATGCAGCCAAAATAGACTGGGCGCAGCAGCTGTTAAGAATTAAAAAATAAGTTTAAATTTAATTAGTGTAATGTGACGATTTTTAGTACATACATAGGTTCAAACCCTATGTAAGGAAGGAAATGCCGGCTTTTACAAACTTCGCCGAGGTGACAGGATCCTCTAATATAATAGTCTGTCTGATATTGGCACCCAAAGTGCAAAAGACAGCTTATTTCAGCCGACTGGGACCGTTGGATCGCCCAGTTCAGCCATAAGCACTGTTTAGACGGTAGATTTTATTCGACAATCTCATCACAATGCATTGAAAATAGTTTCAAATATTTATAAATTTCAACTAAATGTGACAGCAAACAACGAAAATAGTTTTTATTGCCAGATAACTAGCACTGTGTGAACTTAGATTAAGTTTAAATTTTTTAATTAAAATTAATGTAACTAATACCATTTATTTTTTTTTTATTATTATTTAAGGAAGCTGGACTGGCCAATCTCGTGGCAGAAGTCTAGAACGGGATACTATGTCGTGGATTAGACCTCTTGGGGATAACACGTAAAAAAAAACGCGCTACAACTCTTGGGTAGTGGCGAAAAAAGTTGTTTTAAATTTATTAATTAACAAATTTTACCTTATTTTTACTTTCGATTTAATTGCTTCTTGTGCTCAGGAATTTGAAATTTTAAAAATTTACGCCGTCTCGGACAGTTAGATATTTTAATAATTTTGTGGCCGGGAATTTATTTATCAGAACTACCACAATCACATGGCGGCACATGGCCAAATGGAAAGGAGGAATAGCATATTTTGTTGTAAAGCAATTAATTGATTTATTCGAAGGTTTGTAACGTTATTTTATATTTAAATAAATAAATCTATTTATATAAAATAATTGCGGCCCACTAACGGCCTTCACCTTTAAGTGCCACTGTGCATGCCTTCACTAAAAAAATATCTTACCCGGCGATGTGGATATAATGTGGATATAAGGGGGAATGGGTACAAAAGCAAACCACCCAATTCGGGCAAAACAATAGATAGTACGTAGCAACGAGTAAGCAAATACAAGATGCAAAATATTATAACAAAACTATTCTGTTGAAAGTGCAAGTGTAGATGCATAGAAAGACGCCTTGTCGTTGAGACACTGATAGACAATGACCAGAGATCAGCTTTAGCATCATACTTTAGCGACATGATAACTTCCGGTGCCTATGGAAGCAATATATAGAAAACAAACGTAATGAATATGTTAATGTTAAAAATTTCGGCAGACTTTTTCAGAGCACCATAAACTAGGGTGAACGGAAAGTTTAGCAGCAATGCCACCCTCGTTTATAAAACGTGTAAATCCAAACAAATGATTTTCGATAATTTTGCGAATGCAGTATATTTTGTGGCCTGAGATTACGATACACAATTCTTTGGTGCTAAAGTGCTTTAATGGCAACAGCTGCAATTAAGCAGAAAATATTACTAATGATTATTTTTAGACATTCATATCATATTTTATAATAGCCTAACAGTATTCTTTGTCAGCATGCCTTAGTTAGTACAACCGTATTGTCTAATTAGAATTTCTATTAAAAAGTACTTGTGCATAAATATCGCCGAGGTATTGTAGGACAAAACAAGGTAGGAGCCCGACGTCGACGCAGTTGCATATTTTGAGAAAGGCAGAATGAGCAAAAGAGAGAGAAGCCAACAACAAATTGTATTTGAAAACAAAGGAAAGCAATGTATTTTCTGCGTGTGTGTGTGTGTGTATAAAGTCATGTAAGCAACTAGAATATTGAATTTTCGAAATAAAAACACAACGCACACACCAATGTATTTGCGTATGTATTAGAATAAAAAAAAATAATCACGCGTGGAACAACCTTTCCGTTTGACTATCGCAAGCGAACTAAAAAATAAGCAACTGAAAAGAAGAAGAAAAGCAGCACGCTCCTACCTTGTTAAATATACCTTGGGACAAAACAATACTAGGGTGTATGTCAGCTGCTTCGCGCTTCGTTTTCAACGCTTCTCACCACTGTTTTTATGACCTTTCAGCACTAAATAGTTTACAACACTGTTTTTTGGCTATTTCGTTGAACTCTTTCAGCTCGGTCGGAGGTTTTCTAGGCAAAAATTAAAATTATAATTGTTAAATCACAGTCCAGTTTTGAACAGCCAGATTGCAGATTTTTAGATAAACTACTGTTACACTCATTACTATAGCACGAAGTGTAGCCAGAGAGAGAGAGAAAGGAAAATATATTAAATTAATTCGTCTTACGTCGACGCAAAAGACCAGAAAAAAGGGGAATAGATAACCGAAATAAGTAAGTATATAAATAGTGCATTAACTAAAGAATAATGACGTCTGTGTGTGTGTGATATATATTTATACATATATATATTTATACATATATATATATATATATATACGGGTATATAGTTCTATATATACATCATATATAAATTTATACATATATGTTAACTTATTTGCTTGTGTGTGATGATAATTAAACGCAAAAAATCATGCTCGAGCGTGTGTGTATGGGTGAGTTCGTGAGAATAGTGTACGTGCACTTTCAATTGGTTTGTGTAGTAGTAGTAGTGAAGAAGTGCGGAAGTGTGAAATAAAACGAAATTGTAAAACGGAGCTGCTAACTCACTCCTCCAAAGGTGCCACATCGTGCTAATATTTTCTTTTCTTTTATGCTTGTTTTTTTTTTAGTTAGAATGAGAGTGTTTTACTAGTTTTACCTTGGTAGTTTTGGTTATACAGGGAGGATGTACCAGTTAAAATTTTTTTTTTTTTTTTTAATCGACACCAGCTGCTTACTGAGTGTTATCAGAGTTAAATTTCTTAAGCTTTATTATGAAGATTAAGTAGGGAGTATAAGACCCCTGCAGTCATTAGCACGCTTGTTGATGACTCACGAGATGAAAAGCTAACTAAATTTTGATATGAAAGCATTTCAAATACATTACTCTCTATATTTTGTTTAGAATAAATTACCGAAGGCAATAACTAAGAAGTGTGACAATTGGAAGAATGACAGACTCTATGAAGTTCGGTCCTGAGTGGTTGAGAAATATGTCGGCGGAACCTCCAAATCCCACAAGTGGAGGCGGCGGAAACTTTTGTAATGTCAGTGGCTCTATATCTATCACGCATCCAAACACTAATAGTAATAGCAGCACTGGACCGTCACCATCGATGACAGGAACAGTTGCGCCTCGTAATTTGATGTTTCCGGAGTTTCGATATGGCCGTGAGGAAATGCTTTCGCTGTTCGATAGAAACTGCACTCTACCGCAGTTACTTACCTCATACAAAAAGCTGTTTATAGAGAAGGTGCAGTACCCGTTAGCACTGACGCCAAGTTCGGAGGATGAAATACGAGATTTACAAGGGCCAATTGTAAACTCGGTAAGTTTATTGGCTACTATACCTAACTGCTTAATGTAATTTTTGTCGTTTGTAGTCGCGACCTCCTTGGCTACAGCGATCAACTGTTAGCTTTGGTGGCAGTTCAACACGCGGCACTGGTCGTGGTGGTACTGTGGATAGAGGTCGTATGCGGGGCAAATCGGTGTACCACTCGATTTATCAAAGACCGGCTGCGCTCTATGAGGACGGTGTTCCTCCTGTGCAGTTAAAGGTTTGTTAAACGCGAATGTATATATATTATATAGCGAACAAAAACATGTTGATTCTTGAACTCAAAGCAGCCAGAACGCGGTTGGAGTGAGCGAAATGGTACCAATGAGTCCTCATCGATGGTTGGCACAAACACCATGGACTGGAACGGTACACCGTCGTCTAGTCCTAGGAAGGAATTCTCCAGTCACCATCGAAATATGGAAAACTGGCGTAGAAATCGCAACGAAGATGGTTCCGGCGACGGCCCTGGCGGACTACCAAATGCTGATGGTTGGCGTAGTAATAGCGGTGGAGGGTTTGGAAGCAGCCATAGGTGGGGTATGTAATGCATTTTTATTCTATTTAACCAGAACAAATCTTTTTGTTTGTTTTGTTTGTTTAAATGGCCGTCAACCGTCTGCCGGTCATGGCCGCGTCCAGGAAAGCGCGCCAGCCTCCATAATCCTGTGCGCGCTGGCGCCAGTCGTTCTGAATGCCAAGTACGGAGAGATCTCTCCATACCTGGTCATTTCATCGAGTGCCCGGTCGTCCTCTATGTCGGCGTCCACCAATCAAGTTTGGGCCCCCCATGTAAACCATGCGTGCTGGAGCTCTTTCGTCCATTCGTATGAGGTGCCCAGCCCAGTGCAGCCGCTGGACTATGTCAACCTCATCGAATAGCTCGTACAGCTCGCGGTTCATACGGGACCTAAACTCGTCGCCGACTCTAATAGGACCAAAGATCCTGCGAAGAATCTTCCTCTCGAAGACTTCCAACGCTGTCTCGTCCGACTCAATCACGGTCCATGCCTCTGCGCCATACAGTAGGACCGGGAGTACCAGCGTCTTATATATCTTTTTTTTCGTCCGTCGAGAGAGGGCTTTACTTCTCATTTGCTTGCTCAGCCCAAAAAAGCATCTGTTTGCAAGCGTGATTCTTCGCCTGATCTCCAGGCTGACGTTGTGGTTGCTGGTGATCTCTGTTCCGAGATAGACGAAGTTTTCTACAACACTGAAGTTGAAATTCTCCATCGTCACTGACCGTCCAAGACGCATTGACGGAGTGCAAGAAGACACCAAGTCTTGTCCTCGTTCACCGCTAGACCCATGAGCCGAGACTGTTTTTCAATCTCCGAGAATGCCTTGCTGACTCGCCGTTCCTGCTTACCGATGATATCGATGTCATCGGCGTAAGCGAGCAGCATCACTTCCTTTTGGAAGATCGAGCCCGACATACTCTGTATGTACGGGCATTGGCGTAGGATGTATTCCATCAGGAGATTGAAAAAATCGCACGATAGAGCATCGCCCTGCCTGAAACCTCTCTTGGTATCAAAGGGGTCGGAGAGGTTCTTCCCCACCCTGACAACGCTATGTGTGTTAGATAGTGTCGCCATGCAAAGACGGACAATCTTTGCCGGGATACCTAGTGCAGACAGGGCGTCGAAGAACTTCGCTCTTATCGGCGTGTCGAAAGCGGCTTTGTAATCGACAAATAGGTGGTGAGTGTCTTTGTTGAACTCACGGGTCTTTTCCAAGATTTGGCGTAATGTGAATATTTGGTCACTGGTCGGCCTTTTAGGTCTGAAGCCACACTGATATTGTCTTATCAGTGAGTCGGTATATGGCTTCAGCCTATTACACAATACGCCCGACATAGTTTTATATCCAATGGAAAGGAGACTTATTCCGCGGTAGTTGGCGCAAACAGCGGGGTCTCCTTTCTTAAAGATAGGTCAGAGAACACTGAGATTCCAGTCATTGGGTATGCGTTCATCGGACCATATCTTGCATAAAAGCTGGTGCATACTCCTAACCAACTCTTCGCCGCCGGTCTTAAATAACTCAGCTGGCAGCCCATCAGAGCCTGCCGCTTTGTTATTTTTCAGCTTTTTAATAACTGAATCGACCTCGTTATAGTCCGGTGGCTCTACAATAGTGCCATCATTAACTGGTGGTTCCGGTGTCATTTCTCTATCGGCGGTATTGTGCGCTTCATCGCCTCCGAGTAGGTTGGAGAAATGACTCCTCCATAATCTCAGTGATTCCTGTTCATCCGTTACCAGATTTCCATTCTCATCCTTACAGAAAGTTACTCCGGGCTTAAAACCTTCAGTCAGACGCTTGACCTTTTGGTAGAATTTTCGAGCTTCATTTCTGTTACGTAACATCTCAACATCCTCAAACTCCCGCCTTTCTTGCTCCTTTTTCTTGCGTCTGAAAAGGCGTTTCTCCTCTCTCCGTTTCTCTCGATATCGCTCTTTAACAGCTCGCGTTGCTCCCGACTGCAGAGTTCGCTGATAGGAAGCGTTCTTCTCTACAATAGCATTGCGACACTCCTCGTCGTACCAAGAATTCTTCACAGGTTTTGTATAACCAATGACATCCTTGGCAGCCCTATCCATGGAGCGGGTGATATGTGTCCACTGCTCACATATATCTCGAGAAATCGGAGAGGTTTCCCGGAGCAGTCGGGATTGCAGCTTGCCGACGTCTAGCTTTCGTTGCATGTTGGAACGTGCGGCGTGCACTACGCTGAGCCTAGTGCGTACCTTAGCTGCGACAAGATAGTGGTCCGAGTCAATGTTGGGACCACGTAACGTTCGCACGTCCAACACGCTCGATGAGTGCATCCGTCAATCAGAACATGATCGATTTGGTTGCGTGTTTTTTGATCAGGACTCAGCCATGTAGCCTTGTGGATGTTAAGATGTTGAAATCTGGTACTACTAACTACCATGTTCCGACCTGCGGCGAAATCGATTAGCCTCTCTCCATTATTGGAGGTAGTGTCGTGAAGGCTAAATTTTCCGACGGTTGGGCCAAAGATTCCTTCCCAATCTTGGCGTTGAAATCGCCAAGCACGATTTTGACATCGTGTTTGGGACAGCGCTCGTACAGACGTTCCAAGCGCTCATAGAACTCATCTTTAGCATCGTCGTCTTTCTCTTCGGATCCATCGGATTTCTTAGATTGCGGTGATGTCAGCCTTGCACTTTTCGAGGACATCAGCCAGCTGGATATTTGCACCATCCCAATTAAGGGTGCGGACATTCCAGGTGCATATCCTCAAATCATGATCCTTGTATCGTGTTCCGGGGTCGTCATCAAAGGGGTCCTTCCAAGGCTTTCTTTTCGTTTTCATTGGGGGGTTTTTTTTAAAGTGGCGAGTCCCAAGCCCAGCGCACCAACCCCTTTTTAAAGGAACCCCTTCACAAAAACTGTGAACAGAATTATAAGATTATTGTTGAGTCCGCCTCTCTCTTTAACGAAAGAAGAATTTATTCTGGTTTTTTTTTTAATATTTTGCTACCTTGATATATAAAAATCTTTAAATCTCACAGAGTAGCCGATCTATTCCTAATGCAGACCCTATAGGGACATAAGAGTTTAATGTATGCTTTCATAAAAAACTACACGCTTTTTGTTGAGTATACTTGACTGAATCGTTGTAGTATTACTGAAACAAATCTGTAATTATTCTCGAAATGGTAATTATACTCACAGTGCAAATCATATAATAATTTTCAAGATTTCAAATTAATCGGACATTCTAAAATCTAAATTCTAAATTCTAAAATTCTAAAATGTATGTACAGTAGGGAGCATCGATTTTGTTCACAAAAAATATTTAGAATCTACGGTCAATTCTAATAAGTTTTCACCAAGAAACCATAGTTCTAAAATGAATTCCTGGTCCGCGCTTTAGAGTTGAAAATTGGTATCAAAACTCTTGTTAGGACCAGAACTTTTTAAAATTCTATAGAATCAAAGGAACAACTGTCCTTAACACATAATTTTCGTCCTTGCAAGACCAATTTTATGAATCGCTTCTGTGAAGATAGATAAAAAAATCATTAAAATCAACGCTATTTAATGCCCAGAAGAGTTTTTTATTATTCTTGACAAATGAAGAAATGTTCAAAATATGGAAGTGGAATTAAAAACATTTTTATTATTATTTTTTATTGTTGTATTAATTTACTTTTGAACTGGAGATACGCGATAAGCCGTCTTTTACGAGTTTACGTGACGACAAATTCACCGTCAGAAAATTTGGAAACTTTGACAACTTACGTTATGAAAGTTTACGTTCCAATGTACTTCAATGTATAGTTCTACAGCTCTGTTGCATATGGAAGTGCACTTATTTACAAATTTATAAGGACGATAAAATATATACAACAAATCTTCGGGAAATTGTTTATACTGCTGTCAGCAACAATTCATATTTTGCTCATCCGGAAAGTGTTTTATTGACAATGTTTTTTGATGATAGAAAATCCATCCGTGACAGAGCCATAAAAAAAATTCTGCGTTATCGTGAGAAGCTGTATGACCCAACAAAATTAAGAGCTTATAAAAAACATGCTATAATTTTTGATTGTACGGAATATTATAACTTGGTTAACCTAGATGATGACAATATTTTATCCGAACCCCAATTTACTGCTAACATTCCGTACGAACATTTGGTAAAGTACATTGAGCTTGACGATCTACCACTGCCTGTTCCAGAAATTCCTAATAACTAAACTAAACTAACTAAATTTTCACAACACGTAACAGAAAAGTCTCGAGAGGATGTTATGGCAGTTGCTATCGAGAGTCGCACGAAAATACCAAGAATTGACAGCAAAAAAGACTTTCTTAATTAGAACATGTTAAGAAAAAATATGTTGTGCATAACAAAAAAGTGTTTTTAATTCCACATCCATATTTTGAACATTTCTTAAAAAAATAAATATTTCAAGGATAATAAAAAAGTCCTCTGGGCAATAAATAGCGTTGATTTTAATGATTTTTTTATCTATCTTCACAGAAACGATTCATAAAATTGGTCTTGCAAGGACGAAAATTATGTTTTAAGGACAGTTGGTCCTGTGATTCTATAGAATTTTAAAAAGTACTGGTCCTAACAAGAGTTTTGATACCAATTTTGTCAGGAACGAACTAAAAACACTAAAGATATTGTAATAAAATAAAATTTCAAAATAATAAATTTTCAACTCAAAAAGCGCGGACCAAGAATTGATTTTAGAACTATGGTTTCTTGGTGAAAACCTTTTAGAATTGACTATAGTTTATAAAAATTGGGTACCATTTTTAATTTTTTTTGGGCCCTTAAAAATCGATGCTCCCTAATGTACAGTGTTTCAAGAATGAGTTTTTACATTCAAAATAAATTTATAGCCAATAAATATTAACACTTTATTTGTGTATATATATTTTTAAATCTATTCATAGGGTAAAAGATATATTAAGTTAATATTTATATGTTACAGTTTAAGGGGCTGTTCTCGTGTTTGGTTTTTTCAGCAATATTTTTGTTTAGATGGGCCCACAAATTTTTGATGGGATTTTAGTCTGAACTCTAATCTGGAATATCCGTCAACAGAACTCATTTTCGCACTAAATATTCCTTGCGCTATGGGTCGTAATTATGAAAAATTTTAAACTTAAACTCTGTATTCGCATCACCTTCTCCGTTTTGACCAAACTTAAGATAATAATGTTGCAATGTAGTTTATTTCTTTTTCAAACCAAATTGGCAAAATTCTTTCGTGACAATGCCCCTGGCCTTCAATTCTTTATAATTATTATCCTATATGAATAAACGAATATTTTAATGTATTCAACATAAAAGAAGACTTATTAAATAAAAGGAATTTTAACTTAAATTCTTTTCCATTGGTTGAAACTCATATTGACAAATTTTGGAAATAAAAACTCTCATAATCAGGTTGAAATATAGGGTTATTTATAATTTTCTTCTCATCACGAGCTCTGCATATTCAGAGTATTTCCTGCATAAAACGCCATGGATCGTTTGGTATAATACTCCGACGGACATCCGAACTGGGTCCAATCTGTGGTGATGTGTATGAAACAAGAATTCATCAACTTTTTAATCATAGAAAATAAAATGGTAGATCTTATATAACGATAAATGTAACTATCATCGTTAATTTGCTACATAAGCAGATTGGAAAAAAATAGTTGTTGCGTAGAACATGAATTAGTTTTATGAAATAACTTGTATATGCTAAAATAAAATTAAAAATAATACATGAACGCAAACAGAAAGTAATAATTTTTTCATTAAGTTGCAAAATTTAATTCATTATCATTTTGGACATTCTGGGTGTATATTCCTAATCAACGCTCTAGCCATGTCTGTCTGCACTTGTGTTTGTATGCGCCCTAATGCGGTAATCTTTGAGATATTGGTTCAAAGTAGGTGATGTGACCACTAGAAGATATAGCTCCTATACAGAAACATTATTATTTAATATTTGTATTGAAATTGTAATTTGATAAATACTTGGAGCGATTATTTTGTTTTTAAATAATTGTTTCATATTAGGAAAAATACATAGCTTCCAATTAAGTGCGACGGTCTAAGATTGAAACTCAATTGCATTTCAATTATATATTAATAAAAAAAAAATCATTGCACACAAAATAAAACTATTCCCTTCTTTAATCCTTTCCATAACAGGCGTAATGGCGGTTACATTTTCTCATGTTTTACTTCTGTTCTTGAAATATAGTTTAAACATGTATAGAATTTATATCAGACTGCTTTCAATATATGTATAAAAAGTATTCGAATTTTGATGTCACCAATAATCACGTTTTTGTCCATTTATAACCTTTTTCTTTCACACAGGACGTTCAACTAGTTGGAGAGATGAGGAATCTGTTTCAAATAATAGCAGTGAAGGTACGTCTTTTAATAATGGAGTCAGTATGCAGCGTTCTTTTAGCACAGTTGGGACTGTTCCTACAGAACGCACTGCCACAGGTGTATATTTTAGTGGGTCGAAGACTGCAACTATTGGAAATAGCGCCACAACAAATAGAACGTTGAGTGGTATACAGCACGTTGGAAAAGGTAACCAGCAATGGGTAACCAGTGGCGCTGGAAATGGAGATACTGAAGATAATTTGCCGGAATGGGCAATGGAAAATCCCTCCGATGTAGGAGGAACTTTTGATGCAAGTGGAGCGTTTCATGGCGAAGCAGTTGAGAATGAGAAGGCGAAGAAAATTTTAAATAAATCTGATGACCAACCCAGTCGAACTTTGCCGGATTTTAATACAGATGAGAGTATGGACACAAAAGGGGATAAATATGATAATACCAAAAGACATCAGCCTGCGGATCAAAACAATATACATGGAGTGCATATGCCTGATAATAAGAACACAACAGTTGCAAGCGATGCAATCGATGTCGAACAGATTCATGAAACGTTAAAGAAGGGATGTGAAAAAATACCCAATGCTTTATTGGATTCAGTGCAGGCGGATACGGATAGAAACACACCTTTAGCCCGTGGTAATAATGACGAAGCATGTGTAAAAAGTACAATTACCTTAAAGTCTGAAACGGTGACGAATATGGCTTCATTAACAGCAATCGCGTCGAATACTGAAACTCTCGGGGACATATCAGAGCGTCTAAAAGAGGTAGTCAATGAGGTAGAAAAATTAATAATGGACGATGATGGAGGTGTATTGCAAAGTAACAGTACACCAAACTCAATATCGACTTCATCCGCTGGCATTACCGCAGGTGGATACGTTTCGCCAGTTCTTGCAGGAATGATGAAACAGCAACCTCCACACCCTGACCCCAACCGACAACCGCACGCAGACTCTGTTCCACCAACGGCTATGTCTGGACTGCCGACACCGCACAAGTCTCTTCCTTTTGCGGATCAGTTGGCTATGCAACAACACTTGCAGCATCAACAGCAACTAGCTGCAGCATCTGTAACAGGAGTTTCACCACATATGCTAAATACGAATCCGAATGACATGTGGTATTATCGGGACCCTCAGTCGAATGTTCAAGGGCCATTTAGTGCCATGGAAATGACCGAATGGTACCGTGCTGGATATTTCAACGAAAATTTGTTCGTTCGTCGTTTTTGCGATACGCGCTTTAGGCCACTTGGCGAACTCATAAAGCTATGCCACGGCAACATGCCCTTTACCCATAGCCACCTCCTCATGTCTTCGTCATTGGAAATAGATAATCTCCAGATATGTCCCAATAAGTCAGCTTCGTCTTTGTCTCTGAATGAACAACAGGTTCAGAGGAACGAAGAACAGCTTAAGGGCAACGTAGCTGCTGCCGCGGACTCGTTGAGTGCGGCTGTTAAAAATCCAATCAGCTCGATGGGTATGGCCCACATGCTAACTATGCAGTTCCAAATGTTACAGGATCAATATTTGCAACACCAGGAGCACATAATTTTAACTGACCTATCAAAGAATGAATGTTTTCAGAGATTGTCGCCAGCAGAACAAGGGACAATTGTACGGCAAAAAGTGCAAATGATAGTTTTGCCAGAATATTTAACGAGTTTGAGTGGCCTTAGTAACTCCTTAGCAACATTGAATCCCGTTGCCGGAAACCAGCTGTACAACGCCATAGCAGAGCAAGCAAAGAAAGACCAACAGCAACCGCAACAGCATATATATGCTGGAAACGGTGGTCAACATCAGCCGAGACTGGAGGCTGACGATTTCATTTTAAATGCTCAGTTACTACATCAGCAAGCTCAACAAGCTTCACAGCAGCAGCAGGCCCAGCAATTCGCTGCCGCTGTTGGTCATTTCAACACTTCCGAAGGAAACATTGGCGGAAATAAGGTAATAAGAGGTCCCGATGATATAGGTGGCAACGATTTGCTTAATGAGTTAAATTTGCGCATGTTTTTGCGGGGCGGTAACTCGGGCCAGGCCCAACAGCCAAAGCCTAATGCAAGTGATTTTATATCACCAGATCCACATTTGCTTTCAGCAACTGCTGCAGCAAATCCGAATATCATGATGCCCATATGGCTTCCTCATCTTACGCCGACTGGTCAGCCGACTTCGTCTCAACAAGCAACACAGTTATTGACACAACTACAGGAACAGGCTCATGGACATCAGCCACAACAAGGTCAGTGGGCGCCCGGCGGATCGGTGGTAGGGTTGCCGAACGCTGGTGATATCACTGCGAAGCCGATGACAGTCACTCTATGGGATGTGAATGCCTTAGAAGAGGCACAGAGCCAACAACTTCTACATCAGAAGCGTCAGCAAAGTGTGCTCGATCACAACATTGGCAATTTGGCATTTAATGAGTCGTTGTATGAACGACAACAGCCAAATCAGCAGCAACAGAGTGAATCACCAAAAGAAGAGATCTCTCATCTAGCTCAGCCGATTTCAATAGTCACTACTCAACAGCAACATCAGTTGCCTCAAAATTCAGAGAAACATAGAAAGGAGGACTTACAAGTAGTTAATCACCGTCAACAGCAATTCAATTCAAAGCAGTCCTTTGGAAGTAACAAACAACAGCCGATATCTTCGTCTAAATCAAAGCAACCGGATAAGGTAATTATTGAAGACGAACGTCGTCGGGATCAGGTTGAGGAAAAGAAACGTCAAAAGGAGGAACGTAAGCGTCTGCAGTTAGAGGATGAGAAGCGCCGTATACAACAAATTGAAGAAGAGAAGCGACGTCAAATGCAAGAGGAAAAGGAACGTCAGCAAATAATTCAAGCCCAGCGCCGCAAAGCACTCCTAGGCACTGGTACTGGTCTTGTTCAGGCAAATAAAAATGCTACTAGGACAGAACAGCAACGTTCGCAATCAACGTCAATTGCTCCGTGGTCGTTGCAAACAACTGTTCCTCAAACCACTGGACCCGGTCTAGCTGAGATTCAAAAAGCAGAACGCCGCGAACGCCGCGCAGATCTTCAACGGCAGCAGGAACAGATCGACAAACAAATGCGAGCTAGTGCCGTAGCCGCTGCTGAGGCAAATGAGGCTATGCTAAAGTGGCAAGCTTCCCCTTCGACAGCTCCAGTAATGAGCCTGGCTGAAATTCAGGCCGAAGAAGCCAAACGTTTGGCGAGCGAGCAAATTGATCAACAGCGTCGACGCGAATTGGAGCAGCAGCAGCAACAAGCAGCTCTTGTCACTTCCGGCCTCAGTGGTGCCTCAAGTAACAGTGGGCTAGCAAATATTTGGGGTAGTTCTAATAAAGCTTGGGGTGGAACTGTCAACATGAGTGGGGCTGTCGCCAATGTCGGCAGTGGAATTAGTTTCTGGGAGGATCCAGCTAAATACAATGTCAACACTGGTAGCAATACCAATGCTACTTCTCTCCAACCAGTTCTGAATAAGCAACAACATCAGCAACCACAACCAAAAGCGGCACCAGCATCGTTATCCGCACGTAGTTTGCGCAAGAGCCAAACTGTTCCGACTATGCAAAATTCCGTATCTGTTGTTAATTCCACCACAAAGGTGGCAGTAAAAAATAACAACAATGGGGCCCAACAGCCGGATAAGATTAAAGCCGTTGCAGCTCAAACTAAGTCACAAAAAACTGGCGATGACAAGAAATTGAATCCGAAACAAAACAACGGATCGGTCAATAACAAGGCCAATGAATTTGAAAACGAGTTTACCAGTTGGTGCATGAAAAGCCTGTCTAACATGTCGGCAAAAGTTGATGGTAAGTTGTATTTAGCTATTTAAATATTCATCAAAATATATTTTTTTTATATTTTTGCGTTCTTTCAGTCCCTACGTTTGTTACCTTTCTGCAGGATCTAGAAGCTCCCTACGAGGTGAAGGACTACGTACGCATGTATTTGGGTACTTTTTCTAAATTTGTAATCCATGTCAATTATTTATCTTTCTCGCGGTTATTTTCTAGGTGAAAGCAAGGATTCGGCAGACTTTGCGAAGCAATTCCTTGAACGCCGCAGCAAGTACAAGAATCTTCAACGCGCACAAAACGCACATAATGACGATATGTGCAAGCCAGCTCCGGCTATAACGCCATCTGGCAACGATAACTTGGATAGCAAGGTACGTGAAGTAAACTAAAAAAATATTAAAGCCTAGACCCACATTATTGTTGTGTATTTCAAGCAGAATAAACAGAAAAAGGTCAAAAAGAACAAGATGACAAAATTGGATGCGCGTATTCTTGGCTTCTCTGTCACAGCTGCGGAAGGGCGTATAAATGTTGGCGATCGCGACTATGTGGACGGCCCATAATTCACTATCACAATCCGCATGATCACTCTTTCCCTTTTCGCTTTTAAAATGTTCAACATAAACTTAACATAGAGTTAATTATAACGAAATGATCATTAAATGAGTTAAAATCGAAATTAAAATCAACTGTTAAAAGCAAACACAATTTGTTAAAAACAAAGGCGCAACTTAATAGGTATCCATACCTACATATGCGAAGTATACATACATTAATACATATATATTTATATATTTTCATAATACTGAAATGTACTTTAATAAGAATATTTAAAGTTGAATAGTTTGAATTCGAAATGGTTGATTTAAATTCCGCAAAAGGAAAACTAAACATGCTTATGAACGAACATAATGAAATATACTATATGAATAATTATGATATGAATAATTTTAATAAGAATAATTAAATAATTGAATATGAATAATTAAACCGAAGTTGTCGTATTATGTTTTGAAAGTATGTATTGGATTTGTTGAAATGTTTTAGTGTAAAAGCTGAGGAAACTTCTGAGACCCCAGTCGAGTAAAATGTTTGTTATTATTTACTATTCCCGAAATATGAGTAGTGTTTCATATAGCTCACCAGAACACACATCGGTTTCTTTGTTTTTGTTTTTTTCTTGTTAAAAAGAATAGTCTGCCGAGAATATTCTACTCGGTAGTAAAAGCCTTTCTCTTGCGTTTAGCATATTTACTTCTGGCAGGTAACTAATTGGTTTAGCTAACGAGTATATATGTATGTAATGAATCTTACACACCGCTGACCCACTTGTATGAAGCATAGCCCCCTCCGAATTTGACTAAACTTAACACGATTACTTCACCCGATCCTATTAACATGTATAGCAAATATCATCCATGTACCTCAAACGGATGCAAAGATATTTTGTTTATCGCTTCTTTTATTTTGACCAAACTTGACTCAAACGATTTAGTGCCTAAACTGAAGTTCGCCTGTCTGGGGAACACCCTGGAAGTTTCCCTGTCTAATCAGCCCCCAGGAAGTCCCTTGGGAATCCTATTGCCTGTGGAAACCCCCAGTGAGTCTCTTGTCTGGGGACCCCCTGCGAGCCCACCTGTCTGGGGAAACATCCATCAAGTCTCGTAGGGAAACCCCCAGGCGAATTTCCAAAAGTGAGTCATATAAAGTTAATCGTCTAGAAAATTCCCTGTCTGGGGATTCCCAAGAGAGATTCCCTGTCATTCACTTGAGAATGGCCAACAACAATTCTTTTGCAAACGGTCCAAGCAGCTCACACGTCTATTATGACACGTTTGTTGACGAGCGTCTAGCCGCCATACGAAACCAGGTTTGTGCGCACGCTCCAACGGAAGAGAAAGACAACGATGCTAAAGATGAGTTCTATGAGCGCTTGGAACGCCTATACGAGCGCTGTTCCAAACACGATGTCAGAATCGTACTTGGCTTGGATTTCATCGCCATAATTGGGAAGGAAGGAATCTTTGGCCCAACCATCGGAAAATTTAGCTTTCACGACACTACCTTCAATAATGGAGAATATGGTAGTTAGTAGTATCAGAATTCAAGACCTTAACATCCACAAAGCTACATGGCTGAGTCCAGATCAAATTACGCCCAACCAAATTGATCATGTTTTGATTACCGGAAGGCACGCATCGAGCGTGTTGGACATGTGAACATTACGTGGTCCCAACATTGACTCGAACCACTATCTTGTCGCAGACAAGTTATGCAATAGGCTCAGCGTAGTGCACGCTGCACGTTCCAACATGCAACGAAAGCTAGACGTCAGCAAGCTGCAATCAGAACAGACCGCCGAAGCCTTCTCAAACACACTCTCCCGACTGCTCCGGGAAAAATCTTCGTCCTCTCGAGATTATGTGAGAATATCACCCGCTCCATGGACGGGGCTGCCAAGGAGGTCATTGGTTATACGAAACCTGTGCATAATTCTAGGTACGACGAGGAGTCTCGCTATGCTACTGCAGAGAAGAACGCTTCCTATCAGAGAAATTTGCAGTCGGGAGCAAAGCAAGCCGTTAGAGAGCGATATCAAGAGAAACGGAGAGAGGATAAATGCCTTTTCAGACGCAAGAAACGGATGCTATGTGACAGAAAAGAAGCTCAAAAGATTTATCGAAAGGTCAAGCGTCTGACCCGGAGTGACTTTCTGTAAGGACGAAAATGGAAATCTGGTTACGGATGAACCGGAATCACTGAGATTATGGAGGAGTAATTTTTCTAACCTACTCGAAGGCGATGAAGCGCACAATTACGCCGATAAAGACATGACACCGGAACCACCAGTTAATGATGGCACTATTGCAGTGCCACCGGACTATAACGAGGTCGATTCGGTTATTAAAAATCTGAAAAATATGAAAGCGGCATGCTCCGATGGGCTGGCAGCTAAGTTATTCAAGAACGACGGCGAAGAGTTGGTCCGTAGTATGCAAGATGTGTTCCCTGTCCTATCGGATATAAAATTCGATTTTTTCAATCTTCTAGTGGAATTCATTCTACGCCAGTGCCCGTACATATATAATGTGCACTGGGCTGAGCACCTCATTTGAATGGCTGAAAGAGCTTCAGCACGCATAGTTTACAAAGCCCAAATTTGATTGGAGGACGCCGAAATAGAGGTCGACCGTGCACGAGTTGTAATGACCAGGTCTGGAGAGATCTCTCCGTACTTGGCATTCAAAACAACTGGCGCCAGCGTGCACAAGATTACGAAAGCTGGTGCGCCTTCTTAAATGCGGCCATGACCAGAAGACGGTTGATGGCCATTTAAGTAAGTAAGTAATCCCCATGTCTGGAATTGAGTCCCCTAAGGAATCCTTCTGTCTGGGAAATCCGCAGGAAAATCCCCCATCGTCAAAGGGAAACCCCTAAAGACTCCCCTGTATGTGGAATCGCCTGTCTGTGGAATCCCTTAGAGTTTCCCCATAACTGGGGAAACCCAAAGATCGCCCAAATTGAATCACCCCAGCGATCTGGTGATACCCAAAGAGAATCGCCACCAGGGAAATCCACTTAAGTGAATCTTCCAAAGTGAATCGATTAATGCGAATCCCCCAAAGCGAATCCCATAGTGAGACCCCTGTCTGGCGGACCCCAATGTGAAGCACTCTCTGTTGCTTCACCGGCGGCACCAGTAAAGCTGTCCAACCTCCAACAGGGGTGACGGCGTACCAGCTGTTGCACTAGCGTCCTATTCGCTAGTGTTGCTGGGTTCACACTCTAAAAATAGTAAACACACACAGTATCGATGCATATAAGTCACTTTATATAGGCACCAAATTTCGATCCAGGATGAGCAATGAGTCAAATGAGACGCAGACGCCAATATATATCCACCGATATATGTATATAGGTATATATTCCGCTAGTAGTTTAGTCCTCGTTCTAAACTTTATGCAATACTTTGCTTCAACTTGTCCGGAATATTGTTCCAAGGTGGTCTGCGTTGCGGATCGCACCAATTGTTTGCTGAAAATAATATTCAGCCACCGACGCACTTGTTTTCAATAAAACGCCTTTTGGTTTTATTAATAATTAAATAGTTTATTATTATTTTAGCCTCTTCACAATTCGTAACTGTCGTATCCTGCGGCGCAGGGTGCACAAATTATTATTATTAATAGCACTTAATAATAACAAAAAAGAACTTAAATGTATTTAAAATGCGTCCAACAACACGTTGGAGCATTGCGAAACAAGCAAAAAAACAGTAGCTTTGCCCACGAGTTAAAGGCGCGGAGTCGGAAACGTAACTATTAATAATATTTATTATTTACTCTAAATAATAAATATATTAAAACTAAATGTATATAAATGCGTCCAACAACACAAATGTTGGAGCATAAAAAGAACACAAACGAAAGTATTAGCTCTGCCCGCCGTGGCAGAGAGCTAACACGATCGAGTTTAAGGCGCGGTGACGATCAAAAGAAGCAAAACAAACAAAATCTATGCAAAAGGTGGTGGGTTATTACAATAACAAATGCTAATAGAGAGAAGTTACTAACGGAATCTTCTCTCTCGCTTGCTCTTTTTCGTATTCTGTTTGGCTATTTACAACTTCAAAATATAACAAAAACTTAACCCATTATCGCCGGTTGCGTCGTAAACATTCCGCCCACCTTGCAGCTACGCAGCAAAAAAATTATGCTGGCCTATGTTGCCAACATTACAACACCATGCGTTGTCATCAGCGTTGGAGAAGTATGATGCGTCCGCTCATCTTCCAGGCAACTCGTTTCTCCATGCCCGTGATGAATGCCAGATTTAGGTCGGTGGAAGCCTGCGTAGCACGAGAGTCGCCGTACAAACGGGGTTAGTCGGTGAATCCGATTGATTAGCGTTTAACCCCTCTTGGCACTTTTTTGGATTGATCGCTGAATCCAATCGATTAGCGTTTAACCCACCTTTGCATTGTCCAGCGTAAACATCCCGCCCACCGAGAATTCCTCCTACAAAAACGAACTCCTCCAGTACTCTGCTGCTCATGTCGACACCTACCTTCTCGATGACTGGAGGCCTGTTAGCTCTCTCTCCCTCCGAGAATTAATCCATGTGACGACGAAATCCAACAATGCTTCGTCGCTCACGTCGAGATTCGGTATTGTGTGGCTGGAGGACGGCGAGGCACGAGTGCGGCCGCGCAAGGGGCGAGCTCTCGCACCCGCCGATAATCATGTGGAGTAATAATGGAGTGTCGCCACGCAAAGGGGCGTGCTCTCTCTCCAATCTAGTTACTCATATACACAGCAGGAGGGCAGTAAAGCAAGAGTGCTTAAGATGAAGTCTTCAAGTGGGCCTCTTGCTTGGTGCAGACCGCGTTCGATGGACCCTGGAGAGCTAAGATTACAGCTTGACAATCTGTAATTCCGCACTGGTTTGTAGATCATCAGCATCCGTCCAGGTCCATGTGTCTGCCTGATGTGAACGATTTTCACCCTTGTCGTTCTGGAGGTCTGCCTCTGCGAAAATAGAAAAGACCCTGGGCTAGACGCCACCTAATTGGAGACTTTCCTTTTTCTTCACAATAAGTAAATCTATTGAAAACTACGTGCATTTTTGAATGAGCCTGCACATGATTAACACTAAAATAGGCCTGAGAAGTTTCTCCACAAACTATCTCATCAAAACCTAGTATGTAATTCTCAACTTGCCGCCTTTCTCTGACAAGTCGACCAACAAACCCTTTCTTGTGTCCCTCGAGTCTTGAAACTCTGTGATCCCACATGCTTAATTTTTCCACTATAGCAGAACATTCCAGGTTGCTCTCACTTTGCCTATTATTCACAATTGGCAAATTTGCTTCGTGTTTGTCAAGATCGACTAGTTCCACTCTAAGTCGTCTATCTTCAACACCTGTAGGCTGTAGTTTGTCCAAACTGCTGGGTCTGCAACACAATTTTGCAACCCCTACTGCTTTGTATCCATAGCGATTTCGATATCTAAACAGGCCTGCATACTCTCTTCATAAACTATCGCATCATAAACTATATTTAGACTATCAACACTTCGCTCAGAAAAAGAGAGACACGGCTGACTACTTGTTACAGCAACTGTTACATGACAATCCATCTCTAAATAGGCCTGCGTAGTTTTTCCAGCAACTAACGCATAAAAACCTATAATTAGACTATCAACCTGGTCTCGGTTTTCCCATTCACTTTTAGAAAGAACCGGTGGTCTTAAAAGCCGATATGAGCCAAGCTCTGTTTTCACCTCATCCGAACCAGGTAATTTATTCTCACTACTAGAATAAAAACTTTGCTGTTCTGAGGTCGATTTCTGAGCAACATTAACTTGCTCAGACAATATAGTTGAGTCTGCTGCAGGTAGGTCATCCAATGTAAAATGCAATAAAACATTGTGTTCTTTCTTGCAAAAAGTACAGTTGTTGCTTGTACAATCTGTAAGCAAGTGAGAGCTTGAGAAGCATTTTAAACACAATTCTAATCTTTTAACTAATTCCATTCGTGCACCGCCAGCCATAATCACAAATTTTTGACATTTTCTGAAAAGATGTCGTTGCTCAAAGCATAGCTTACACTTAATCTAATTCTTTTTCGCCGTGACTGCATCTGCAGAAGGCACAGGTAATATACTAACAATTGGCTCAATAGTATGTACCGAAGCTTCAACATTAAAATTTTGGGACACCCTACTAATTTTGCTACAACACCGTATAAAGGTTCGAAAGCATAAATTATATTGCGTCAACATTTCTTTGAACTGACGGTTCCTATACTCACTACTGCGAACCGTACCCACACTGACATTGTATGCAGCTTTAACTGCATTCCAACGTTCCCTCAATTCATTGTCAGGAATTTTAGAAGAAAACTCACAATTTGGTATTTTATTCAATTCTGAATCAAATGCCAATAGATGCTCTACGCAACTATCAAAAATATTTATTCAAATCTGTTTGAATATGCCTACTGTTGTGGTTGCAAACAGCAAACAGCGCAATTAGAACAATAATTTTTTTTAATTTTATTTCCAAAGAAAATAAATATAAAAAAAATTGTGTTTCACTAATTGTTGAAAAAGTACCGAAAATCTTCGAACTCTAATTTATTTTTTTACTGCAGTGAGTAAAAAATATTAAAGTTTAAAAATTTTGAAAAGCAACAACAAATTCCGTTGCTAATTGCAAGCAGCTGAGTGACACACGCACAAGTAGTTGGAAATGCACAGGTAATGGAAAGTACGCTTTTATATACTAAAAAATCCGCGCGAAATAAGTATATAACTTTTCAATATTATAAAAAAAATGTCTACCACAAAAAAAAGGCGCACTTGAGAGTTTCGAAATTTTAAATGAATCTAGTGTAAATTTTCGATATGTGGACTGTGGATTGTAAACTTCGATTATATCTATAAACAACAAAATTAGCTTTTCCCTTTTTAAAAAAAAATAAGAGTTACACATCTCCAAATAAAATTACGACAAATTAGTAAATTTTTATATAACACACGGACTCACGTCACCACTTCCCGGATCCGGCTCGAAGGACCAAAATGTTGCTTCACCGGCGGCGCCAGTAAAGCTGTCCAACCTCCAACAGCGGTGACGGCGTCACAGCTGTTGCACTAGCGACCTATTCGCTAGTGTTGCTGGGTTCACACTCTAAAAATAGTAAACACACACAGTATCGATGCATGTAAGTCACTTTATATAGGCACCAAATTTCGATTCAGGATGAGCAATGAGTCAGCCTTCTTTGCGTTGCGTACTCGAGCTAAAAATCCACCGATATATGTATATAGGTATATATTCCGCTAGTAGTTTAGTCCTCGTTCTAAACTTTATGCAATACTTTGCTTCAACTTGTCCGGAATATTGTTCCAAGGTGGTCTGCGTTGCGGATCGCACCAATTGTTTGCTGAAAATAATATTCAGCCACCGACGCACTTGTTTTCAATAAAACGCCTTTTGGTTTTATTAATAATTAAATAGTTTATTATTATTTTAGCCTCTTCACAATTCGTAACTGTCGTATCCTGCGGCGCAGGGTGCACAAATTATTATAATTAATAGCACTTAATAATAACAAAAAAGAACTTAAATGTATTTAAAATGCGTCCAACAACACGTTAGAGCATTGCGAAACAAGCAAAAAACAGTAGCTTTGCCCACCGCGGCAGAGACCTACAATACGAGTTAACGGCGCGGAGTCGGAAACGTAACTATTAATAATATTTATTATTTACTAAATAATAAATATATTAAAACTAAATGTATATAAATGCGTCCAACAACACAAATGTTGGAGCATAAAAAGAACACAAACGAAAGTATTAGCTCTGCCCACCGTGGCAGAGACCTAACACGATCGAGTTTAAGGCGCGGCGACGAAAACATAACTAATTAGCTTCTAATGCAAGCGATCAAAAGAAGCAAAACAAACAAAATCTATGCAAAAGGTGGTGGGTTATTACAATAACAAATGCTAATAGAGAGAAGTTGCTAACGGAATCTTTTCTCTCGCTTGCTCTTTTTCGTATTCTGTTTTGCTATTTGCAACTTTAAAATATAACAAAAACTTAACCCATTATCGCCGGTTGTGGCGGTAACACTCTCAGTGATTCCTAAAGGGAATGACCTATATGGGGAACCCCCAGGGGGCCCACAAGGGAATCTCCCCTTGTGGGCAAACCCCAAAGTAATCCTCCTGTATGGTGAGTCCCCCAGAGAATCGCCCTGTCTAGGGAAAACCGCAATAAGTCCCCTGGGGAATCCTCCTGCCAGGGAAATCTCCAGGAAAGTCCCCTAAAGTGAATCATCGATGGTGTATCGCGCAAAGGAAAAAAAAGGAAATCTCCCTTTCGGGGGCAACCCCAGTTCATCCCCCTGTCTGTGCGAACTCCCAGGGGGCGCCTTAAGATTTCCCCCCGTCTGGGAAAACCCCTAGAAAGTCCCCCTTTCTGTGATAATCCCAGGTTATCCCTTTGTCTGACGAACCCCCAGACAGGAGGGTTCCGTGGAAGGGGAATTACTTTGGTGATTTACTTTGGAGAATTCCTTGGGGATTCCCTAGACAGGGGTATTCCCTGAGTGTTCCCAAGCCAGGGGAACTACCTAGGGGGATTCCCTGCGGGCTTCCTAGACAGTGGGATTCAATTTGGGTGATTATTCACATTGCGGGTGTTTACGCCGTTTTTTTGTCTATACTGGACGATTTGGTCTAATTGCCAAAAAACTAAACGTGTTAATATGCCGAAAGAAAATCACCTTTTTTTTTAAATAAAATTTTTTTTTTTAGAAAACAAAAGAAGGAGCCCTAACATGGCGGCCGCTCTTTATTGAAAAATAAGAAGGCTTTAAAGTCAATCGATTAAAAAGGATATTAATCACAAGATCCTTATATGAAAGCTCGGATTGCTCAGTGGCATCTAAACTGCTACTCCGACGGTGAGTGGTGCGTTGCTGGCTAGTGGTGTGTTTCTGTCTAGTGGTGTGCAGCTGGCGAGGGATCACGGCTGACCCTATCTGCTGGTGGACCGTTGGCTTTGCCCGTTCTTCCTCATGCAGCATTAAATGGTGAATGTATTGCACTGCTTTCGAGCGACACTGTCCAAAATAATCTGAGGTCAAGGGCTGTGGGGAATAAAGAAAAAAGAACCCCAGTGATTGGATGATTTGACATAATCATGATTTGGAGAGTATATGAGAGAGTGTGTTAGAATGTTATGAGTTTGGGAAGCAAGTGTTTAGTGCTTGAATATGTAGATAATACGCAACGCTTAATAATAGGCCGCAGAATGACCCCGTTTTTGGTGTTAAGCTCAGCAACATGAGTTTTCCCGTCAGGTCCAGCTATGGTTTTAATTACCCGTCCTAGTCGCCTTTCCGCTGGGGGTCCTTGTTCGTGTCTGATAGCCACCAAATCCTCCTTCCATTTGTAGCGCCTGTGGAGTAGAGCTGTAGAAACATCGATACGTACCTCGATATTTTCGATAGTTTGAGAAAAAAACCTCGATAATTTCTAATTATTCTATATATATAAATGAAAGTATATATGTATGGATGTCTACAGATAAACTTTGGGTTGGTCACGAAAGGAGTCCGGTTAAGTTTAAAATGTATAAAAGATATTTTATAAGTTTTGTAGGGCACACCGCTGCTATTGCGCCATAATTTCTTACAGAGAATTCCAAATTTTCGCCGACCGGTAAATTTTTTCCGTGTTTTTTTTATTATTATTTATTTTTAGCGTTCAACGGGTACTAGCAGCTCTGCTCTATAATATTCGAGAAGTGAATTTAAGTGTCTATGAAAACGCAGATTAATGAAGATAATATCTTTTTGCAGCGCCAGAGGGAGCCTGGTCGGCCTAGTCACTTAGCTGGAGTGGTGATAAATATCTGTCATCCTTAACTTTTTTCACACTTTCTTATGAATCGCTATAAGAAAATTCATCTTTTGAACCTGAAATAATGGATTTTTAAGAAACTATACCCACCTCTACCTAGAGCACACAGTCTAACACTTCTATGACGAAAAATTTCATTACTCCGAAATTAGTGGCAGCTTTAGATAGTTGTCAGTTAAGTATGCGAAATTATTTATTTTTGAAGCAACTATTGAAGCAGTTAGACATAACTCTGGTGAATATCCTAAAAGTCCTCAATTCACAGAATTCGTACAAAAAAGCGAAAAGAGTTCGCAGAAGCCTTAAAAGTTGATTTTTAAAACGATAATGTAGACCACGAAACAAAAGTAAAAATGGTTTAACCAAAGAAAGCTCATCAGCCCCGGGTTAACGCTACATCCCATGTGGTCCCCTTTTGGTTAGTAGAACTAGTAAAAATATTAATTTTCTTTTATAACTTTGCTTAGATAACTTATGATTTTGTTTCAATCAAAAGTAAGACCGTATTTAATCGACTCAAAATTGATGACAGTTTCCTCAATATGTGTCCTGCTTCATGGTCGAATAATAGCTCGTTTCAACATGCCAAGAAAAAAGTGCTGGGACAGAGAGCAGTCAACGATACGGCTGAAATAGCGGTTAAGTTAATGCTAGACTTTACTGGCTTAATTACTGTGGAAGAGGAACAAAAACGATTTTCATTACGTTGCGTACAAGAACACAGACAAGTATATCCGGACTGCAAAAAGCAAACCTTGAAAAGAAAGTTTATTAAATAATGTTCTTTTAATGATAAAGAAGAAAGATTTGTATTTTTCTATGTATTGAGTAATCTCAAAAACTTCTTGACCGATTTCAAAAAAATTTCAGCATTACAATGCTACATTATCCCTGACATAGGCTACATTTGTTTAAAATCGGATTGTCTAAAGGAATTGGGCTACAGAGCAGTTATGTTCTCCGGCTGGAACAATTAAATTATCATTAAGTTATTATTTTTATCATTTATAATAATAAATAAATGTATATTTATCTCACAGAAGTTACCAGTTGTGATGTCTGTGAGATTAAGCTGTCTTAGTCATTAGCAAATGGCAAAATAGGTATAAAACATCTTATATATTTGAAGGACATTTCCTAATTAGCTTTCAAGAACTATAATTATTAAAAATAAGAATAATAGGACGACAAATATAGGTTCGAGAGTGATTAAAGAAAGAGCAACATGTAGAAAAATGTATAGCTGTGCAGAGTTATGTTCGATAAATCTTAATCCTTTACAACATTCGTCATCTAATTGATGGAGGGTGCTGCACAGTATACAAACGTACTTTGGAAGTCGTTTTAGATGGTATTGTTTAATTTTACAGACTTTATTCAAATTGGTTTTCACAATGTAAAGCAATAAAAAAGCCGACACTTTTCCTATGCACAAAAGATTGGCCAATGGTGCGGCAACGCCCCTCCGATTTTGTCTAAACTTAACAGGTTGACTTCTCCTCAACCTCTTAATTTCATCTCTGTACCTTAAATGGATGCAAAGATATGACAAATTTTGATTATCGCTTATATGGGGGGTGGGGCAACGCCCACTTCGATTTTGTCCAAACTTAACGGGTTAACTTCTCCTCAATCTCTTAACATGTATGCCAAATTTCATCTCTGTACCTTAAATGGATGCAAAGATATGACAAATTTTATTTATCGCTTATATGGGGGGTGGGGCAACGCCCCCTCCGATTTTGTCCAAACTTAACAGGTTAACTTCTCCTCAACCTCTTAACATGTATGCCAAATTTCATTTCTGTACCTTAAATGAATGCAAAGATATGACAAATTTTGATAACCGCTTATATGGGGGTTGAGGCAACGCCCCCTCCGATTTTGTCCAAACTTAACAGGTTGACTTCTCCTCATCCTCTTATCATGTATACCAAATTTCATCTCTGTACCTTAAATGGATGCAAAGATATGACAAATTTTGATTATCGTTCATATGCGGGGTGGGCAACGCCCCCTCCGATTTTGTCCAAACTTAAAAGGTTAACTCCTCCTCAACCTCTTAACATGTATGCCAAAAGGTTGAGGAGGTTGAGGATGAAAAATAGATATTGTCCGATTCTCCACCCTAGCCGATATGCACGCTAAGATTCACGAAAATCGGTCGAGCCGTTTCAGAGGAGTTCAATAACGTACACCGTGACACGAGAATTTTATATACTAGATAATTAGTATGAAAAATTTAATAAAATTTACGCATTTATTAGTTAAGGGGGTTGTGGCCGGGGGTGGTGTGGAAGTTACTAAAGAGTTACTACAGTAGAAGCCAGGTTTAACGAACAGTCGATTTAACGAAGTCGCGATTTAACGTGCATGCTAAATTTTTACATGGTTTCAAAGTTCGTTAAACCGGGCTTCTACTGTAATTACAACCATAATAATAATTTTTTTATTACTTACCAATTCGGCAATCCATTTTAATTGGAGAGCCAGATGCCACATGCACCATGTGTGCCGCTTTAACCTAGCAAATCCTGCTTTTATTAAATCTCTTATCATAGATTGAGCATAATTGGGATGAACATTAATGGTTGTTGCCAACAGCTCCAGCTTCCTTCTCTTCTCTATGTTTGACACCCCCCGAGGTCGAGTACGCAGGTGAGTTAATTGCGTTAATAAATTTGTTGATATCGCCATTTTGCCAATATGACCGCGAACATGGAGCCATTGTAATATGATATAATGTAGAAATCTAGACATTGTAATATAAATAATTAAATGTAATAATAAAAATTGTAAATCCTTACGTGTTCTTTATTCTGCATCGATAATGCAACACAATTGATCATTTTTTTTTTACCAGTAATCGTAATAGATTACCAGTAATATAGAGCTGGCAAAACTTCGATGAATTTTCAAGTTTTATAAAATAAAAAAAAATAGTTTTAAGCGAAGTTGTAATATTTCATAATAAAGTGTAGCTGAACCCTAAACTAAGCATTATATAAATTATTTATACCAAAAAATGATGAAGCCATATATGGCCTTTCATGCAGTAAGTGCACGTTATGTTGTATGAGTAAATACACATACATATATGAATATTCTAGAAATGGATCCTCTATCATTTTATGGTAATTTAAAATACGATAACGAAATTGACAATGGTCTTGAGAGTGATAATGACTACATATCAGATACAGATGAAGAAGTTGTTGGAAGTCAAGTTTTCGAACAGGAAGATTTGTATATATGCCAAGATTTCCCATTGAATACTGTTTGAGCTGACGGTATTGGACATTTTCCCATATACGGCTTCATTTTTTATTTCTACAAATGTATAATCTAAAATCAAATTTTTGATAAATATATATTTAAATGCCCTAATCAGTGCAGTGCAGTCAAGTCAAGTCAATAATAATTTTTCGATAAAATAACAAACAACTTAAATAATAATTTCAATTGCAACTTCAGTTCCAATTGCATAGGTAAGTGAATAACATTTTTAATTATATTTTAAAATAATTATAAGATATAATATACTAAGATATAATATTGTACTCATAAGTGTGTTTTCTTATTTGCCGCTATGTCATGTATGCCATTGTATGTGTGCGCGTGTGCAGCATGCATTCATTAGTGTATTTAAAGATTAGACCAAGCAACAAAACGCTGCAATTTAAACTAAATATTTATCTTATCTAATATCATATTAATATAATATTTTCATTTATATTTACAGCACGAAAAAATTTCTCAACTCAACCCAATTTTCGGCACCAAAAAATCAAGCGGGACGACATGGAAATGGATGGTAGCTGCTGTGTGTGTTCAGACGGGCCTGAAAACCAACTCGTATATTGTCATGGCCAGAATTGTACAGTAGCCGTGCTTCAGACATGTTACGGCATTGTTCAAGTACCAATAGGGAACTGGTACTGTCGCAAATGCGAAATACAAGAGCGTTGCGAATTGTGTCCATAGCGTGATGGTGCATTCAAGAAAACGGACAACAACGGATGGGCACATGTGGTATGTGCACTCTATATACCAGAGGTATACTTTGGCAATGTAAGGACAATGGAACCTACAATGTTGAATATGATACCGCCTGAGCGTTATTCGAAAAGTGAGTAACCGTGAGATCATTTAGATTCTACAATACATATAACACAATTATGTTAATTTTTTTTTTGTATATATTTAGTGTAACGATATTCAATAAAATAGTTTTATGTTTTTATATATTTATTTCTTGTTTTATATTTCGGCGCAGCACATCAAATAAAACTAAACACATTGAAGGCTCTCATTCAACTAACTTATTGAATTAAAAGAAGGATAAAGTTGCCAGACATATATAGTTGCCAGACATATATAAAGTTGCCAGACTTATTTAATGTTACTTTTGCATATATCTAATACACCTCCTCAAAAGAAACATTGATTAAACAATACAAATTTCAAACAAACTTATAATTAATTAGGAATTTGATGTGCCGAGCCTTCTGGGAGTGAATACAATTTTATGATCCAACATTTGTTGCAATGATTGGCGAAAACCCAGAAAAACCCAATTAGACCAAGATATATTAAATATATACATATTTCATAATACTTAACATATTTAAAAAAAAATAATATGGTAACAATTCAATTTTCCAACTTTTCTGTCAGTCTCACTTCCTGCCCAATCAGAATCAACATACCCAGTAACTATATTCTGATAACTAGAATTTTTAGTGAACGTTAGCTTCAAATCAATAGTTCTCTTAAAATATCTAAGCAGTCTTTTAAGACATTGCCACAATTCTTTAGTATTATTATTTGTATACCTACTCAAAATACTAATTGATGTGCATAAGTCTGGACGTGTACAAAGCATTATGTACATTAAACAACCAATTAGGTTTCTGCATGGTGCATCATAGTTTTCATTTGAATTTATAGCTTCATAATTGATTTTAATGGGAAGTGGAGTACTTACTGGATTGCATTCAAGCATATTAAATCTATTTAAAGTATTATTAATATAAGCAGTTTGACTCAATTCTAACCGATCATCTTTTCTTTCTATTTTGTATGCCAATAAAGTATCGTATTTCCATTAAATCTGTCATTCTGAATTCCGCCATCAAATAATCCTTTATTTTAGACATTGTGTCAAGACTTTTTGTGGCAATCACTAGGTCATCAACATATAACAATAGGTATATATTTTTTGAAATATCTCCTTTATCGAGAATGTAGATGCAACGATCTACGGCTGAATTTTCGAAACCAGTTTTCTTTAGAACTTGCTCAAACACCTCAAACCAACACCTAGCTGCCTGTTTTAGACCATAAATGGCCTTATTTAACTTGCACACCTTGTCGTCTTCATGTGGTACACCTTGAGGAATTTTCATAAAGATTTCTTTCTTTAGTGTGCCATTCAAGAATGCAGTTTTAACATCCATATGATGTACTTTCAAGCTAAATTGGTTTGAAAGAGCTAAAATAAAACGAAAACTAGTGATTCTTGCAACAGGTGCATATGTTTCGTTGTAATCTAATAGATACTCTTGTGTGAAGCCGCGTGCCACAAGTCTTGCCTTATAGTTAATTAGTCCATGCGTTTTTGGACAAGATACCATGTTTCATTTGGAGAATGAGAATCTAATTCTTCTTTTACTGCATTTTCCCAATTTTCTCTATCGCTCCTGTCTTTTATTTCGTCAAAAGTGTTCGGGGTATCACTAACGAATGTGCACGCATTCAGAAGTCAGTCATTTAAAAGTCTATAATCAATTCTCGGCTTCTCTTTCTGTCTTTCACTTTTTCTTGTGACTAGCTTTTCACTTTCAGGCATTTTACCAACAACGTCACCTAATGGATCGTCATTCTCAAGAGATTTATATAACTAGGCTGCATATCTGATATCAAAATATCAGAAATTCCATCCGTACTCTCATTCTCGGAAATTATTGTCAGTACCATCCTTACTCTTATTCGGGATATTATTGTCAGCACCATCCTTACTCTCATTCGGGATATTAACTTGATCATTTTTATTGTGATTATTTAAATTCATACCATTGCCAACTTGATCAGTTTCTGTGCTTTCCACTTGTACTTCAACCACAGTCCTAGAGTTTAACATATTTGTTTCATCAATGATCATATCTCTTGCTACCATGAATTTTCTACCTTCCACATTCCACAACTTATAACCATTTGGCTCATAACCAACCAGTATACCCTTTATTGACTTTTCATCAAATTTTCTTTTCATAATTTTATTATGAACATACACGGTTGCGCCAAAAACTTTTAAATACTTTAAACAAGGCTTTCTATTGTGCCACATTTCATATGGAGTCTTATTTTCTTTTAATGCTGTTGTTGAACTCCTATTTATTAAAAATGTTGAGGTTAACACAGCTTCACCCCAAAAACATTTGCTCAACTTTGCTCCATGAATCATCGAACGTGCCTTTTCCGTTATGGTACGAATCATACGTTCTGAGACACCATTTTGTTGTGGGGTATGTGGAACGGTTAAATGGTAACTTATGCCTTTTTCTATACAATACTCCTTCATTTCATTTGACAGGTATTCTCGTCCATTATCTATGTACAAGTTAACAACCTTTAAATTAAAATGAGCTTCACTCTTAGCTATAAAATCTTTAAAAACAGAAAATACATCCGATTTATATGTGACTAGATAAGTAACACAATAATGTGTAAATTGATCAACGAAAATAATATAATAGTGCTTTCCATCAATAGTTGATGGCGTTATTGGACCACACACATCAGAGTGCACTACGAACAGAGGTCTATTAATGTAATCCTTATTTTTTATTTTTTCAAAAGGTAATCTAGTCTGTTTACCATTTATACAGGCTTCGCATATTTTGTCAGTTGGTTGTACATTGCTTAAAAGCTTTATATCTTCAAATAAATTATTATTTTTAATTTCCAAAAATTTGCCTCTGCTAATGTGACCTAACCTCTCATGCCACAATTGATATAAACTTTCATTTTTCATATTTAATGTATTGGCTGAGTAGCAATTTTTAAATTCAATTAATGGAACATTGTACTCACCAATACCTTTAAAGACTTGTTGCCCATTTTTAGACACTCTTACACCTCCTGGGCTAAATTCAACTGTCAACCCTGCATCTTGCATTTTCTTCACTGAAAGCAGGTTATGAGGAACGTCTTTACAGTATAGGACATCTTCCAGTATGTACGTTCGGGACATTATTCCTTTGGCTGTGGCATAAATAAACTCGTCATTCTTTGCAATTGAAATTTGGATTGGCTTATTTAAGTAGATGAAATCGAGTAAACAACTCAATATTGTCGATCATATGGTCTGAAGCTCCTGAATCCAATATAAATGAAACATGATCATTTCTTTTACGTAGATCCCGCTTTATCATAAAAGCAAAACCTCTTTCAGGTTGAGCTGTTGCAACCTGAGCTTGTTTTTCACCATCATTCTCCTTAGATTTCATCATCTTTTTAAACGCAAAACAGTCTTTTTTAAAGTGACCCTTTTTTCCACAGTGATGACATGTGGAATTTGATTTTGTGTTACTGCCACTGCTTTTAAACTTATTTTTGTTAACAAACCGATTCTTTGTATATTTCTTTTGGATACCATTATTGTTATTTCCAATTGCTTGCAACACTTCAGCGCTTGTGTCTTTGCTTACATTTTTCATTTTTATTTCATGGTCCAATAAACGGTTTTTAACAAAAGCTAGAGTTATATTTTCTTCGGATAGGGTCTCTATAGCCGTTGTAACTCCATCATAGCAAGACGGAAGTGTTAATAAAAGATGTGAAACCTTGTCCATTTCATCTATTTTCGCCCCTGATGCAATCAAATTCGGTAATGAGATCGTCAAACACATTAAAGTGAGTTATAAGCGCAGATTCAGTTTTAAACTTTATAGGACAATAATTGCTTCCTGACATTAAGCTGTGAAGCCAAACTTTTTCGTTCGTAAATTGCATCTAGATTTCTAAGTATTTGCTTTGCACTGCTGTCGTCGCTTGCGAATCCGAGAAATGAGTCACTGAGAAACTCAATTATTGTG